>OY743180.1:48283250-48602750 GCA_963555705.1 Ligustrum vulgare
TCAAGCGCCAAACATGTATTTTATGATTTTGCTCTTTTCAGTTCAATTGTTCCTCAATTCATTCAGTCATTTGTTCTTCATCATCCAATATATAAACCAATACAGATAAATAACTTCCATCAAGGCATATAAAATTTTCGAAAATCCAAAATAAACCTTCCACTTGGCAGTTTCTAAGATGACCCTTGGCCTTGGTCATATTGACTTCACATCATATGCCGCATCTGGCTTCATCTGCCTATACTTCAACTATAACCCGATTAGCTAACTGACTAGATAATAGTTGACAATGGTTGTGCTGCTTTCCCGACCAGCCTTACAGTGTCTTAAGATTACATAATTGCCATTGCACGTGTTTACCAGATGACATCAGTGATGACATACCAGAAACTCGTTTTGCATGCTGCTCACAATTCATCCTGCATGTCCTTAATTTATGGCCAACCATTAATATTATTTTTCATTTGTACAACTCAGATTAGGTGTCTAGAATATTCTTTTACTTGTATATATGCCTCATGTACCTCATTGATTAAGTTATGCTGATTTCATATATTTTTATCAAATCAAACTGCTCTTAACTTCAACTTGGTATCAGAGCCACCAATTGGCAAACGTTGATAATTCTGAAACAAATTCACAGTCCCCACAGTCTCATCCTAATTCATCCTCAAATACAATGGTGTATCCAATGCTGGGAAACAACCACCTTGCTCCGTTTGGTGTCAATCTTACCCAAACACCATCTGTCAAACTTGACAGAGACAACTACTTGTTGTGGAAGAATATGATCCTTCCTATCATCTGTGGCCACAATCTGGAAGGCTATTTGCTTGGTACTAAGGTTTGTCCATCAGAGTTTATCAACACTCAGATAACTTGAGAATAAGGAGTTAGTGTACAGCAGACATCTAATCCTGAATTCGATCATGGAAATCTGTTGATCGGTTGCTCACTGGGTGGTTGTATGCAACCATGACTCCAGAACTTGCAATGAGGGTGATGGGATCCACAAACTCGTTTCAGCTGTGGACTGCTATCCAAGAGAGCTATGGGATCTAGAATAAGTCTAGAATTATCTTTCTGATAGGTGAGTTTCAGAAGGTCAGAAAGTATGGCTTAAGTATTGATCAATATTTGAGTAAGATCAAACTTCTTGCTGATAACTTGGAAGTTGCTGGTAAAATTATACCATTGTCTGATTTAGTAACTCAAGTTTTGGCTGGATTAGATGAGGAATACACCCCTATTGTTGAGCAAATAAACAGTAGGGATACCATCTCTTGGGGAGAGCTCCAGTCTACTCTTATGACTATATCAGCTGGACCTCCCTAACTCCTTGTTCAAATCCCAGTCAAGTCCCCTGAAGTCTGTCATCCAGTTAATGCTTGTTTATCTGTATGTCCAGTCAAGTCTAGCACAATTAGTAGTCATGAATCTCTAAAATCTCTTGTTAATGTCTGGCATAAGAGGCTTGGACACCCATACAACCAGGTGTTGTCACAAGTGCTCAAAAGTTGTAATCAAAAATTGAAAGTAAATGAATTCAAATCATTTTGTGATGCTTGCCAGTATGGAAAATCCAATTGTTACCCTTTAATGCTTCTACTTCACGTGCATCATCTCAACTTGAACTTATAAATACTGACATCTGGGGACCTTCACCAGTTTCCTCCACATTAGGTTTTCGATACTATATAGCCTTTGTCGATGATTTTAGTTGATACACCTGGATATATCCATTGAAAACCAAGTTTGAAGCCTTAAAAACCTTTATCCTCTTTAAGAAACTTGTTGAGAACAAATTTGGTAAAAAATATCAAAACCTTACAGTCGGATTGGAGAGGTGAATACAAAAATTTTACCAACATATTAGCACTATCCGGGATAGAATTTAGACACTCTTGCCCATATACTTCACCTCAAAATGGAAGAGTTGAGAGAAAGCACAGACATATAACTGAAACCGGATTAACATTACTTGCTCAAGCCAAAATGCCACTGAGATACTAGGTAGATGCTTTCCAAACTATTGTGTACCTTATTAATAGAATGCCCACACATGTCCTTCAAATGCAATCTCCTTTTAGAGTTCTATATAATATAATAAAGAACCTGATTACAGCTTCCTTAAAACCTTTGGATGTTCATGTTACCCTTGTCTAAGGCCCTATCAAAGTCACAAATTTAATTTTCATTCTGTCGAGTGTGTTTTTCTAGGCTATAGTTCTTCACATAAAGGCTAGAAGTGTCTCAATCCAGCCGGAAAAACATATATATCTAGACATGTCACCTTTAATGAATCTGAATTTCCTTTCCAAACAATCTTCCTCACAAAAAAATAGTCAAAACTCAATGAATTTCATACAGTTGTGTCATACTTCCAGTTGCCATCTCAAACCACCAATCCAGTGACTCAAAATCCCTCAGCTGATATTGGTTCTCCTACAGCTCAATCTACAACAGAATTGTCTTCTGGTTTGAGAAATCAGAATGAGTTTGATGCATCAAATTAAAGTAATACCTATACTAGACAATCAGAATCTGATCCAGCAGATATTGGTGAATCATGTGGTAATAGTGAAGGTCTTGAGGCCGAAAGTCAGAGTATAAATGAAATGCAAAATCCACCAGATGATAATAATGAGTATCAGAATGAGAGACATAAAGATGAGCACTCAATAGTAACAAGGGCAAAGGCTAGTATCTTCAAACCAAAGATTTTTTCAAGTCAATCAGTTAGTGTAAAATGAGTGAGACAGAGCCTAAGAATGCTACTGATGCTTGGAAAGATGAAAATTGGAAGAAGGCAATGATTGAAGAATACAATGCACTTCTTAAAAATAAAACCTGGAGGCTTGTACCATCATCTCCTGCCTACAACATAGTAGGGAATAGGTGGGTGTTTAAGCTCAAACAAAACATTGATGGATCATCATTTCAAAGATTCAAGGTGCGTTTGGTGGCTAAGGGATTTCGTCAGACTCCTGGAATTGATTTTTGTGAAACATTTAGTCCCGTCTTGAAGACTTCCACCTTGAGAATCATCCTCACATTTGCAGTATCAAAAGATTGGAGGATAAGGCAAGTTGATATTAACAATGCATTTCTAAATGGGGAGCTGGAAGAAGATGTTTACATGTATCAAACAGAGTACTTCATTGACAAAACTAAACCCAGCCATATCTGCAAACTTGAGAAAGCTTTATACGGTCTTAAGCAAGCTTCTAGGGCCTGGTATGATAAATTTAAAAATACACTAATTGACTGGAAGTTCAACCAATTGAAGGCAGACACATCTCTCTTCTTTTTCAAGACTGAAGACATTATTATCTTCATCCTCATCTATGTGGATGATATAATAATTACTGGTAATAATGATAAGATGCTGCAGAGGTTCATAGATGAGTTACACAGGAAATTTTCCCTCAAAGATATGGGAGATCTTCATCATTTCTTAAGGACAGAAGTTCACAGACACAGCACTGGACTCCATCTCACTCAATCAAAGTATATATCAGACTTGCTCAGAAAATTTGAATCTGAAACCATGCCCTACTCCTAGTGCAGTTGGAAAAACACTATCAAAAGGTGAAGGAGAAGCCTTAAAAAATCCCTCAATCTTTAGAAGTGCTATTGGAGGGCTGCAATATCTAACTCATACTAGACCGGATATAATGTTTGCTGTGAACAAACTCAGCCCGTTTTTGCAACAACCTACTACCACTCACTGGAAAGCACTGAAGAGAGTCCTAAGATATCTAAAAGGCACTATTGATCAAGGATTGTGGATAAAAGAAAGTGGGATAACTTGATGATAAATGGATATTCGGATGCGAACTGGGCCTCTTGCTTAGATGATAGGAGATCAGTGGCAGCTTATTGCATCTATCTTGGAGATAGTCTCGTTTCTTGGTCCTCAAAGAAGCAAGGTGTTGTTGCTAGATCGAGTACGGAGGTTGAGTACAAATCTTTAGCTTCTGCAGCATCAGAAGTTGCATGGATACAGTCTCTGTTTAAAGAACTCAAGTTATTGCAGTGTTCAATTCCCATTATATGGTGTGACAACTTAAGCGCAGGAGCATTATCAGTCAATCCCGTATTTCATACAAGAACTAAACATATTGAACTAGACATACATTTCATAAGAGACAAGGTCCTTACCAAAGAACTGGAAATTAAATATGTGCCCACTACAAATTAGATTGCAGATCTGATGACAAAGAGTGTTTCTCATTCAATATTTGGCTATCTAAAGGACAAGCTAGGAGTGTCTACTGCCCCCTCCATCTTGAAGGGGGTGTGTTGAGATTACATAATTGCTATTGCCCGTGTTCACCGGATGACATCAGTAATGACATACTAGAAATTCGTTTTGCATGTTGCTCACAATTCATCCTGCATGTCCTTAATTTATGGCCAACCATTGATCTTATTTTTCATTTGTACAGCTCAGATTAGGTGTCTAGAATATTCTTTTACCTGTATATATATCTCATGTACCTCATTGATTAAGTTATGCTGATTTCATATATTCTTATTGAATCAAACTGCTCTTAACTTCAACTCAGTGTATGTTCTTCACCTCTGCGATGCATTTTTTCCCTTTAAAAGAACACAAAAAGAATAAGGATTGAAGGAAAATATACAATTTGCATCATAAGATGGACCAAACTGTATAAAGAACAAATTAAACAAAAACATATGACATTATCATACTCATTGTTTTCCAAGTTTAAGAACATAAGACAAGGCACAAATCTCTTCAACGATAAACACATAGGAATTTCAGTATTGGATTGTAGTAATTGGAATTGATCTAGTGCCCACGCCGTCACATTGTGCCCATGATGGGCACCAAGCAGGC
The DNA here is from genome assembly GCA_963555705.1 of Ligustrum vulgare. Taxonomy (NCBI): domain Eukaryota; kingdom Viridiplantae; phylum Streptophyta; class Magnoliopsida; order Lamiales; family Oleaceae; genus Ligustrum; species Ligustrum vulgare. The sequence goes on from OY743180.1 coordinate 48,288,118, forward strand.
ACTATATCAAGGTTGTTGTAGTAATACTGTTAACCTGTCCAGAACAGTTCAAAAATTCACAATGCAATGCAACTTAAGCATCATGATCATTATTTTCCGTAGAAAACCATCTTTTGAACGCACAATAATATGATTATAAGACCAAGTAAAGCCTTCATATTCATTAAAAAAGAAGAAGAAGAAGAAGAAGAAGAAGAAGAAGAAGATGCACCTCAGTTTGTACTATAACCTTCTAAGAGCATCCGCAATCTTGGTGTAATTTAATATATCTCGAAAAATCACTTTTACAACCAAATTTATACCCTCGTGGATCTAAATCAAGATTTTCCTCCAATGATAGATGTAAATTAAAATTTATAAATTTCCCCTCTATTTGTTAAAAGTTGTGTATAAAAACATGTTTTTTATGTTTTCGAGGTAAGATGTGTGTTTGAAAAGTGGAGAGAAAAAATATGTGTGGTTAAAAAATAATTTGGGGAACTGTGTTGTTTAAAAACATGTTTTTGTGGGGTTTGCCAAACAGAGAGTTACTTCATGTTATTTTTGTAATTTGCACAAATATTCTTCCTAGTAAATTTATTAAGTTAATTTAGTTTCGATTTTTGTATTTATATATCTATTACGAAAAAACCAATCTAAAAATTTTGAAATTTGGTTAGAAAAAATTAAAATTTTAATTTTAATATTTCAAAATTTGGTTAAAAAATTAAAAAACTAATTTTAGTTTTAAAATAAAGTTCTTGTTGGGCATGATTTATCCATTTTACGGAGATGTATTGGGGATATATCCGGATATATGCGCATATATCCGGATATATCCATACCATTCACACGCTGAATGTTGGACCATAGTACGCACAAAGGTGAGCCATACGATGTGCAAAATTAGATGCAAATGTGCATCCAAATATACATTTTTCATCGAAAACTTAAAATACATCTAATTTACATCTCCTCATTGGAGATCATTGTGACAAATTTGGAGTTACGAATCACTAATTACATCTAAAATACACCATCATTGGAGATGCTCTATAACTCCGCTAACCAGAACCCCAATTACGTACAAACAGAAAGAAGAATAATAAATAATATTATGTATAATATAATATAAAATTAATTATCTCTTATATTTTAAATTAAAACTAATATAATTTTAAATATAAAACCCCAAACACCATCCACCCACCTAGTTTGTCTATCCCACCCCCACCCGACCCTACTCGTACCCGCAAAGTAACAGTTCGGCCACACAAAGTCATAGTTCGATCATAATTATAATTTAATTGCAAATCAAATTTTGTGACCAATAATTTAATTAACAGGTTACATCCCGTACTTGCTACAAGTCGCTCAAAGTCACAATCGATAAAATTTTGGTCACAATAACAAATATAGTCGCAATCAAACATTTTTTATTCATTGATTGTAACTTACTCATTTTCTTAGTCATGATTTTTCAATATTTTGGTCAAAACTACCTAATAATGGTCACATTGTGATCGATGAAATTTTATAACATATAAATTAATTAAACGGACCACATCCCCGTACTACAGAAAAAGTCACAGTTAACACAAATTTTAGGTTACATCCAGTCACAAATCAAATTTGTGATGGGAAATTTAATTAAAATGGTCACACCTCGTATTCATAATAGGTCATACAAAGTCACAATTAATTAATAATTGTCACAATTTCCGAATAACTTAGACCAAAATATTGACTAATTTTGACAAAAAAAAGAGAGTAAGTTGTTACTAAAAATGTCTGATTGTGACTATTTGTAATTGTAACCCAAACATGTGATGATTGTGACCTTGTGCGACTTATTATGAGTAAGGAATGTGATCCTTTTAATTAAATTATCGATCACAAAATTTGAAGTGTGACTAAATTTACAATTTTGATCAAACTGTGACTTTGCGAGTGAATTGGGGTGTGATGAGGTGAGTTTTGCGATTAAATTTATAATTGTGACCAAAATGTAACACTGTGAGTGGAGTGGGATGAATTTTGCGACTAAATTTCTAATTGTGACCGGATTGTGAGTTTATTTGATCGAATTGTGACTTTGAGGATGGCAGGGTGGGGTGGACAGACTGAGTGGTGTTTGGGGTTTTATATTTAAAATTATACTAGTTTTAATTTAAAATATAAGAGATAGTTAATTTTATTAAAACACCTGAATTTTTTTTAAGTGGAAATTACATGGGTCACATTCCGTACAACGCCGTTTAATTCAATTATTAAACACCTGATTTTTTTAAACCCAATTTTCAATTTTTTTCTCTCTAGTTGTTTTAAGCTACTTTTGTGATTAATTTTATTTTCTAAAAGAGTAAATATTATTTTATTTGTAAAATAACATTTTTTAGGAAATTTTGTGATTTTTGGAATAATTTTTATGTTTTAATTGAAATCTGTTCGACCTGGTTCTGACCCTTGACACGTTGCATTTTTCAGTTTGAACCGATTTCCGATTTTCTAAACATTTGTTTTCAAAGAACAAAATTAAAAAATAAGGTCAAACCTTGATTACTTGAATTTTTCAAGTTGTAAATGAAATTTTTTCAAGTTATAAAAAAATAGGGAAATGTTTTTCTCTAATTAGAGAAAAATTTCATTTATAACTTGAAAAAATAGAGAAAATTTTCCATCCGATTATTTTGGCGACCAACCGATTGTTGGTCAGTGATAAATGACTACAGGGACAAAATGTTGGTCGCTGTAATATATTTTTATGAGGAAAATTTTCGTCCCTCTTATCGCCAAACTTTTCAGTGATTAATTGAATGTGTGATCCCTGATAATATGTATCAACAACTAAGTATTGGTCGCAATAGAGTACAAAAAAATTAGTCCACTATTAACATATCAACAACTTTAGAAACCATTTTTTTTTTTTTATCAATGATAGTGTCTTATTGTTGTCAAAAAATGTGACGGGGATAATAAAATAAAACAGAAATGTAGAAAAGAGATGAAGCGAGGTATGCCGAACCAAATCTCCTTAAGACAAATTTCGCCCCCTGCAAAGGTTCCAACAGGATCGAATGACGTCTGTCTCCCAAGATACAATGCTACTTCCAAAGTATGTACTGTACTATACCCACCTTGTCGATCGAACCAAAGTCTGACTTGTATTCTTCTAGAATGGAATGGAAACCGAGACTTTAGAGAATTCCAGAAATTATTTTCGCAGAATTTTGTTAAAGCAAAATATCGATCAATTGATCGAGAGAGAGAGAGAGAGAGAGAGGGAGGGAGAGAGAGAGAGAGAGAGAGAGAGAGAGAGAGAGAGAGAGAGAGAGAGAGAGAGAGAATATATATAAAATCAGAATATGATTTTGGTGTGAAGAAATTGAAAATGGGGTGCCCTATTTATAGAATTCAAAGTGTCTTTTGGAAAGGGTGTGTGCCTTTTCTGAATAGGTGTACCAATTGATCTGGATCATCTTGAGACATTGGATCAAGATCTGATGATCCAGATTAATTACTGGAATGAATGCATCCATTCACCTATTCATCTTGCCATGCAGACGCCATGTAGAACCGACGCCTCGTCACCATCCACACGTGTGCCAACTCACCTAGCCTCCCAATGTCATGTCACTAAGCCATGATTTCAATTATGAAAACTTTAAGGCTCCTTAATGCAATGCGTACATGCAAAGTGCAAAGTGCGCCTCTAAAGCGCCCAAAGCGAACTTTAACACGTGCACGGGCCGGTGCCGAGACCGAGGTCGCGGGCACTGGTGGTGCTATGCACCATCTTGCGGTTGCTAGCCATGTAAGGCACTAGCTAGTCATGGTGTAGATGGACTAGTTTTATTAAATTATAACTTAGAATAATATCCCAATATATAAAAAAGTATATTTTCTTGTAAACTTCCTATGTGTGATATAAGTTACCATATATAAGACATTTAAAGTGGGCTTTTAGAATATTGGGCCTTTTATTGGAGACTTTTCCAATTCACCCAATTAATTAATTATGTTGACCACAAAATCCGGTTGGACCTTGGACCAACACGTCTCAACTCCTCCCTCTTGAACACGGGGATCTCCTGCGCACTAGGACAAACAATCAGCTTGCAAATGGGGCCGAGGTGGCTCCCGTTTGCACTCCGATGCCTAAGTCAGTACTCATTTTAGGTGAATATATATATTGGGTGTGGGAAATATAAGTGTGTAAAAGAGAGAAAAGGGAGTGAGAGAAGTATATTGTTAAGAGTGAGAAATTGCTAACCCCTAACTTGGAGACAATTGTGCTTCATTTATAGAGGAACTTCTTGTCTCGGATCACGACACGTGGCATACTTTACACTTGTCATCACCCTTGCTCATGGAGGTGACAACCTTGCTTTTCAACCGTAATCAGTGCTACATTTCGTAGGGGATGGGCGCCTGTCACGTCTTGGTAAAGGCAGTGTCCCATCACTGGCTCCATTTCTCTTCTGGTCAACGCCGTAAAGCGCCCCGGCTGAGTATAAAGCACATCGGCTAGGCGTTAACCAGGTCGGCTAAAGAGGTTTGCTTGACGTACCACCTCGGCATTCGTCCAGGTGATACTTTTAGGCCTTTATCCGTGGGTCAAGGTCCATTGGGCCTCTATTGGGCCATTGCTGGTGGATTACTGTACCTTTCTTTGGGCCTGAATTCAACACTAGTCCCTCAAATCCGAAGCGATCATTCATGGACGTGTAGGATTTGTTGTACGCCCGAGGTACTAGCTTTGTTATGGTGGCTTTTGTATGATATCGCAGACCTGGTGCCTAGGATGATCTTCCTTATTGAAGGTTTGGATTTGGCGTGAAGTCGACCTCCTGCTTCGGCTTCTCTCCTGAGTGAGGGTTTAGGACGCCCCAGCGCGTATCTTAGGCGGCGTATTTAATGAAAAAAGGGGGCTATTGTCTTGAGTTCCCAAGAAATATATAAAAGGTGATGGGAGCAGCGTTATGCAGCGCGTGGCGCTCACTGTGGTAGCTGAACGTTTTGCCCCTCCATTTGACGGCTGGCGTTTTGATTATTCCATTTCCCAAGAAGCATGGGATAATCAAGTTAATCATACGGCTCACAAAAACCAAGAAATCCAGGTCATTGGGGTCTCTATAAATCCCCCGTCATTTCATTGTTTTCCCTTTTTCCATTTTCTCAGAATCTTTGCAGCAATACTTTCGTGAAAGCTTGCGCAGTTTTTCTCTTCTTTTCGAGTTTCGTGTTTTTTCCTTCAAGGGCTTTCTACCCAGCACCCGCCCTTAACGTTCCACAGTTTTTCTTGGCGAGTTCTTCACTCCAAGTGCACGGCGTCAAGCATTCGTCTTTTGAAGGTAAATCTCTTGATCCCTGTATATGCAAGATTTTCTTATTTTTAGTTTCTCATTGTGGGTTTGAGAATTTTGTTTTTGCACTTTGTTTTTCTTTTGTTGAGTCTGACTCTCTTTTAAAACAAAAAGAAAAAATGGAAAGAGTTTGGGGAACGGGTTCACAGGAAATGTTAGCGATGGCGGTTCGGTCAGAGGTTTCTGCCCCATCTCTTTATCGGTTTTTAGTTCCTGCTTCTTTAGGGAGCAGATTAAGAGGAGGAATAGGAAAACTAGCGGTATAATTTATTTGAGTGATTCTGACAGCGAAGAAGAGAGAAACCAGAATTACATGGCCCATCTGTCGTCTGAAGAGGAATCTGCGCTAAGAGAACTCCGAAGCAAACATGATAGAGACATGGGGAGAGAGGGAGCAACAGGTTCTTCTTCTGGCCCGCAGGATCTTGATTTGGGTACCAGGGCCCCTTTCCGGGCGCACAGAGAGGAGTTGGGGCTCTCAGGGGAGGAGATAGCCCGGGTCGAAGGTTGGGTGGGCCTGGTGAACAAAATATCAGGATATCACGTGGACCCCGACCCAAACCCAGATTTGTGGGAGAGCAGCGAGGTCGCTACTTAAATCCGAGGAGTTGACTTGGCTGGGGCCTCGGCGAAGTTCAGGATGTCAGAAGGGGTCCGTTTAGTGCATCATACGCCCTCTTGCCTACCATGCAGCCCTCCCTCAGGCCAAGCGGCCATATGTTACGATGCCATGTCCTGCGGTATGAGGTTACCTCTGCATCCTTTCTTCAGGGCCCTGCTTAGGAGCTACAACTTGTGCCCCTATCAGTTAACACCTAATTTCTGGACACAGGCTGTGGGCACTTGGCTAGCGTGGGAAGAGGTCAACCCCGACCATCCCATCTCACTATACATTATTCATACTTTGTACACTCTGAAGAAGTCAGTGAGAAGGGAGAGGGACGTGAGGGCTAATGTGAAGGACTGGTATTATCTGTCTCCTCGAGGCTCATATCCTCCTGTTATTACTGGCCAACCTACCTCTACAAAGAACTGGTGGAATCAATGGTTCTGGGTGGTTGGGGAGTGGCAGAGTTCTCCTGTGGACCCTTGTCCGGAAATTTCTGTTCCCCGAACTCTTTCCCTTCCTAGTGAGTCTTGCGTTTGCTTTAGTTTCCTTAAGTGTCATCTGTCACTTGTTTTTATTTTCCATTCACCTTCCTTTGCTGGTTTTTAACATTTTTCCGATTTGTGACAGGGGATACTTTTGCCCGCCTACTCCCTGACCCGGATTTAGCGGTCGTTAGGCGTCTGTTCGCTTACAAGGGCACCTTTCAAGGGGTTATTCAACAAAACAAACTATTCGTCAAACACGGTCTTATGCGAGCCATGGGTGAGTTTGCTTTGTTACTGCTTTTATATCTCATGCTTTTTCTGTTCGTAACCTCATTTCCCTCTTTTTCTTGCTAGGTTCTAAGGATTTTCCAATGATTTCTATGAAGGGTCTCATGGCTACGAAGATTCCCCCTGCACTTCGCCATGGCAGTGAAGTTGAAAGGAAACAGAAGGCGGTGTGGGCAACCTGCAAGTTGGGGTGGCAAAGGAGGTCTCTGATGCGTCTATGGCCCAACTTCAGGGCCCTCTTATAGCCTTAATGCCACCGCCTACTCTACTGCCTGTGGGCCCTCAGAAGCCTAACACAGAAAAGGAGGCCGACCCTAAGGGAGTCCTTCCAAAGGGGAAAGGGAAAAGGTCAGACAGGGGCGGATCCAAGAGAGACAGGGAGGCTAAGGATGCCTCAGTGCCGCCTCCTTTGTCCGAGGACATATTTGAACATGCCCCTGAGGAGGAGCCCGCCCCCCTGAAGAGACTCAGAAGAGGTAAGGGCAAGGAATCCACCTCTGCACCTCCGCCTCCCATGATTGAAGACCTGGAGGATGAGCCTTCTATGCCCATTCCAGGCTAGGCCTATGAAGTGACACCGGAGGGGGCAAAGGAGCTCAAGCACATCAAAATCAGCATTCTCCCCAGGGATGTCACTTTCAGCCCTTTGCTATTTGACTCTCCCAGTTCTCCTCCAGCCCGGGCCGCCTTTATAACCGAGCAATTTTGGACGGAGGGTTGGTCCGCCTTCTCCTCTAGTGCCAGTCCGTCCCGGAAGCTGCTCGCCGCCAAGGCCATGAATGCCAGGGCGCTGGCCCTTATTGACGAGGTGGAATCGTCCGTAGATGAGGCGCAGGGGGACAAGAAAAATGCTGAAACTGCTCTCCGGCATGCGGACAACATGCTAAAGGAGATAAATGATTTGAAGACCCAGCTGGCCATAGCCCGGAAGTCTTCCTCCGAGGAGAGGGCCAATGCCAAGCGGCTCCAGGAGGATAATGATAAGTTGAAACACGACCTCCTGGCCTCTGAGTCTGACGTAGCAACATTGTGCATGAAACTGGATGATTCTAACCGTCCACAATCCATCGCCTCTGAGGCTCTGACTGCCGCTAACGCAGCCAAGTCCAGGCTGGAAGCCGAGGCGGCAGCAACGAATGAAGAATTGGGGAGGGAGTGGGAGGCCAAGGTAAAGGCGGAGGAGGATCTCGCCTCTTTGGAAAAACATATGCAAGCCAGGATTACTGAGGTTCTGGAGCAGACCGTCATGACACGGGTGGAGAATGCTTTAAGTACCCTAGTGTCTGAGGCTATTCAGAACTTCAAGGACACTTTTGAAGAGACCCCAGAGTACGAGGCGATGCAGAGGGTCTTTGGGAACTTAGGGGCCAGGATGGCTTTGGGGGACGTGAAGGAAGCTTATCTGGCTTTGGAACTGTCCTCCATTGAAGCCTTGTACCCTGAGCCTCAAGATGCTCCTGCGGATCCCCTGGATGCATCTGACAAGAGTTTTTCGGAAGATGTCCCCCCAATAACCCCCTTTTGTATTTATCTTGTCGTTGGGTCTTTTGTTTTCTTTTTCTCTCTTCTTTTTTCTCTTTTTTCTTTGTAAGTGCTCCGGCACCGGATATTTGTAAATGTAACATTCGTTCAATTTGTAATGACTTATTCATATTTTGCCCGTAAACGTAACATTTCGAACTGTTTACGCATAAATGCTTCCAAGCGCGGATGCCTTTGTAATTGTAAATGTCTTGTATGATGTAAAATGCACTTGATTTGAAGCACCTCGGATAGACACAACCTAGTTCGGCCGGAGGGGCTCATGTGCTTTTCCTCCTCGGCCATTAGTCCAAGGAGATATCTAAAACTTTGGTCATGGGTGGAAGTCCAATGGACCCTCATTTGCCATATTTTGGGCGTGCTAGTCCCTCAAATCCGATGTGGTCATTCATGAGCGGATCGAATTTGTCATCACTTCGCAGCAATAATTCTATTCAAGTTTAATCATTTTCTATACCCCCAGATCCGACACAGTCAATGTACCTGTGTTTTCTAATTAGATCTGATCTTAACCGACCTTCGAGCGATTTTACCTTAAAACTCTGTAACACCTACATTTACAACTTTGTATGAACTTCTGTTAATGTCACGGTGTAAATTCACCGGAGTCCTTCGTTCTTAACAAAGTTCATGCCTAGCGGAGGCGTGTGGTTTTTGCGACCAAAATAACATAAGAATTTTTTACGTTTGTCTTTTACGCTTATTCACACGGCACTTAGTATACACATGTCTTACAAACGCTTTGTCCGAATGTACGTATAAAAGTATCAACAATTTTGCGGAAACGTTTAACACTTCGCACAAGAGAGCGCTCCGTATGTATGAACTCACTTAAGGCACCAAGGATTTTGGTTTATATGACAATATTTGGTTAAATTTGAATGATTCCAAACGTATTGCACGGTGAATGACGGATTTGAGTACACAGTCCCTCAGATCTGAGTGGTCCGAAGCATTTATGTATACCAGTGAGATCTGATTGTGACAAACATTTGAACGCGTCTAAGTTGTTCTTTATAAGATCTGTATACACAATTTTTGTATGAACTCCCTTTGATCGTACTAAAACTCCCAATCCTTACGTGGTGATCGTAGTTTTGCCTTATAAGAGTCCCTTGTTTTTAACAATTTTTATGCATGGCATGGACGTATGGTGTCATGACCAAAATAATTTTGGAATGTGCGTTTATCCATTATGTTTGTCTAATATAGAGATTGGCGTAATTTCCACGCAGCTCGCCCATGATTTTTATGAAGCCATATGGTAATGTTGCAATCATAGAGGAGGAATTTAGTTTTATTGAAAATAACGGCGAAGGTGGTGCATGTTCCAAGGATTACATAGAGGTACTCCAGACAGGTCCTCAATCATGTATGTTCCGGGTACCACCTCGGCAAGGACTTTGTAAAGGCCTTCCCAGTTAGGGCCTAGAGTCCCTACTCCTGGCTCCTGTGTTGAAAGAAGAACCTTTTTGAGGACCAAGTCCCCAATATTAAAGCGTCGACTCTTCACTCTTTTGTTGTAGTATCGAGTCATCTTTTTCTGGTACTTGTCCATAACCACTTGGGAATCAGTCTGCTTTTCCATGAGGAAATCTAAACCAGCCCTTTGCGCTTCCTCGTTCCTAACTTCGTCGTAATGAATTTGACGAAGCGAAGGGATTCCAATTTCAACGGGGCATACCGCCTTGGCTCCGTATGCCAGCGAGAAAGGTGCTTCACCAGTAGCGGTGTGCGAGGTGGTTCGAAACGCCCATAACACTTGTGGGAGTTCATCTACCCATGCGCCCTTTCTGAATTCCAACTTCCTTTTCAGGGTGTTTTTTATGGTCTTGTTCACAGCTTCGACCTGTCCGTTGGCCTGCGGGTGATGTGGGGATGAGAACAGTTTCTTAATTCCCAAATCGTCGCATAACTCATCGACGCTTCGGTTTTTGAACTGTTTCGCATTGTCGCTAACCAGTGAATGTGGTATTCCGAACCGACATATGATATTTTTCCAAATGAACTTCATCAAAGGTTCCGCTTCGACCCACTTGGTGAAGTAGTCAATTGCTACTATCGCAAAGCAATTGTTACCAGCACCTCTAGGCATATGACCAATAATGTCAACCCCCCACTTTGCGAAAGGTCAAGGGCTAGTCACCACAGTTAGCTCGTGATGCGGCTGATGTGGTATGGTCGCGTGTCTTTGGCATTTATCGCATTTGCGCACGAAGTCATGGGAATCCTTTCGCATAGTAGGCCAAAAATATCCCTGTTTGAGGGATTTCCTAGCTAGCGATAAGGCCCCGACATGGTTGCCACAGATGGCCTCATGGATTTCTCTCATCACATACTGCCCTTCCTCTGGCCCCACACATCTAAGCAAAGGAGAGGTGTAACCCCGCTTATAAAGTTGGTCGTCCAAGAGTACAAAATTTGCAGAGTATTTCTGCAATTTCCGAGCTGCTTCTGGCTCGTTTGGCACTGTCTGATGCTTCAAATAGGCGATCAAGGGGTTCATCCAGGATCCCTCTTCTTCAATCGCCAAAATCACCAGTACTGGCTCAATAGAGGAAGTCAACATGCGCTCAACTGGGATTAGATTGTGTAACTCTGAATCGCTGCTACTTGCTAATTTGGACAAAGCATCAGCGTTGGAATTTTCTGCTCTAGGGATATGTTGCAACTCCATTTTCCCAAAATGTGTAGCCAAATCTCTTACTTTCTTCAAGTAAGCGACCATAGAAGGTTCTTTGGCAGAAAATTGCCCATTGAATTGGCTCACAACAAGCTGCGAATCGCTGTTAGCCACTATGGACTTAACTTTCAAGGCTTTCACGAGTCTTAGCCCGGCTAATAACACCTCGTATTCAGCAACATTGTTCGAGGCTTTGAATTCAAAGCGGATTGCACTATGTAATTTAAACCCCTCTGGGCTTACTAACAATATTCCTGCGCCGGATCGTCCATCAGCCGAGGACCCGTCAACGAACAATTTCCACTCTTAGCTGCCATATTGGTTGTCATCCGTGTTATCTACCATTTCGACCTCAGGGGGATTTGTGAATTTAACTACGAAGTCCGCCAATGCTTGACCCTTTACAGCGGTCCGAGGCGTATAATGTAGGTCGAACTGGCTTATTTCTATTGCCCATTTCAGTAATCTCCCGGAAACGTCCGGTTTTTTCAACACTCGTCTCATGGGAAAGGTCCTGAGCACCTGTATGGAGTGTGACTGAAAGTAGGGGCGAAGTTTACGAGAGGCTGTGATTAAAGAGAGAGCAAGTTTCTCCATATCTGGGTAACGTGTCTCGGCGTCCAGCATAGCTTTGCTTACATAATATACTGGCAACTGATTCCCCCCCCCTCCTTTGTGATCAATACCGAGCTAACCGCCTCTTTTGATAAGGCCAAATACAAGTAGAGGGGTTTGCCAACCTTTGGTTTCGATAGTAATGGGCCCGTCCCAAGAATGCTTTCAGATCGGCAAAGGCACGTTCACATTCCGACGTCCAATGGAACCGCTTCCCTCCTTTCAAAACCTTAAAGAACAGCAAGCATTTGTCAGTAGACTTGAAAATGAACTGATTTAGGGCCGCAATTCTCCCCGTTAAGCTTTGCCCTTCTTTTGGATTCCAAGGTGATTGCATGTTTATCAAGGCATTGATTTTGTCGGGATTGGCTTCGATCCCTCTTTTATTCACCATGAATCCGAGAAATTTTCCTGATGCTACCCCAAAGGCGCATTTCGCTGGGTTGAGTTTCATTTGATATTTCCTCAAAACACCGAAGGCCTCTGACAAATGGCGGATATGATCTGTCGCGACCATGCTTTTGACCAGCATGTCATCAACATATACCTCTATAATGTTCCCCAATTGTTCTGAGAACATGCGATTTACCAGCCTCTTAGATTCTCTGTGATTAATGGCATCCAGCATTTCAAGGATACATCTGAAGGGACCCCCAGAATACGAAGCTATGCAGCAATTCCTTGCCAACGCCGGGGCACGAATGGCTTTGAAAGACGTGAAGGATGACTTCCCTTATCTGCATCTTTTGAATATTTGAGGCCTTCTATCCAAAGTCCCAAGATGTTAGTAAGGAAAGTCCCCTTGAAAACGTCACTAGCGGCCCTTCTTCTATAGATGTCAACCTTTCCCGCGCTCCTACTTAGGATGCCTGTTTTTGTCATTGTCTTTTGTGAATCTTTATCTACTTCACCTTTGATCTTTATATGTGAATTTTACATATTTCTCTGCTATACACAAGTAGTTCGTATTGTAAGATGGTCATCATTCAATATGAGATGGTCCGTCATAGAATGAACATAGTTTAATACAGGATAGTCTGAAGCTTGTGACGGTCCTTGGAGTCACTGGTGGATGTGATAGTCCCTCAAATCTAAGCGCTTAAGACATTTATTTCCATCGCTTAGCTTTGACTGAATGGGTCACAACTCGTACTTCCCCGTGAATCCCCTGTTTACGTCCGGGGTGATTACATCGGGGCCATTTTTGGTTAAAAATCTAACATGGGTGATATGCCTTTAAATTGTACTGTACATACTGCCTCTGACCCATGTGCCAGTGATAATGGAGTTCCTCCTGTGGAGGTGTGCAAGGTAATTCTGATTCCCCATAGGGCTCATGGAAGTTCATTTGCCATTATTTCTTTAATTGATTCCAATTTCTTCTTCAGGTTGTTTCATAGATTTATCAACCAAGTATGCTTCACCCTCATCTAATAGAATATTCACTCTGGAGTTAAAGGAGGAACATCCACCTAGGAGTCCCATGTATTCATGCCTTATAGCCTCGTTTGTAAGTACTCAGTTTGTTAGTCCGGGGTGGATTCCATTGAATGGGGAAATCCCTTATTTGTGGGGGTTTGCTATGCTATTCATGTTTACTTGGAATTATGCTTGTTAGCAGCCCCTAGCGAGGGCTTAGATCAATGATCTTATTCTTTTGTTAACTTGTAACGGTGTTACTTCAGCACATCAGGTTCGGGCTAAATCACGTCGACATATTACTTCGTCCATGTTTTATCCGATGTGAATTCAGAAAAAACTTCTGAGGTCATGCCATTCTGGAGACGAGTGGGTAGGGCTCCCATAGCCGTGTCATTTCGGAGACACTTAAGCCGAGGCTTAAGAATATAAGGTCTCTGAGACCGTGTGTCGTGGAGACACTTAAGCCGAGCTTAATAATATATTCTCCGAACCGTTCCGCTTCGGCAATAAGCAAATCTTTTATTGTTTCATGAGTCTGCGTTGCCGCGACATTTAAATCAGGCATGACTACAGGTGTCTTTTGACACTGTGCTGCTGCGACTTTTATGAGACGTTCGCTCCTTTTTTAGAGGGGGAATTTTCCACAGGTGTTCAAGGTTCTCTTCTTTATGAGTCCCTTTTTCAGGGTTTCCATTTTCAGGGTGTTCTTCTTCAGAAATCCCTTGTTCAGAGGTCTCCCTTTTCAGAGTATCAATTGACGTAATTCTTCTCTTGGAAGAAGTCCCTTGTAGGAGTCCTTTGAAAGGGGTCCATGGAAGACGTCCTTCGGAAGAGGTGCTTCGGAAGGGGTCCATGGAAGACGTCCTTCGGAAGAGGTATGAGCCATGTTGCTTAGGCAATAAGGAGGGTTTCTTGAGACATGCCCCTTCGGCCATGCTACCTAAGCAATAAGACGAGCCATGACACTTAGGCAATGTGAGGGATTTTTGAGCCATGCCACTTAGGGCAATAAAAGGATCCATGCCACTTAGGCAATAAGAGGAGCCATGCCACTTAGGCAATGTGAGGACCCATGCCACTTAGGCAATAAGAAGATCCATGCCACTTAGGCAATAAGAGGATCCATGCTACTTAGGCAATGCGAGGAGCCATGCCACTCAGGCAATGTGAGGACCCATGCCACTTAGGCAGTGTGAGGACTTCTTGAGCCATGCCACTTAGGACAATAAGAGGGGTTCAGGGAGGCCTTTATTCAAGGCATTTGTTACCAATCTTTCTCAAAATGTTTCCTTCCTTTTTCAAGGTTTTTTTATTATTTTGTAGTATTTCTCCTCTCTTTTTCAAGAGGCTCTTCACCTTTTTTCAAGGTTTTGTGTGGTTCTTCACTCTTTTTCAAGAGGTTCTTCACCTTTTTTCAAAGTTACCCAACTTATGTTTCAAAATTCTTTACCTTTTTCAAGGTTAGCAAACTTATCTTTCAAAGTTTTTTAGTCTTTTTCAAGGTTAACTGGCTTATCTTTCAAAGCTCTTACCTTTTTCAAGGCCAACCAGCTTATCTTTCAAAGCTCTTGCCTTTTTCAAGGCCAACCAGTTTATCTTTCAAAGCTCTTGCCTTTTTCAAGGCCAACCAGCTTATCTTTCAAAGCTCTTTGCAGTTATCCGCTCTTTCGTAAGAGGTTATTCGTCCTTTTTCAGGACTACCTTTCTATGTGTGACTTTTTACCATGTGTTTTCGTGGTTAGCTGTATGGCTTCTCACAGACGTCGCCAAAATGTTGCCACAAAATCCGACTGGACCTTGGACCAACACGTCTCAGCTCCTCCCTCTTGAACACGGGGATTTCCTGCGCACTAGGACAAACAATCAGCTTGCAAAGGGGGCCGAGGTGGCTCCCGTTTGACTCCGATGCCTAAGTCAATACTCATTTTAGGCGAATATATCTATTGGGTGCGGGAAATGTGTAAAAGAGAGAAAAGGGAGTGAGAGAAGTATATTGTTAAGAGTGAGAAATTGGTAACCCCTAACTTGGAGACAATTGTGCTTCATTTATAGAGGAACTTCTTGTCTCGGATCACGACACGTGACATACTTTACACTTGTCATCACCCTAGCTCATGGAGGAGACAACCTTGCTTTTCAACCGTAATCATTGCTACATTTCGTAGGGGATGGGAGCCTGTCACGTCTTGGTAAAGGCAGTGTCCCATCACTGACTCCATCTCTCTTCTGGTCAACGCCGTAAAGCGCCCCGACTGAGTATAAAGCACATCGGCTAGGCGTTAACCAGGTCGGCTAAAGAGGTTTGCTTGACGTACCACCTCGGCATTCGTCCCAGGTGATACTTTTAGGCCTTTATCCGTGGGTCAAGATCCATTGGGCCTCTATTGGGCCCTTGCTGGTGGATTACTGTACCTTTCTTTGGGCCTGAATTCAACAAATTACATAGTCCATGTTATTAAATATACAACATTTAATAACCTAATTACTTCCCATTAATTCAACTAGTGTTACACCTGTACGATGCACGGCCATTTGTTACTTACATATATCAAATTTATATTTTAACATATGAAATTAATACGTAATTAAAAATGAGATGGAATGAAGACAATTAATTACAAATGTACATTACACATAGCTTAATTTTTTTTAATTTTTTTACGGTTCATATGTTTATCGTTCCAGAAATTTCTTTAAATATTGTAATTTCAATTTATTTAAAACTTAAAATGGAAAAAAAAAATTACATTTAAATAGATTTGTAATAAGTAGAAAAAATAGATGTATCTGTGATATATGCTCAGAATTTTATTAAAACGAAAAGGTAAAGAAAAAGAAACATAGATTGATGAACGTTCTTATTTTATCCTCTTTCATTTTCTATTTTTAAATAAAAATATTTATACGATATTGAAAAAGTTTTATTTTTTTTATCTTTACGAATTAAAAAAAAATCATTGATTTTCAAGAGGGGGAGACGGACCACGAATTTTCGGGACTTGAAAATGCAACTATTTAAAAAATTGCATTCAATTGGATTATTTTAAATTTTAATTTTGTCCAAAACAAATAATAAATAGTGAATTAATACTACTAATTACCAATTTAGGAAATGAGTTTAATAATAATGATTTTGTGGAGAATGTATATTTAAGCACCTGTTTTAGACTCGTTATTTTAAATAACGTAGTTCATAATAGTAAATTTTGGTACAATGAGCTTTTAAAATGTATGAATATTTTTAATTTATATGTACATTATTTTATTAATAGAATGTAAGTTGAAATGATTTTTTAAAAAATGAGGGTTTGAATAAAGTGTACTGAATAGGGACCAATATTTTTATTATTTTTTTATGCCAATATAGTAATAGTTAGGAACTTAAATAACTTACTACTTAAAAAATACTTCAATGACCATTTGCATAACCCATTTTCATAACTATTCAATTTTAATGATTATTGATATAATTAATCTTTTCAAAATATAATTTCTAGATTATCACAAATAATTTATCACTATCCGAATAGTATTATTAGAATTAGTACAACTATTTTATTACAATATCTTGTTTTTAAATTTATTAAATAAATATTTTATTTCATATTTACTTTAACATTACAAATTAAATACTTGTGGTCATATATTTAAATGAATGTAGCAAATTAAACAACATGAAATGTTGGTTTCGATTAAATTTTAATTAATGTATATGACAAATACACTTAACTTTATATACTAAGAAATCATCTATGCATTTCGATTCTTAAAAGCGGCGCGATTGTTTAACCCACAAGACATAGTACTTTATCATTTACCCATATGAAATTGATTTTTCAAAAATCAATTTTTCTGAACATTTATTCTCAATCACGCATTCTTTGAAAAATTATTTTTTATAATTTTTCATACTACTTTTTAACTATACATTCTAAAAAATCACTTTTCACAAAAACAATTCTCAAAAAATCAAAGTCAAATAGTCAACAACTGAGTAAAGTTCGATATCACGAAATTATACGAAAAATCTTATACCCTATAATCTTTAAAAAATTATTGAAATTAAAAATGAATAAAAAAATATTAATAATTTTACTGATATTATTAATTAAAAAGGAATCAAAACATTAATTATTCAATATTAGTCTTCGTTCAATAACGTTTTCTATAAATTATTTATAAGCAGCTCATTTTTTGACCACATATATATTTTAGAAAATATGATTTTTAATATTAAAAATAACAAATGATTGGATCATTAATAATTAAAACACAATTGTTATATTGATGGCTACACATAGAATTTATAATATTAAGAACAACAAATAAATAAAAAAATAATTAAATAATAACTTTAATACTGATAAGTAAAAATATTGATTAAACTCATTCAGCATTAGTTGTAATAACAAAATTAAAATTGATTAAAAAAATATCAACTGTTATATAATTATATATATATATAGGCAATAAATGCGTTCATATTTATCCAGATTTTGCATTCACATTTGACATACATCCACTTTGTATTCACACTAATCCACTTTGCATTCACACCGTATATTTTATAGGAACTTACTATATATATGAAAACGAAAAATAGGCAGGAAAATGGTTTAGGAAACTACCCTACTATTATATATATTATGATTAATTCCAACAATCCCCCACATGAATAGAAGAAGTCTCAAATCAAGGAAGATGAAGAAGAGTAAATTTTGAACGATAACGCATCAAGATAGGTAGCTTTCGCTTTGAACATTCCATAGTAAGAATCTATCGAACTCACTTAGCTAATCAGTGAACACAACATTTTGAACTGTCAGCCTTTATTGCAAGCTAAGACAATAGATCAAACACATCATCTCTCATATCAAACTTGGTTCTCTATTGTATTCATTATTTCGGCCCTGAACTTCTTGGGTTCTACGAGTGCTTTAGAGAATTCGCCTAAGAGAAATTCTCAACGAACTGGCCACGTTCACACTTACATAGGTGATGTACCATAAAGAGTATCCTAGAATACTCCACTTGTAAATATTACAAGATATAGTCATCAGTAAAAGAAAAGCTTATCCTTAACTTTCTTTGTAGGCAGCACTTTTGCATAACAGAAATGGGAAGGAGTTTAGTACTCCGAAGTGTTTCTCATCAAGTCAATCATGATTAGTTTTCCTATTGAACTTAGTTCGTGGGATCTCTAGTCGCTAGGTTAGGTTTCCATCAAGTTGACTCATTTTAGATTTAGGCTTTTAAGCTCATTTCCCTTGATGCACAGTCTATTCTCTCCCTAGATAACCCTTTTGTAAACGAATCAGCCAGGTTATCTTTTAACTTTACAAAATCAATAGATATTGTTCCGTTGGAGAGCAACTGTCAAACGGTATTACGTCTACGAAGTATATGTCTTGACTTTCCGTTATATACAAAATTTTCTGCTATGGCTATGGCTGCTTGATTATCGCAACGTATACATATAGCCTGCAGAGGTTTTGGCCATATAGGAATATCTTCTAGGAAGTCTCTTAACCATTCAACTTCCTCTCCTGCTTTATCTAAAGCAATAAACTCGGATTCCATAGTTGACCGAGCTATACAAGTTTGTTTAGAAGATTTCAAAGATACATCACTGATAAGTGTATTTTATACACTTATTTCCATCCTAAAAGTAGGATTTTTATTGTTTGTTCAAGAATATTTGCTATTTATTTTGGTTGTATTTGTTTATATTTCAGAAAATAACCCAAAGTCGAGAAAACAATGGAATTGAAGATTTTGTCATCGGGTCCGGGTAGAGACCAAAGACCTCGAGCGACCGATCCAGCAGAACAACTCAAAAGATAAAGAAGTATCGTTAATTTCTTCATGCTCGTTCCAAGTTCGAAGTACCATTTGGACAAATAAGAATCCCCTTCGGTACATGGTTTCTTCATATAGATAGATATAGGATCTATGAGGAAATTACTTAGAAGTACATTTTGTGCTATAGCCCTTCCTATTTGATAGAAAAGGACCCCCATGATCTTGAATCGGTATTACCCGGGCTCGCAAATCCCAAGTTTGTCTATGAAGAGCGAATCTAATACATATAACCAACTGCCCATCCTACCTCCTCTACCGCTCTACGTTCTTGACAGCCCATCTTTGTCTCAGTAGAGTCTTTCAGTGGCATGTTTCGGTCCTCTTCCCCATTACTTAGAAAAAGTGAGCCACCGGTTCAGGTACAAGATACTTTCATTACCGCCTGGACAATTAGACATCCAACCCGTAATCGTAACGATCCAATTGCAAGAGCGGAGCTCTACCAACTGAGCTATATCCCCCCGAACCAAGTGAAGCATGCATGAAGTAGTCAGGTCCAAGAAGGTTTTATAAGATAAAAAAGGTCCGTTGAGCGCCTCATGGCTATGTCATAATAGATCTGAACACTTGCCCCGGATCGACTTCCAGATCCTAATTGCTCTAGGGAATAACTAAAGAAAATAGATAAACGGGAGATAGAAGTGAAACAAACTAATTATAGAAATATCTCTCAAGGATTTATTAATTATTTGACTGTTGGCGGGTCTCTTTGTATGTGTTGTCCGGAAAGAGGAGGACTCAATGATTATTCGTTCGCCGGAACCAGAAGTCAAAATTTTCTGAGCTATATCCCCCCGAGCCAAGTGGAGCATGCATGAAGTAGTCAGATCCTTCTTCTATTCCATTCCCTAGCGCAGCTGGGCCATCCTGGACTTGAACCAGAGACCTGGCCTGTGAAGTAAATCATCGCACCTACGGTCCAACCAATTGGTCGTGAATATATGAACTGGTTGTTCGCTATTCAAGAAGTCTTGTTTGCGCAGTTCATACCATCCATAAATAGTGTTTTGATCTAAGATTTCAATTCTTCCGTGTTTCACCAGTAACATATTGTTCCATCTTGAAGATAAGGTATATCTTGTAGAGGCAAAATTTTGGAAATGATACCTTTATTTCCGTGTCTTCCAGCTACATTGTCGCCTACTTTAATTTCACGTTTCTGTGAAATATATATACGAATCGTTTCTGGATTATAACTAGAACCCCCCCTTTTCTGGATCCACCTCACATCAATAACCCAGCCCCTACCACCTATAGGTAGTTTTAAACAAGTTTCTTTTGAAGTAGATACCTGAATGCCAAGTATAGCTCGTAACAATCTATCTTCGAGGGCATACGACGATTCTTTTCCCATTTGGGGTGTTAATTTACCTACTAAAATATCACCCGTCTCTACCTAAGATCCCAGCATCACAATTCCTTTTTTGTCTAAATTGCGGAGTAAATGGGCTTCTAAATGCAGTATTTCATTAGTGATCCTTTCAGGGCCAAGCACTTGGATGATAAAAATGTCAAAGTGTGCAAATCAAGAGTTGAAGCAGTTAATCAAATGGCCAATTGGTTGAAAAATGGAAGAAGAAATCAAATTAGGAAGAAATCAGAAGTTCAGGGGCTAAATTGCAACAATTGAAAGTTGGAGGACTTGCTGTGCAATTGAAAGACAGGGACCATCTTGTAGCACTTCGAAAGATGAAAATTGCATCCAACCGAGAAACCGCGCAGTTGCATGGAACAAAACGCGCGGTCGCATGACTTGTAAAATTGGCGACTGAAACAGACCTGCAGAGGCGTGCGATCGCAACATTTATAACCGCACGATCGCACGGTTAAAATTCTGGGCCACAGCTGGGCTTTTTGCTCAGAATTCAGCATTCTTTCTCCCCAAGTAACCTAATTTTCGTGAATATCTATATATACCAGACTTGGGGCACGTAGTTGAGGGTTCCCAATTGTGATATTTCGTGCCAAAACGCTGTCGAATTTCTGGGGGATCCATAGGAGGCCAAATTCAAGATTGAAGAACAAGGATCAAGGAGCTGAATAGGGTGACATCTATCCATTATTCTTGTGAATTTTCTTTAACTATGTTTCTAGGCTAGATTTCTTGTGTTAGGATTATGATGAAATTTTAATTATTGATTTCATGTTTTGACTTATTATTTAATTTACATAGTTTAGGGGTTTGATCCAATTAAATATTTCTTTTATTATTATACAATTGTTTGGCCAACTTCTGCTTGATTTTCTTGATGTTTTTCTATGTTTGAAAGAGTAGAAATTCATTAGATGTTATTTAATTGCCACAAAGTCCGATAGGGAATAGAAATATAACTTTATGCTTTGTGTTATCCTTGAGAGTGTTCATTGATCCTTTAATGCTTTCTAATTGTTTAATTGTCATAGAAATATAGTCAATTTTCATTTAGGAAAAAGTTTTCATGCATCGCTCGAAAGGGGACTTAAATAATTTTAGGAACACGGATATTCAAAACCCCATGAATTGTATTTAAATAATCTGGTCAAAATGTGGATGATTTGATTAAAATGGATTCATAATTCTAACGCATTTGTTTTTATAAGTTTTAAATTCAAGTTTTTATTGTTTCTTTAGGTTAATCTTTATTTTAGTTTTCGAAACAACTTTCTCAAATCAAAACAAATTTCTTGTTCCGATTAAGGTTCGTAATCTGAAATACAATTTACAACAATCTCTGTGGGATAGATACTTGGACTCACGTCCACTTTATTACTTGTGGGACCCGTGCATTTGCGGAGCGAACAAGTTTTTTGTGCCGTTACCGGGGATTGTAGTTTAAATTTATTTTTAGATTACTTTCACTAATTCGGACTTTTTATCGTTTTATTCTTATTTGTTTTTATTTTATTTTATTCTTATTTGTTTTTGCTTTTGTTTTTATTTTATTTTATTTTAGGACTTTAAATTCTACTTTTAGTTTAGTCACTAGTTTCGTTGTTTTTTTTTTAATTGTGTATGTTACGTTAGAAGAATGGAAATCTTTTCGAAGTTGATCCGGAAATAGAACGTACTTTACGCCATAGGTTAAGAGAAGCTAGGAAACTAGATAAACAGAAAAATAAAAAAGAGGAACAAATGGCAAACAACAATCTGGTTTTACCTGGTGTTGAGCCAGATGATGAGGGGAATATACTTGTAGGAGATTTCATGATCCCGCAAATTGTCCAAAATCAATCAAGCATAGTTTATCCACCTTTTGGTCTTGCAAACTTCCAATTAAAGACCAATGCGATAAACATGTTTCAAAATGGACATCAATTCTATGACAAACCTGATGAAAATCCACATGCACATGTGTCTAAATTTTTAGACATGTGTGAACATTTTAAATATCAGGGTATTTCAGATGATGCCTTCAGACTTAGGTTGTTCCCATACACCTTAAGAGATAAGGCAATAGATTGCTTAGACTCCCGTCCTCCTGCAAGTATAACAACTTGGAATGACTTAGCTCAAAAAATTTGCACAAAATTCATGCCTCGAGGTTTAAAAGCATGCTTAGAAAGTGTCCTTAACATGGACTACCTAAAAATGAGAAGGTAAGGTACTTTTTGATTGGCTTGCTCCCTCAATTCAAGAGTCTTGTTGATTCGTCATCCAATAGATCAATAACTACCCAAACTCTTGATGGAGCCCTTGAACTGTTTGAAAGAATAGCCAATACCAATGCAATGTGGGCATCTGAGAGAACAATCCAAAAGAAACCAGCACGAGTTTATGCAGTGGATGATGTTTCGGCATTTTCTGCTAAAATAGACTCTTTGATGAATTTCATACAAACCAACCATTCAGTGAAAAGTGTAGTAACTGGATGCGAGGAATGTGGGGCTAATCACAATGCATCAAATTGTCCAATTCTGCCTAGTCAAGTTGAACAAGTAGATTTTATACAAGGGGGATACCGCCAAAATAATCCACATTCCAACACTTACAATCCTGGTAGGCGAAATCACCCTAACTTCTCATGGAGGGATAATCAAAATGGAATAGGCCAGCAAGCCCCTCCACAGCAGGTAGTGGAGAAGAAACCTCAACTTGAGGAAATGGTCATGAAATTGATGGAGAAGACTAGCCAGTACATGAGCCAGACCAATCAGTTTAAGGATAAAACTGATCAGTTCATGACAAAAATTGACCAATTCATGAGAATGACTGAAACTACATTGCGAAATCATCAAGCTTCACTAAAAAACTTGGAAACCCAAGTTGGTCAGATAACTCAAGCTTTAGCAAACAGAGCCCTAGGTACACTGCCTGGTAACACTGAGGTTAATCCTAGGGAGCAAGTGATGGCAATCAAAACTATTGAAAGAGAGGTAGATTTTGTGCCAGGAAGGATCACTTTTGCTCCATGTAACAGAGTTTATGAACCTCCTACTCCTTTTCCCTAAAGACTAAAAGGTTGGAAATAAAAACAAGGAGTAAATGCAATTACCACAAACACTGGGGTGAAATTGCCTGAGATTCATGTTCAAAAGCCAGATGAAGAGAAGGAAAAATATGTTGAGGCACCTGAAAGGCAATCTGATGAGAAGAAAGAGGGGAATGAGGTAAAATTGACAATAAGCCTCATGAGTCCCCTATTCCATTCCCGCAAAGATTACAAAAGCCTATGGAGGATCAGCAGTTCAATAAATTTCTCAACATGCTCAGAAAGCTGCACATTAACATTCATTTCCTAGAAGTCATTACCCAAATCCACAACTATACCAAGTTCCTGAAAAAGATGATGTCAAGTAAGAGAAAAGTTGAGGAACTTGAAGAGGTGTCAATGAATGAAGAGTGCAGCGCCATCTTGCAACAAAAGCTGCCACTCAAGCTGAGAGATCCAAGAAGTTTTTCAATTCCTTGCATCATTGGTGACTTAAAATTTAACAAAGTTTTATGTGACCTTAGTGCAAGTATAAATTTGATGCCTCTTTCAGTCTATATGAAGCTAGGATTAAGGGACCCAAAATCAAGCCCAATCATCTTGCAGCTAACTGATCGCTCTATTCGATACCCATATGGAGTCATTGAGGATGTCTTGGTTAAAGTGGACAAATTCACATTCCCTGCTGACTTCGTGATTCTAGACATGGAGGAAGATAGTAAGGTGCCACTGATTTTAGACCGACCCTTTTTGGCTACTGCTAGAGCCTTGGTTGATATGTAAAAGGGGGAGGTCATGCTTCGAGTAGAGGATGAGAAAGTAACATTTTACATGGTTCAACTAGTGAATCAAAATCCACTACTTGAAAACTGTTCAAAAATTGAAGTGGCACAGCATCTTCATCTTTGGAAACAAGCTGAGCATAGGGTCAAAACAAATGATAAGGCATCAACATCATGTTTCATGCCACCTTGAATAGTTTTCCAAAAAGTCTAGCTCTAGACTCTAAATGAAACGCTTGTTGGGAAGCAACCCAACTGTTCAATATCATTTTTCTTTAGTTGTTTTATTTATTTGATTTTAAGTTGTTCATTTGATTTATAATTGTTTAGTTGCTTTTAGGTTTCAATGCATCTTTAGTAGACTTGATGCTTCACATTGCATTTTAGGTTCACTAACATGTTTAGAATTCACTTTTTGACATGTTGGTTGCATTGAAATCTTTATTGCACCTATTATTACATGTTTTAGCATTTTTAGGATTTACTTGTTTTCTATTTGTGTGGTTGTTTTTTATCACAATCTTCCACTTGATCACCTAGCTTAGAACATGTGCATATAGTTTAGAAGTTGGTTGCATGCCTTAGAAGACATTTAGGGGTCCAAAACAGTGTCCAAAATTGGAAAATGGAAAATGCACATGTTGCTAGTCATTAACACCGTGAGGTGGCACGGTAGTTCCCTGTAGCATTCCAGCAGTTTTATTATATATACATTTTCTTTCATTTTAACCACTTCAAACTTGTTTTTCCTCCCCCAAATCGCCCAACATTGAGTCCCCAACCGTTCCCCTAAGTTTGCACATCATTTTAACTCAGATTCATACCTTACACTGCATCAAAATCATCCAAAGGTAAGAATTTTTCACCAATTTCCAAGATTGTGCATAATTCTTGTATTCTTCAAATTTTTGTGAAAATTGAATATTGTGGATTGATGGTGATGGGCTTAGGCTAGAACTTGGAGACATTGAATTATGTTTAGTAGGTACAAAATTTTGGTTTGATTCAAGTCTCCAACTCTATGATTTTCATTGATTTCTTAACATGCATGCAAGATGTTTGATTTAATGCCACAATGAGTGTTTTGTTAAATTCTTGCAATTCTTTTTGGATGATCATCTTATTCACATATTATACATCATTTGTGCATCATTCATTCATTGTTTACACAGATTTAAGGTATAGAACTCAACATAAACATCTTTGCACTTCAATGCACCTCATTGCAAGGCATCACAGCACCACTGCACCAATTTCAGCTTCATGTCACCTAGGGACTGAAAAATGGCTCGTAAGCTCGAGACACTTTGGCTTGGCTGGAAAAAAGCTAGGGCTTAGCTCGGCTCATGGCTCGAGCAGAGCTTTTTTTCAGGAACGAGCTTTAGCTCGGCTCAGCTCAGCTCGAGCCAAAAAAAAGCTCGAGCATTGAAATTCAATCAAAAGCTCGACTTGGCTCGTTGTATATATACATTTTTAATAAAAAATTTTATGAATTTTATTATAAAAATAAAATAAAATTTGAAAGCTCGAAACTTGGCTCGGCTCGGCCCGTCTTGGCTCGGAAAAAGTTCGAGCCTAGTCGAGCTTTATTTTTTAGGACGAGCTTTGGCTCGGCTCGGATCGAGCCAAGCTCGAGCCTTGATCTTTAGCTCGGCTCGTTGACATCCTTAAAGTCACCTACTTTGTCACATCTTTTCATGGCTCATATGAACTTCAAATTTTCTGAATTTTTGGTATGTTGTAAACCAAGTTATATACTTTCATATGCCCGGGACATGTCTCGGGAAATTTTTACTTTTTCAAGGCGATGTCAAGGGCTGAAAGTCAGTAATCGATCATTTTTCAAAAATTTCAAATTTTTTCTAAGTCCTAGTTTGGGTGTGTTGAGTTGAATTGTTTTAGTTTTCATGCAGTTTTTATACATTCTAATATTATTTATCGTTCTTTTGCATGAAAATTGAAACATTAGGAGAAAACACCTTGGACCAAACATGGGAAAGCTAGGAACGGATTATCTCATCCAACAAACTTTGAATTCCAAGATTCAAAAATGGGAACACCAACCCTCTTGTTATTTTGTGCCTAATTGTTTATTAATTCTTGAAATACATTAAGGACAATGTAGATTTCTAGTTTGGGTGGGAATCTCATTCATGTATATTTATTTCAACATTCATTCAATTTTGGGGAAGAAAAAAAATGAAAAATTGAAAAAATCAAAGAAAGTCAAAATTTTGAAAAATTTTGTTGATTTATTTATTACTTATGATATGATTTGAATTGATTTTTGTGTTTTAGTTAAAAAAAATTGGACAACATGTACACTAAAATTTTTCTTAACATTCATCAATGTAAGACTTTCATCAAATTTGAGCACCTAACCACTTTTGAATAATAACTCGTGTTGGAAGATGATTGATACTTTTGGGGTAAACTTGTACACTTTGAACATAGAATTGTTTGAAAAATCCCAAACCTTATGAAAATTAGATCCCGACCTGAAATTTAGAATCAAACTGCTCAAGAAGCAGTTTGGGGGTGGGAAGATTAGTATGAGTATGCATTGATGGATTGAAGATCTGAAGTTTTTAATTTTGCATTTTTAGGATAAGTGATTTTGATCAACAGGTATAAACCATAATAACCAGTATAAAAATAGAAAAATGCTGAAGGTCTTATTTTGCTCTTCAAATGCCTTTTTGACTCGAGTAATTAAGTCTGAGGGGTTCTCTGAACCTAGTACCCTAAGCTCAACTGAGTTCGGAACTGCCGACCTAAATATCGCTACAGGGGTCAACTAGAAAGCAAGTACGGAGAGTGAACTTACACATAAGACGCTAAAATATCTTTAACTTTTCTATTTAAGCCTTTATGACTCGGGTAATTAAGTTTGAGGGGTTCTCTGAACCTAGTACCCTAAGCTCAACTGAGTTGGGAGCTGCCGACCTAAAGCTTGCTACATGGGTCATATAGAAAGCAAGTATGAAAAATATTGTACAAAGATGTTAAAAGACAAGGACATTAAAAGAAAAAATCATCCATATGAAAGAAAAATGGAATGAAAATGGTGTAAGCTTTGTTGATTGAAATCCCTAACGCTTTGTTAATTATTCTTGGTCTATTGTGCATACTTGTCAAATCCAAACTGCCTTTTGTGGAAAAATGCAATTTATGCATGTTTAGAAACCACATCAATAGAAAAGACATCGAGATATGAGAGAAAAGCAATAAGGTTGTGATCATCCATGAGAGGGTAAGAAAAATAAAAAAAAAATCAATGTTGACCACATGGGATTCGGGATTATTTCTCCATGACTAGTCACACAATGTCAAAAATATTTTTACATGAGTTTGCATTTGATTTTTGGCTATTCAAACACACACACACACACACAATGAAGTTGAACATCAGATGAATGAAAATAATTTCTGTTGTTTATATTTCTTCTCTAAAGTGAATCGTCAATTTGAATTGTTGAAACACATGGTAAATAAGTTCACAAAAATAAAAACATAATTTTTTTTATTTGCATTTTTTTATATAGTTTAGTTTTATTTTTGTTCGAGGACGAACAATAGTTCTAATTTGGGGGTATTGATAAGTGTATTTTATACACTTATTTCTATCCTAAAAGTAGGATTTTTATTGTTTGTTCAAGAATATTTGCTATTTATTTTGGTTGTATTTGTTTATATTTCAGAAATAACCCAAAGTCGGGAAAACAATGGAATTGAAGTCAAAATCAAGCAATTGGATGATAAAATGTCAAAGTGTGCAAATCAAGAATTGACGCAGTTAATCAAATGACCAATTGGTTGAAAAATGGAAGAAGAAATCAAATTTGGAAGAAATCAGAAGTTCAGGGGCTAAATTGCAGCAATCGAAAGTTGGAGGACTTGTTGTGCAATTTAAAGACAGGGATCAACTTATAGTACTTCGAAAGATGAAAATTGCATCCAACCGAGAAACCGCGTGGTCCCATGGAACAAAATCGCGCGGTCGTATGACTTGAAAAATTGGCGACTGAAACAGACCTGCAGAGGCGTGCGATCGCAACATTTATAGAGGCGTGCGATCGCAACATTCATAGTTTCGTCGTGTTATGTCAAACTGGACGATCGTGAATTGGAAAATGGCTCTTGGTACATACAGTCTTTGCTAAGGAGTATCCGACATTAACTTTTCTTTGACAGAGACACGATTTCTCACATCTTTAGGTAGGGGAATCAGGTGGTTGATGACATTGCCACACAAGGTTGGACACGACAGAGTTACACCGAGTTTGAGCCTCAGGATCTGCATCAGATGACCAGGATTACCATGACTTTCCTTCAGCTCGATGTATCTAGTTACTTATTACATAATTTTCATGCACTCTATATTATGCTAGTTTTCCTTTACTTTTGATCGTTCTTCATTACGTTCGAGAGGTAAACCTCCTTATTAGCAAATTTTCGAATGCTCTTTGTACTTCGCATTTTCTGGAGATTAGATTTATATCACCTCCTTCCATGTGCTTTTTATTTTACTAGTAATTAAATGGTAAGTGAATCCTAACCCCCATCAGCCTATTTTAGCATAGACCTGAAAACCACGTTGAAACTGTGCAGATGTTTTACTCAAAATAAAAAATAAAATTGGAAAATGGCTCTATCAAGCACATAGTACATAATAAGGCTAGAAAGATCAAACCTTAAAAAATCAGGACTCCAGTCGATGGTCCTTAAGTACTGTAATTTAATGTCTTGACGAGCACCTCACCACGCTGTACTAAAACTTAGTATATGAAATATTTCATAGGAAACAATTTACATGTTAAAATCCTCTTTGCCACCGATAATAATCTTGTACATAATGGAGAAATTAAAACTAAGTACTTGAAACTAGTCTAGTATTGTGAACCAAAATAAAATGTGTCGATTAAAACAAAATACAATGAGACCCTCCAAATACATACCATAGACCTCTACTCGAGGGGATTAAAATAAGGCCTACGCAGCACGATAGAGGGTCGACCCATCATTGTCGAGTACGTAGAGCATCGAATGACCGGTGCGGAATGGCAGCAGCCCACGGGTTGAATGTGATTGGACGGGAATGGACAGGACCTACATGGCAGGGGAAAGGCTCGACCGATGTAGATAATTGGGCGGAAGATGACGAGGTTGGAGGGACCGCAACACGCTCACATGAAGGGCACATGGTGAGGGTTGTTGGAGGGGTCATTTGCATGTAAAATTGTGGTGACAGTTTAAGTGCCCTTAGTTCTTGCACTTCCTTCTGTAACCTCCTATTCTCTTCTGTCAAATTCTCACAACACCTCTTCAAGAACTCACAGTCTACTTCAGTTTGCTTCAATTTTGTCCTGTAAAAATTAATTGTATAAGCAGTTGGTTAGTCAAGCCAATAGACAGGGTCATACATACACGGACACGACACGAATACGCAAGAACAGATCCTGAAAATTTGTTCACCTAGAGCGACCGTTCAAAATTTTTATCCAACTAGCATGAAAATCAGTCAAATAGTTGTACTTTTCGAGTTCTAGCCCAAAAAATATTTTCCCAACGGATCATCCAGCACTGGCGAGCGCGTTGACTCGACATGCTATGAATCCGTCCTTGCAAATACGTCAACACTTATTTTTCAAAAAATTAAGACACGAGTCCACGACACGTTAGCGACACTCAAATTTATTTATTATTTTACTCTAATATATATATATATATATATATATATACAAAACACGTATATTTATTACATCAAAATCATGAGTATCAAATAAAAAAATAATGCAAGTCAGATTTACTATTTTTTAATTGCTGACGTCATAGAGTGTAGTTTGAAGCTATATGAAATAGTGTTGGATAAGTGTCGGTGTCCAACTCACGGCTCCAACAGAGTCACCGTGCAACCTAGTCAATAACTATAATTAATTTGAGATCATCATATAGAACTAATCTTGATTATTTCGTTTGAAATTAAATCAAATCACTTTGACCAAGTCTATTAATTTTCACAAATAAAGCCATGTTTCCTGTTGATCAGATCTCTTCATATCACATCAATATCTACAGAACATACAACATTATAATCCATGCATGTTAAGGATCTCAACTCATCATAAGTACTTGAACGAAAGTCGCTCACCTTGCCCTCCTGTTCTGAAACCACACTTCCACTTGCCTAGGCCTTAGCCCCAATCTCTTGGACAAAGCTAGCTTTTGCTTCTACAAAAAAAAAATGTTAAAATCTTATTCATCAAACAGTCTATTCTATATATATATATATATATTACTGATTATGGAACATGCACATACGGGATTCAGAGTGTTGTGTTCTTTGAAGCTCTCTTCAAGAATGGCTGATTGGTCTTTAGAAAGCCTGAGCTTTTTCCGGGATCCATCACCATCTTCCTCATCGCTGATGCCTCGAGAGCAATCCCTCTCGAGTTCGCGTTCGAGTTCAAGCTCATCGCTGCCGGTGGGTTCTCTGTCGCTACGTTTGCCGCTCACACTCGAGATCGTGCTGTTCGGTGAAGACACTCCGGCTTCCTCCTCCAAGTCATCCTCCGTAGGCAGGTGGTTGACGTCAATACCCTTCAAAAAGGTCCTGGTTTCTCGATCTGCAATAAAAAAGAAAAACATTTGTGGGATTTGAGTTTCAGAACAAAAAGGAGCATTTTTATACTTTTTTTTATCTTTTTTTTTTCTTTTTAATCAAAATCTAAAGTAGAAAAAAAAAGGGGGTTTTTGTGGGGGTGGGAAGTAGATAAAAGATTCAAAAAGGTTAAAAATTTGACGAGATCAGATCTGATAAAAGATTAAGAAGCTACCTGAGGAAGGCCAAGAAGGAGAAGATGAGATCAAAGAAGGCATGAGATTCAGCTTGAGTGAAGTATTAGAACTTGAAGAATTCCAGTTTTCTGCTGGGAAATTCAAGCTCAGACTCAAACCCAAACCCAAACCTTCTTTTTCCAAAATCATTTTCCCAAGAGAGTTTCTTGAGTTCCTGGCTTTGTATGTAGATAGAGAGAGAAGAAGAACTGAAGGTGAAGTCTTGATTCTCAATTGATGAATGCAGATTGGTATGTGGGGATGCAATAAATTTAAGGGTGTTATTATATAGGGGGGAAATTATGGGTGAGTTTGGGGTGGTGGGGTTGGGAGATGAATGGTGGGAGTTATGATGGGCTTGATCAGGGTTGTCAAAGATCTCGACTATGGATATTGTCTCCCCTAAACATTACTCAATTATTATCAACTTCATTCACTGTTTTTTTCTCTCTCACGCACGTACGCATAATAATCCTTGTTTAGTAAAAAAAAAAAAAATTATTTTTATTTATTTTTATTTTATTTGTGTAGAGAATGTTTTGTTTTCGAATTAAAATATGTAATTGAAAAGTAATTTGAAAAAATATTTATGATTGAAAAGTAATTTAATCTCTGTTTTTTAACGTAATCATTCCATTTATAAAAAACACAATTTTTCAAACCTCTTTTTAATCGCACACATTTGACATTTTTTCTTTCTATTTTTTAACAATACCTTTTTACCTCAAAAATATAAATAAATAAATTTATTATTCCTACAACAATTTTGAATAGAGCATTAAAAAAAACGTGTTGTTTATAAATAATTTTATCAAAATTTTTTAAAGAGATGGGCCATTGCATTGAAGTCATGCATGGAGCTCAGATATATGGCTTGAAAGTCAAGCTGTGCAAAGGCATGTGGCAGTGCTAAGGGGTTTAGACAGGTAATTCTTGAAAAGTCAAGGATCTCAATTTTAATCTTGTCTAATGTAGTTCATCAAAATTGTCAAATCAAGAGATCTATTAGTGTTGGCAACGGGGTGGATCGGACACCGATCCGTTCCGTCCCGAATTTTTTTTTATCCGATCCGGATCCACTCCGCGATCCGTCAAATTTCGGGTCGGGTCGGGGCGGATCGGTCCACCAATTCGTGGACCGATCTGCCAAAATTATTTTTTTATTTATTTTTATTTTTAAAATTTTTAAAATTTTTTTAAATATATTTTAAATTAAATCTTTTATAAAAAATTTAGAAATTTTATTTTTTTTATTAAATTTTATTTATTTTATTGAAACGAGACGTATAGAGGCCGATTCGCCGATTCAACAGATCAAGTTTTTTTGTCATCACTTATTGAAATTCTTTTTTCAAATGAAGAACATGAAAAATGTGTTTTCTTTAAAATGCAAAGATTGCAGCTTATTCCTAGAAATTAAATTTTACTACAAAATTTACATATTAAATTTTTATACATGATAAAAAAATTATATTAAAAAAAATGTCGGATCGCGGATCGGGGCGGATCGGATCAGCCCCGATCCAAATCCGCTCCGTGAACTTTCGGATCGAGGCGGATCAAATAAATTTCGATTCGTCGATCCACGGATCGGGATTTTTTCGGATCGGATCGGATCGACGGGGCGGATCAGATTTTTTACCATCTCTAAGATCTACATTAATGGATGACAATGAGACGGTACCGTAACAAAAATATCATTTCCCATGCCGATAATTAAAAAAATAAAAAATTTAACTTACAAATTTTTTTTTTTATATGAAATACTAAATTTGATACAATAAATATACAATATGTTATTTGTATATAATATTAAAATAATAATGAATTAATAAAAACTAGTTTACGCATCACATAGTGCCTTATCGTAACTTTTCGAAAAACCACATATTAACGTGTTGTGTTCATGCAACCCTGATGCATATTGCAGGGTCAGTCTAGAAAATTTCATATACTATTAGCAACACTTGGTTCCTATTTATTTATTTATTCATTCATTTTTTGACATTCAAGCTTCCAAAATATAATTTTGGTGATCATCACCAGATTCAACACAGCTCAATTGAAAGACTTCATTATCCCACTCATTTCTCCTCGATCTTTTGCTAAAGCAAGGGAGAATGTTTTTCTCTCCTTGATTTTTCAAACTTTTTGACTTCTCTCTCCTATTTTACTTTACCAACTAGGCCCTTCGGCAAACACAAATAAAAATTTAATTTGTAATCATTACAAAAATTTAAATTACACAATTTCTCATATCACTTTTTAACTATCCACATTTTTTTCTCTCAAATTTTTAACCCTTCATCTTACCTAGAAAATACAAATAAATCAACAAATAATTTCAACTCCTTGATTTGACACAAAACATTCCATTTATTTGTCAATTAATTTTTAAAGAACAGGGCCTTAATTAATTTTCTTCTCCTCTTGGTTCTCTAACAATGGTAGTAGAGTATGTTTGGAAATTACATCCTAGAATCTACCAACTAGGTTGAAGAGAGACACTTTACCGGACTCGACGTGTTGGTGATCCAAACATGTCAGACACTAACACTCTCTGACACGTGTCGAAATTATATCATATGCATCATAATGAAAATGAATGAGAGAAACACCGAGAATTAAAAAAAATGATAAATCCGACTAATAATGATCGTTGATGGCAAAAAAATGAGTGAATAATAAGATGACCAATTGCCAAATAAGATATTTTTGGCGGAAACTGCAGTTTCTGGGTTTATCGAAAAGATTTGTAATGATTTGTTACCACCGTGTCGTGTTCTAACTTTTTGGAAAGTCACATGTTAGTATGTTCATGTCGTGTCTTGTCTTGTAATGTCCGTGAAATCTTATCTATCAGTGCCGTTCAAATATAAGAAGACAATAAATCTTGGCCTCTGTTTGGAAACTCATTATAATAGGCAATAATTACAATTTATAATTTACACAATTTTCTAAACCATTTTTTAACCACACACATTTTTCTCTCCAATTTTTAACCAAAAATCTTATCTCAAAATTCGAAATAAATGGTGACTACTTATTATAATGAGTTGTCAAACAGAGATTTAAATTTCCTTTTCTTTTTATTTTATTAATCAATAAACTTTTGTTTGTGAGTAATGTGCAACAAGCAGTATAGTATGGGGACTATATATGCAAATTTCCCTTATGAAGCCCTTGTTTGGTCCGGAGTTTTTACCCAACTTTTTTCCAAAACTAATTTTTAACCACACATTTTTGTAGAATTCACTACTTTTACACTTTTCAAACTTTTTTCAACCACATATTCTCTTAAAAATTCAATTTCTCTTCAATTTCTCTTACATACCAAAGAGTTCTAAACTATTGATCCAAGTCACATCTTTTACGCTCTGGAAAACAAATAATTTATATCATGATTTATGAATGGATGATTCTCATTCTTTGTTCGGCTGGTTTAATTTGGAATTAAAATTATTTAATTGTATTTTTTAAGTAAGATGTGTGGTTAAAAATTGGAGAGGGAAAATATGAATAGTTAAAAAGTAGTATGAAAAATTGTGTAAATTAAATTATTTATTTATTTATTTGTCTTCTTCTCAATTAATTGGATGACGCCGAACACGCCTCAATCTGATACAATCATTGCTCAATAGAACAAAAACCCAACCCCAAAACGGAGAATTCGGGGGTTCACACACCAAAACGGTCCACGCCAACTCATCTGTTCCCGAACCTTTTTCATGTGATAATCACGCCGGGTGTTTACAAAGTTGTAACTTTCTTATCTTTTTAATCGATTTTATAGCATGATAATATGCTTCTCTTAAGTCATCCTTGATCCATTTTTTCAAGGTTAAGGGCTTTCCAATTCAAACTTAGCTCTCAACTTGTGGAACACGTGTAAGTCAGGCAGGTCAAGAGTATTTTATGCATATCAAGCCCATGTTAAATAGAGATTAAATCTACATTTTAATATTAGTCAAAATTAACAATTAATTTTAATCATATATTTTAAGATATTTACAATTTTTAATTAAATATTTCATCAACTTTCATCAAAGTTTACTAAATTTCTAATTTTAATCCTCATAAATCAAGGACTAAATATAGAATGTAGTTTGTAATAAACGAAAATGCCAAAGCAAAACGAATTAAAAAGAATCACAATGTTTCTCGTGCCCGTGACGTGCAGGATAGCTCATGCCCATCATAGGCAAGAGAAGGGACCTCTAAAAAGAACATCAGGTCTCATAACATCATAATCTTAAAGTTTACGATAATTTAAGTTGCAGACAATTATAGTGATGATTTACGAACGTAAATTTTGGAGTAATTTGTTAACAACCTTTAAAGCTAAGTATCTAAAATTTAAAAAGAAAACATTAGAGCATATTTGGTGATGGAGAGCATGAGGACATGATACAGAACAAGGCGGCAGCATTCCTAGACAATAACATGATCCAACAAACGTGACAACTTTAAATGGCCATAGAATTCACATCCGGTGTTAGAATTACCATTATTACCACTTTTCGAAAAGCTCTCGATGATCCGAATGTGACTCATGGCTTCATCATGATGTATGATGAATTTTGGTCGTTTGAGGACGTTTACTTTGTCAAAACTACAATTTTATAATTTTCGTTGTTAATTTTTGAAGTTTGATTTATTATTTCAAATTGACCCAACCCCATAAATGGCTAAGGGCCTAGTAGCAGGGGCGGACCCATGCAGTGTCAAGTGCTGACATATGCCTGCACTGGGTCAGCCCATTTAATATATATATATATATTTAAATATACCAATTTTGCATTTTTTCGCTATTTCTTTAAAATTAGAAGTCCATTTAATCTAAAAGAACAATTGAAATAGACCAAATAATTGGCCCAATTTTAATTTAACTAAATTTGTAATTTACACTCAATTCTTATCCAAAGTTCTAAGCATGAAATGTGAAAGCTGAGATTTAAAATCGTGATTACACTACCCCTGCTGTCCCACGTCTAAGGCTTTGGCCTTGTTCGTTCAAAATAAAAATAGCCCCGGAACCTTCGGAAGGTCCACCTCCGCCTACACTGAACAAAATCCCTAAGTCTGCCCCCTGCATAGTAGGGTTTATTATTTAAGTACTTTACGTCCAGTTGTAGGTTTTTGGTTGATTTCAAGTAAAAAAATTGGTTCTCTTTCGAATTGAAATCCGTGTTCTATACGTTTTTGTGAAAATTGTAGGTGTGGCCTACATCATTTGGTAATGATATTTTTGGAGAATTTTTTGGAGTGTTCAGTGGCATTTTCCTTTTTTATTTTTTTGTGGTTTCCGAGATAAAATGTGTGGTTGAAAATTAGAGAGAGAAAGTGTGTATGGTTAAAAAGTAATTTGAAAAATCGTATAGTTTAAAAAATAATTTGTAAAGTGATGGATCTCATAGAATGTGCTGTTGAAAATTAATTTGAGGAAAATATTGAAAAAAAAAAAAAATCAGACCAAACAAGCTTTTAATTGGAAAAAAATAAATTATACTTATTTAACATAGTACCTTGTCAGCAAAAGACAAGAAAAGAAATTAAGGTGTCGTTCTCTTGTTGTTTTCGTGTTGTTTTCACTTTTCACTTTTCAGAAAATACTGAAAAGTGAAAACTCATTTGCTTGCTCATTTTTGAAAACGTATTTTCGAAATTTTAAAAAAAAAATTTACAAAGGAAACTCAAAATGTCTTTTTTGCGTTTTTAGTATTTTCAATGTAAAAATCTAAAAAACACTCAAAACGTGGAAAACAGATCAATTATTCAACAAATTATATTTTTCATCCTCGTCCTTTCTTGCCTATTCATTTCTTCCAAAGCGTTCACCACCACCTCCTCCACCACCATACCCCCTCCTCAACACCTCTCACCACCGCCACATCCTTTTCCATACCTCTCGTCGCTACCTCCTCCTCCACACCTCTCACCACTAACATCACCTCCTCCACACCTCCCACTAACAATCTTCTTTACCTCTCTTATTTACTAATGCTCAGTGTCGAGTTCTTCTATTAATGCTCAGACCAAACTTGAGCTGCCTCCACCTCAGGGTCTAGCGCAGGCCAACCGGGAACCAAGTGCTCATGATAAGAACCAGAATCAGAAAGATGAGTTTTATGTTAACCTAGGTTCAACCGTACGAACCCTTAACAAATAATTTCCTTCAATCTTCACCAAAAACCTTAAATATGATAATCACATGTAGGGATGGCAACATGATGGGTTTGGGACGGGGATGTCATTACCCATCCTCTCCCCGTTAAAAACTTACCATCCCCGTCTCCACCCCATCCCATCCCATACCCATTTAAACAGGGTTGGGGCAGGACAGTGGTTGGGCCAGGACGGTGATGTGACCCAAGGTAAGAGATTAAAAGAGAAGTCAAGGTACAAGCGATGTTGGAGCAATCTACATGGAAAAATGAGCAAGTTTTGTGTTGGGTTCGAATCAAGCCTCAAGTTGGATCAAGTTGCTTCAAAATATCGAAAATTGAGTCTGCCAAAAGACCCACACGACCGCGCAAGGGAAAAGAGCCACGGTCGCTCAAGCGCAAAAAAATTAAGCAGAAGTTACAGATATTAACCACGCGCTTGAACTGAATCGAATTTTCATGAATTTTACTTTTTTTCCAATTTTTATTAGTTATTAATTATGTCAGGAACCCTAATGCGCCTAAGTCAAGTTATTTCCGTTTTTCATTCTATTAGCTATTTTTCTTCAATGTATAACATTAACTTTGATTTTGGTAAATTAAATTAAGAGTGTTTTCTCTTGAAAAAGGTTGACACGTCCCTTTTTTTTTTCTTGTTCTTCAAGAACAACCCGAACTTATCAAAGATTTTCAATCTTTGTGGTCTTCAAACTTCGAACTTATCAAGGAATTAGGCAATCCTTATAGCATTCAACAATTTAAATTATTTCTTCTGCATAGCTTGGGCTCTTGCGTCGTAATGTTTGAGTTAGAATCGTATTGTCTATTTTTATTATTATTCTTGTTTATTGTTGTATTTATCTGAATTTAGATCTTTTCTCAATATTTTATTTTTAATTCTGCGTCTTCGTCATGATACCCACAAGGAATCACATCAGAAGGGTATGCCAAAAATCATCGTTTACATCCTCATTTGTTATTACATATTTTAATTTTTTTTGATTTAGATATTATATTTAGATAAGATCATAACGAGTCACAAACATATTACAATACTAAATATATAATAAACTTAATCAAATTAAAACTAAAACATGCTCAAGCGATTAATCAATACATCTAAGATATTAAATCATTTTATCAATGTAGTTCTAACTATGTTTAACAAGTGACAATCCAAAATCTAATTAGTCTAAGTTAATTCCTGTTCAAACAACTAAACTAGCATGTCCACAAGATAATTAAGTTTATCCCATTGTATACAACATATACAAAATAGATGGAATTGAAGTACACAAAATGTACCCGCAGTTATTCTCTATTATTCCTACTTTGATTTCATGTAATTTAATCATAAAAGATATAATTCATATAGAAGAGCTTATGTCCGTTGAGTAGAATGAAGTATAAATATTTATGGAAAGTGAATTAGAGTTCCTTGTAATAGGTGACCAATGCTCATGTTTGAGAGATGGAGAGTCACCGAGTCAAGAAAATTTGAGAATCCAGTTAAAATTTCAAATGAAATGTATTGTTTGGTTTGAAATGAATTATTTGGCCTTTGATATAAGCAATTGAGCCTAATATTTTAGGATTGTCCACATAAATACCCTACTTTTAGGGATCAAATTTCAATTTACTTGAATTTTATAAAAAATTAAAAATTACTTATAATAAAATCATAAAAATTGAAAAATATTTCATAATCATGTGAAGTATCACAATCTGATACTTATGATATTTCTCAAATATATTATTATCATAGTATGATACTTATGATAATTTTCAATATTTTTGTGAAGTATTTTTCAATTTTTTTTTTTTTTTTTTGCTAATAAAAATCAATTTTTGTTATCTAAAATAATTAATTTGTACAATTATCCCAATAGTTTATCTTTAGGCTTATGATGTTTTTAATTTGTTTGAACTTTTTAATTGGACTTTTTAACACGGAATGGAGTTTGTGGCGGAGACAGCAATCTTCGTCCCCGCTTCCTCCCCAATTCGAGGATACTTTTTATCCACATCCCGACCTTTGTCGGGGATTCTCCATCATGTTCTAGTCGGATATCCACTTGGTTTAGGGACTCCCCGTCCCGTTGCCACCCTTATTTACAGTTACCATTTCTGGTTATTTTGTTCATTTATGCTTATGGGTATTTGAATTTGTGTAGTTTTGATTGAGATGAAGTGTTTATTTAATTAATTGGAAATGATGATATAACGTTCGTGGACCCTTTGAATTCGTTTACTAGAATGTAAAATTACAAATTAATAGTCTGGGTATTGAGATTGTTGGAAAAATGGTTTATAACTAAGTAAAATGGGTCAATTTTGAGCTCCCATTTCAGTGAGACCCGTACTTTGATTTTAACGAGACCAAGCATATATACATTCTACTCCGTGAGATGATCAATGTGATATATCTTACATCAAGAATCATTTAGAATTGAATGAATAAATAGATTTCAAGGTTATCCACTTGAAACATTAAATAAGTGAAGAATTTGATTTAACATATTGCTAAACTCTTGTCCCACATAAGAAAGTTATGAAACTTTTATGTGGTTTATACTTTATATTGTAGAAGTTTGACAATTTGGCTTGGCCCCAGGGGTACAAATAGTCTTTAGAAGGGGAGAGATCTAAATCCTATGAGGTTCGATCCTAACCCCACACGCGCGCCACCGAGTTCAACATGGTACATGAACGGGTCCGGTCCTTGTTCGTGTGCAGATG
This sequence comes from Ligustrum vulgare, assembly GCA_963555705.1. Taxonomy (NCBI): domain Eukaryota; kingdom Viridiplantae; phylum Streptophyta; class Magnoliopsida; order Lamiales; family Oleaceae; genus Ligustrum; species Ligustrum vulgare. The sequence goes on from OY743180.1 coordinate 48,327,901, forward strand.
CGGGTACTTCTATTGTATATATTCTCTTTTGAAAAAATTATTTAAAATTTTGGGCCAAATCGTAATTGGTTTCATCAGCAAGTATAGATTTTCGTTTTGGGACTATCTGAATAGTCACCATCGTTCTAAATGGTCTTGAAGAGGATTCGAATTGCCACTAATTATTGTATAAATATTCTGCATAGCAGCCACGAAAAATTACACCATTTTCATTGCAAACATTCTCTTCTTTGAATCTCATCCTCCCTTTAAATTCTGATATCAATTTTGTGTGTCAAAATACTGGTTGTGTTCGCTGAAACTCCTACCAAATTGATGTGCAACTTCCGTAGGAGAAGAAATTAGTTCTATCCTAGGAGACTATTGTTGTACACCCTTTAAGCACCTTGGAAGGAGGTGAATTTGTCATAATGAAACCTCGTGAAGCCGGTGACCTCAAATTATACTGTTACTCCGTTTCAGTTCAACTATAAGTTTAAATTTCTTTAGATTCATCAAAGAAGTAAGTACACTACATAAACAACAGAGATTACATGGTAGAATACTATTTATAAGATTTCATGGTAGAATTCTATTTAGAAGATTGTTGGGGGTTAGGTTCACATGGATCCTTTGTTAGCAGGAGTTAGCAGTTTGGGGCGGCGATGGTTGGGGACTGAAGGTTGAAGAACGGGGCAACATTGTACACCTTTGAAAGTTTTAGACTTCTGAAGTATTTTTTAAATTTAATATGGTATATCTCAAAATTCAAACTAAATTCGTTTTCGAGTACTCTTTTGTGAAATAATTTTTCAAAATGATAAAGCAAACATGTTTCCAAAAACTAACTCAAAACACAAAAATAAAAATAAATTGAAATTGAAAATTGAAACACAAAACTAATCATAGAGAAAAACCCTCTTTAAAATAAAAAATAGTGCTTTAGAGCTTGTATGACAAATTTTTTGATTAAATCTGAGCGAATTCCGTAAGATAGGGAGATGATATTTAAATATGACGAATTAAAAATTTGATAAACTTAAAGCATGTTTTGTAAACGGATACGTGACAATATTTTATTAGACCATTTTTTTGAAAAGTCAATACTTTTGGATGGTCAAAAATTTTCGTTTGCAATTTTTGACTTTTCAACAAAATGAACCGATTAAATTTTGACACATCACTGTTTATAAAAAAAATTTATAAACTAGATTTTACTAAACAGAGACATAATTATCTTGCCTTTTTTGAAGAAGCCAAGCCAAGTTCCAAGTGCAATCCAACAGCCTAAAGCAGCCGATCCAAGCTAAGAAGATGAAAAGAGAGAAAACCAAGCCAAGAAGATAAAAAGAAAGAAGAAGCCAAAATAGAAAGAAAAATTCAAAAATAGGAAAAGTAGGGTAGCTTTGGGGTGGTCAAAGGGATCGACAAAGGGGAGTGGTATTCACGTGGGATCACCCTCCCATCCTCGTTGGTTAGTCTTGCTTGTTTCAATTTATCCAATTTTACTAAAAAAATAGAAATAAAGTTGAACTCCAATCTTGGAGCTCCTATAATCACCGTTCTAAAAATTTGTAGAGAATGTCAAAAGTAATTTTAAAAATTGTATTGTTATATCAAAGTATGCTTTTGGTTGTACAATTAGCAATTTTCTTATCCCAAAAGTCATTTGGACTCGCATGTCTTGCTGGTAAAAACTTGCTTTCATAAACCTCAGTTTGTTAATCATATTTTTTTAGTTTATAAAATAATTTATAAATTAAACATCATTTTTTAATCATATACATTTTCTTTCTTCTATTTTCAACTAATATTTTTTATCTCAAAATTATAAATAAATCAATTTATAAATCAAATGACCAAACAAAAGAATATTCTGACACCCACTCTCTCTACAATCATTTGAACTGTATCACTCCTCCCTTCCCACGTGTCCCACCACTGCTTTTTAGTTTCTAAATTGTCCCACACCTCCACCACCATCACCACCACGTCCTCCTCCTCCTCCTTCTCCTCCTTTTTCTTCTTCTTCTTCTTACGGATAGTAATCGAACCCGAGATTGGATAGGGGGAGGTTGAGCACTCAACCACGGCATGCCCCCTATTCCTCCCACCCTCTTTTTGAAAAACAATTATTTAGAAAAAAGTTATTTTGAAAAGGAATTTACAGAATATTGTGTAATTAAAAATGAGATAAAAAAAAAAAAAAAAATTTACTTTACGTGTAAAATACTCTCTCTATTTCATGAAAATATGCTTGTATTCCTTATTTATCCTTCTAAAAATATAGGCAACTTTCATTATTGAAAATCCATATATGTTTAAGTTTTTTAATATGTCCTTATTTAATATCAATTGTTATAAAAAAATATAAAATATTCATATTTATTACGTTATTTAATGCAGGGATATATTAGTAAAAGGTAAGAAAAAATTATATTTTCAATTATATTAATTATATTTTCTTAATCTATGTGAGAAAAAATAAGCATATCTTTACGTGACGGAGAAAATATTTATTAATCGGACTATTTTCCGGGATTGTCAGTATGGACCTATGAAAGGAACGCACCGGGTCGGCCCATCTCGATAATGAGGTCGGCCTTATATCCCGGGCTCAATCAATCTCGGCCCGTTAGCTTATCGTCTATAGGTTTTCTCAGACGGGGGTGTATGCCCGACCTTATGACCATCACAGCCCGAAAATGCCCGACCTTGTCAGGTCCTGTATCCATAGTGGAAAACATGTCCGGTCTAGCCCGGCCACTTCGCTCCACATTGCTCGGGATTCCAGGTGTTCACCGTTTATGGGCTTTATCAATTGACCACCTTCTTGGGCCCTCGAAATAAAACATAATCTATAAGGAATCTTCCTAAAAAAGAGGAAATACAATTCTTATAAGATTAGAACTCCTCCTAAAAAGTAAGTTTATAGCAAAAAGGACTCATTCCTTAAATAAAGGAAGTTATGGGCTTTTTCAACCCTATAAATACAGCTCATTTGATCACATATATTCATTCACAATTCTTTACATATATTCTAGTTATATATTCTCTCTATCTTTTTCCAGAAAATTAATTCTCACACCAGAGGGGCGACGGGGAGAATCCACCTCGCCTTTTTTGCAGGTCATCCAAGGTGAGTTCATTGATCTTTTCCAGCAATCAAGTATCATCAGATACTGCCACGTCAGGGTTAGGATTTTTGACAGCATCAATTGGCGTCGTCTGTGGGAAAAGACATAATCAGCCATGGTTAATAAACGTCAAGCTCGTCCCTCCGCATCCACCGGACCCTCAGTTCCGGCCAATACCTCAATTGAAGAAGATAATCCACCGCCCCTTGAAGAAGTTGGGGAAGAACAAAACCCAGAAACAACACCAGACAGTGAACCGGTTAGTCGGGAGGACTTCAACGAACTCCAGTAGCAGCTCCGTGAACTCCGTCAAGCCCTTCAACAGCTAAAAAACCATCAAGCGCACCCTGACCCGAACACTCCAAGCATGACTCCCAGGGAAGATCCCAAGCCAGTTAATCCCATCGCTGACAACTCCCCGGGAATCGGGGGTACCCATCCCATGACTGAGGGATCCGCCAACTTGACACAGCAAGAGCTCTCAAGAATCATTCAGGAAGGAATTGCTGATAGAATAAGGCAGAACACACAAGGTCGGACATCATTCATAAGAAGAACACCTTTTACTCCTGAAATAACATCATTCCCCTTGTCGTAGAGATTTAAATACCCTCGGATAAAGGAGTACGACGGAACGACAGATCCTAACAACCACCTGAATACCTACACTGATGTCATGGACATGCAGAATGCTCCTGATCAGATTTTGTGCAAGGTCTTCCTCCAAACCTTAACAAATTCAGCTCCTACAATACCTTCAGGGACCATCTCTTCCTTCACCGATCTTACTGGGAAGTTCACTGCTTTCTTTGCAAGTAGCAAAAGGATCAAGAAGACCACCGCCTCCCTCATGCAGTTAAGGCAAGCGCAGAATGAGACACTGCGAGAGTTCATGACTCGCTTCAACTCTGAAAGACTTCAGATTCCATATCTTTACATCTCATCAGCTACCTCAGCCCTAACCTTGGCTGTTCGAGGACCAGAATTCAGAATGTTCTTGTCCAAGAATCCGCCCTCGAATGTAACGGAGCTTCTCAGAAGAGCCGAAAAATACATAAACGTGGAGGAAACACTTTTGCCAGTTCGGGCACAGGATCATGTGCAAGGAACGGTAGCACAGTCTTCACAATCAATAAGACAGGGGAATAAGAGGTCAAGGCAGGAAGATGAAAAAAAGTTCTTCCCGGGCTAACTCGAAGGGAGATAACCATAGAGATCAGAGTTTAACTCCACTAAACGCACCTCGATCCCACATTCTTATGAAAATCCAGGGGCGTGAAGATTTGCGTTGGCCCAAGCCTATCAAGGGGATAATCGACGAAAAAAATCGACATAAATATTGTGAATTTCACAAGAGCCCGGCCCATACCATGGACGAGTGTAGAACGTTAAAACAGGAGATAGAAGCCCTCATAAAAAGGGGCTTCTTGGGGCACTACATAAAGAAAGATGACAAAGAGCATGGAAAAGGAGAAGAGAAAAATAGATCCGCTGGCACCATAAATTTTATCGTCGGAGGAATAGCATCTGGAGGTGATTCGAATAATGCACGCAAAAATCATGCCCGGGTACTAGGAGATCAGGAAGAAAGGCCAGGATGTCTTGACCATGAGGTTTCAAGCAACATCAGCTTCAGCAAAGCTGGTATGGAAGGAATTTCCTATCCTCATGACGATGATGTTGTTATCAGCGCAACAATCGCCAATTTTGATGTTAAGAGAGTACTAGTCGACAATGGAAGCGTAGCCAATGTTCTTTCCTTAGAAGCCTTCGACCAGATGTAGCTCCCCAAAGATCGGCTTTGACAGGTCATTACTCCCCTGACCGGGTTTGGTGGTGGAACCGTAAAACCCGAAGGCCTAATTGACCTTCCTACCTCACTAGGACCAGAGGAAAATCGGGCAACAAAGATGACTCCGTTCCAGGTCGTAAAGACCCCCATGGCCTATAATGCTATCTTGGGAAGACCATTCCTGAATAGCTTAAGAGCTATAGTATCGACATATCACCTAACAATCAAGTTCCCAACTTCTGCAGGCATAACATCTGTTCGGGGAAGTCAATTGATTTCCAAGAGTTGCTATATCAGCTGTATTGGAAAGGGTAAGACAAATATGATGTTAATAGACCTTCCTACGGAAGAAAGAATCTCGCCAGTAGAGGAGTTGGAAGAAGTTCAAATCTCATAAGGGAAGAGCTCCACAATTGGGAAACAGCTCCCCAAACTAATGAAGGAGGAGTTGTCACAGTGTGTAAAGAAGAATATCGATGTATTTGCGTGGAGTGCAGAAGACATGCTCGGAATCGATCCTGCAATCTTCGAACACAGGCTTAACGTCATGCCCGACAAGAAGCCCGTAAAACAGCGAATGAGACAGTTTTCCACGGAGAGAAGGAAGATAATAAAAGAGGAAGTAGATAAACTCTTGAAAGCGGATTCATTGAGGATTGAAATATTCAGAGTGGCTAGCCAATGTGGTCTTGGTGAAGAAACCGAACGGAAAGTGGCGAGTTTGTATAGACTCTACAGACTTAAATAAAGCATGTCCAAAAGACAGTTATCCTCTTCCCATGATTGACAGATTGGTGGATTCCACATCCGGCTCCGAACTTTACAGCTTCTTAGACGCCTTCTCGGGATATCATCAGATTCGGATGGCACAAGAAGATCAGGAAAAAACTTCCTTCATGGCAGATGAAGGAATATACTGCTACAAGGTCATGCCATTTGGATTGAAGAATGCTGGAGCTACTTATCAAATTTTGGTAAACATGGTCTTCTCCAGGCACATCGGAGTTAACATTGAAGTTTACATCGATGACATGGTCGTAAAAAGCTCAAGAAAGAAAGATCACATTGCTGACCTTGAAGACATATTCAGTACGCTTAGAGAACATCATATGAAACTGAATCCCACAAAGTGCGCCTTTGGAGTAGGCTCGGGAAAGTTCTTGGGATTCATGATTACTCAGAGAGGTATCGAAGTTAATCCGGATAAAATTTTGGCCCTAGCAAACATGGAGCCTCCCCGAAATATCAGGGAAGTGCAGAACCTGACAGGGAGAGTAGCAGCATTAGGCAGATTCATGTCAAGGGCAGCTGACAAATGTTTTCCATTCTTCAACATTCTTCGAGGAAACAAAAACTTTAGATGGGACGACGAATGCGAGGTCTCCTTCAGGAAGTTGAAATAATATTAGGGGACTCCTCCAATATTGGTAAAGCCAAATGAAGGAGATGATCTGTTCTTGTATCTAGCAGTATCTGATCATTCTGTGAACGCCGTTTTGGTTAAAGAGGAAGAGAATGCTAAAAAACCGGTATATTACGTCAGCAAAATGATGTTAGATGCAGAAACCCGATATACATTGGCCGAGCAGCTTGCACTTGCCTTGGTTACAGTAGCCAGAAAGTTAAGACCATACTTTCAAGCCCATGCTATAACCGTCCTCACAAATCAGCCCTTGAAGAAAATTTTGCAGAAACCAGATGTATCTGGTCGTCTACTCAAGTGGTCAATCGAGCTTGGAGAATATGACATCGAGTTCAAGCCTCGACCTTCCATTAAAGCCCAGTCTTGGCCGACTTCGTCGTCGTGCTCGCACCAAGACCTCGGGGGCCAACAGGTCATGACAGGAAAGAGGCCACATGGACCTTGCAAGTTGATAGAGCATCGAATGTTGCGGGCTCGGGGGCCGGAATCATATTGAAGAAAGACGATGGCACAATGGAAATTCAGTGTGCAATAAGGTTTGACTTCCTAGCAACTAATAATGATGCAGAGTATGAAGTCGTAATTGCTGGACTTCAAGCAGCTCAACATCTGGGGGTCGAGCATGTCAAGGTCCTGAGTGATTCGCAGTTGGTGGTAGAACAGGTAAACGGCACTTTTGAAGCAAAAGACGAGAAAATGTCATCTTATAGGATGATGGTCTTGGACTTGCAAAGAAAGTTCAAATCTTGCTGCATAGACACAATTCCGAGATCCGCCAATCACAAAGCAGATGCATTGTCAAGACTTACTTCTTCCAATCTAGACCACTTAGAAAGGACCATGTTCGTACGAACTCTTCATGAGCCCAGTATTGCCCAGCAACCCGAGGTCATGGATATTTCAGATAAAGAGCCCAGCTGGATGGATCCGATAATTGAATATCTAACGTCAGGAAAATTGCCAGATGACAAAGCAGAAGCCAGAAGGGTCAAAGCAAGGGCTCCGAGGTATACCTTGTTGCAGAATACCTTGTTCCGTCGAAGCTTCACACTTCCTTATCTGCGATGCCTAACTCCAAAAGAAGCAGCCCTTGCTATGGCCGATGTTCATGAAGGAATCTGTGGAGGACACCAGGGAGCAAGAACTCTGGTACTGAAATTGATAAGAAATGGGGAATCGACATACTTGGACCTTTCCCCATAGCCCGGGGTCAGGTTAAGTTCTTGGTAGTTGCTGTGGAATACTTCACAAAATGGGTAGAAGCCGAACCACTTGCCGTAATCACAGAACAGAAGTTGGAAGCATTTGTGTGGAAATCGATAGTCTGTCGTTTTGGTCTTCCTAAGAAATTAATAACAGATAATGGGCGTCAATTTGAGTGTCAAGCCTTCAAGCAATTCTGCAAGAACCTAGGAATAGAACACAGGTTGATTTCCGTTTCGCACCCGCAGAGTAATGGGTTAGCTGAAGTTACGAACAGACTCATCTTGCAAGACTTGAGGACTCGCCTTGACAGTGCCAAGGGAGATTGGCCCGATCTCCTCCCAGAAATACTATGGACTAACCGAACCCCGTTCAAAACTTCGACAGGGGAGACCCCGTTCATGCTTGCCTTCGGAATGGATGCTGTCCCAGTAGAATTAACAATTCCGAGCTTCCGTGCTATGACTGCAGGGTCGCCCGACCACATCGAGGGACAGAGAGAAAGTCTGGATCTTCTAGAAGAAGTCAGGGAAAATGCATCGTTAAGAATAGCAGCTTACCAACAGGCCATGTCTAAGAAGTTCAATATTCGAGTAAAGAAGAGGGAATTCAGAATGAGAGATCTTGTCCTTCGTCGCAGTGAGGCTGTCGGTCATCAACCAGGGAAACTTGGGCCTATTTGGGAAGGACCTTATGAAGTCATCCGAAAGGTGGGCAAGGGCTCATACAACCTCCGCACAATGAATTCAAAACCTCTTCTTCGACCATGGAATGTGGAGAACTTGAAACCATACTACAAGTAATCACATCTCTATTAATATCGAGTCATTTAGTCATAGTAAGGTCGGGCCTGTGCGCCCATTTTTATTTTTACTTTCGGACTTGCACGTCCATCAGTGAATATTATAGGCGGGCCTGCGCGCCCGTTTTTATTTTTATTTTCAGACCTGAACGTCCATCAGTGAATATTATGGTCGGGCATGCGTGCTCATTGTTCTGTCTTTCAGCGTCAGGGACGGGTACTCTTTTTCCTTATCCAGATTTTTTCCCACTGGGTTTTTCTGGGTAAGGTTTTAACGAGGCCCATCATTCAGTCCCCTTCAATAAAAGTACTTCTTCCAAAGAATGAGCACTACAAAGATCAGATATTGAAGTAATTTACAAGGTCATCCACATGACTTTACAATAATTTACAATGTCTCATGGTAAGGCTTTACAAATTATTCTTCTACGAATAATTTACAAGGTCTCATGACAAGATGTTACAAATTATTCTCATCAAATAATTTACAATGTCTCATGGTAAGGATTTACAAGTTATTCTTCTACGAACAATTTACAAGGTCTCATGGCAAGATGTTACAAATTATTTTCCATCAAGTAATTTACAATGTCTCATGGTAAGACTTTACAAATTATTCTTCTACGAATAATTTACAAGGTCTCATAGCAAGACGTTACAAATTATTTCCCATCAAGTAATTTACAATGTCTCATGGTAAGACTTTAAAAATTATTCTTCCCCGAATAACTTACAAAGGCCTCATGACAAGACATTACAAATTACTTCCCAACAAGGAATTCAAAATAATTGTTTCTTAAAACAAAGGTCGGTATAACCACATCTTATCAAACAATTCTAGCAGTATCGCAAGTAAAGGGCTCGATCTTATCTTTAAATCAAATGGTCGGGCATACGCTGTCTTATTGGTCATTTATCTTCAACTTAGTCTTGACGATACAAAAGACAAACATTCCTATATGTGAGGTCAGTCACAACCTAACCATATAGAATCAAAACAAGATGATTCTGGGAATCTTGCAAAAGCTCGGCCCCCTGAATTGCTCAAAGAGGTCGGTATTACCTGACCTTAGAGAATATCTTTTCTCAAAAATCGCAAGGTATAAGCTCGAACTATTTTGTATACTAACGGGAAGATCGTGCTTTCCCAACTTTAGCGAGAAAATCATCAATAGATGCAAATGAATAACACGAGCTTTGAAAAAAAAATTCATTAACAAAAGCCTTGATTATAAAAGACCACGAGGCATACCCCGGGCTATACAAGTGTGAATTGTTAACAACACAGGAGAATTTCCCTGCTGTTGGTCGGGGTCACTAGCCTGGGCTTCTTCATCATTAGAACCAACCTCCACTACATCTTCCTCCATGAAAGGAGTAAGGTCAAGATCTTCTGTGCCCAATGGAAATTGAGAGAGCGTGCTGGTATCAAGGTCGGGCGCATGTATCTTGATCCAAGCCTGGGCTTGCCTCATACCTTGGGAGTATGATTCCAGGGCATAATTACCCACGACAAGATCATATTCTTCAGATTTCTTGTAAGCCTCAACCGCAACCACTTTCGTCGCTTCTATCTCTTCCCTGGCCCGGCGAAGATCGTCCAAAAGTTTGGCATTTTCAGAGCGAGTGAGGTCCCGATCTTAGGTCATTAAGGCCAAGTCAGTTTTCACTTTGGTTAACTTTTCTTCATCAATGTTAGCACGGGTGGCCTTGTACTGTACAGAATGGACGAGCTGACTTGTAACCTCCACTCACTTGATGCCTTGAATTAGAAGACCCCGGCCAATGCTAAGCATCTGTACGAGTTAAATACTTGTGTTATTTTAAGATTGAAGGCATAATGTAACACAAAAAGTAGGAGGTCGTCTTGAAATTACCTTAAGCGCTGCATTCAGAAAATGGTCCACCCCGTTCTCCAGCGAGACTTCATCAGAATATTTTTCCAGGAGACCGGGGTGGTAACTCTCTTCCAGTTTAGTTCGCAAGTCGGCCATGGTAGGGCCTTCTACAGCAGCTTCAGGGGGAGGAGGGCGGCGACCACCTTGGCTGGTCTCGCGTCGAAGTGGAGCTTCCGCATTCCTCCTTGAAGTTTCGCCCGACCCTGACTGTGTCTGGTGTGGCCTTTTTTGTGGCCGTCGTCGGATAACGCCACCTTCCCTCCTCCTCTCAGCAGCCGCCTGAGCTCTCTCCTCGGCCGCCTTCCTTAGCCTGCCTCCGTCAAAAGCCATACCTGTGAAGGATGGGAAGGTATACTTAGATAAAAAGAATAAGATGGGGAAGGCAACGTTTTCTAGTGGAAAAATGAAATCAACTATTACTTAATTTACAAGGCCGGGTGCTACTGGGCTCCAAGTCAAGGCCGGTCTGACCTAAGATCTCGTTGGTAGTAAGATCTGAAACCTCCTCGGCCAAAAGTCCGAAGTCACAAACTCTTATGGCATTGGCCAAAAGGTCGTCTATTTCGTCCTCCCCAATGTTACCCATTATATTGAAATTATCTACTTCCGGTTTTCTAAAGGTGGGCCAAAAAATATTCTCACCTTCCCGAGGTTTGATATAAAAAAAAATTTCCTTTCAATACTTTAAGGAAGAGGGGACCCAAGGTACCTCGAACCTTCCCTTCCCGCATAAGTACACAAAGCAGTTACATCGAGGTAAAAACTTTAAATCCAAAAGGCATTTACACAGGTTTACGGTAGGCTCGATCCCTAGACTCCTACATAAAACAAAAATGTAAACTAGAATCCTTCACCCGTTTGGACCTAGTTGCCCGGGAAGAATGCTGGCCGTAAAAAGGAAGTCTACAAAAAAATGTTGTAAGGGGAACCTAAGGCCGGCCATTAACGAGTCATGGAATACTACGGTTTCCCCTTCCCGGCAATGATATGATACATCATCATGCTCGGGAACCCGAGAAGTGTACCTATCAGAAAGGCCAAACTTCCTCAAATCTGCCTCGACCATATGTTCCTTCATCCTACTGTTGAATGTTGGTAACTCAAGGTCAGGAGTTCCCGGTCTCTCATCAAATTGAGGATTGTTGACTTCCTCATCATCGCTCGACTCGTCCCCCCCAGAGGTAGGTGGAGGTTGGTAAAATCCTATTATCTCGACGTCTAGGGCCTCGTCCAAATTTTCTACCTCCCTAAGGTCCGTGATGTTCACTTGCCTGGCCATTTTCCTAACGAGTAAATTACGGAATAAAAATAACGTCGGGAGAGGTCGAGATTACCTAAAGGTCGTGCTTCGAATTTTTAGCTCGTGCTAGGCGCTCGAGGATTTGTCTGGTTTTTACTAAAATCACAAAGTCAAAAGAATGAGAGGGTATGGACCACATATATATAAGAGAAAAAGGTGGGAAACTTTTTGAAACCCCGCCACTCATCTTTGACACGTGGCGGTAATCCAGTAGTGTGGTATTAATGATTACGCGTAAAACAAAGGACAAAACAGTTGGAAAAACACGTCATTAATAAAGATGATAGCTGTCAAGAGTTAATTGCATTCAAGCATCAATCGGCGATCCCTGATGTACAGTGGCCATTGATTGGGCTATTTTTCGGGATTGTCGGTATGGACCTATGAAAGGAAAGCACCGGGTCGGCCCATCTCGATAATGAGGTCGGCCTTATATCCCGGGCTCAGTCAATCTCGGCCCGTTAGCTTATCGTCTATAGGTTTTCTCAGACCGGGTTGAATGCCCGACCTTATGACCATCACAGCCCGAAAATGCCTGACCTTGTCAGGTCCTGTATCCATAGTGGGAAACATGCCCAGTCTAGCCCGGCCACTTCGCTCTACATTGCTCGGGATTTCAGGTGTTCACCGTTTATGGGCTTTATCAATGGGCCACCTTCTTGGGCCCTCGAAATAAAACATAACCTATAAGGAATCGTCTTAAAAAAGAGGAAATACAATTCTTATAAGATTAGAACTCCTCCTAAAAGGTAAGTTTATAGAAAAAAGGACTCATTCCTTAAATAAAGGAAGTTATGGGCTTTTTCAACCCTATAAATACAGCTCCTTTGATCACATATATTCATTCACAATTCTTTACATATATTCTAGTTATATATTCTCTCTCTATCTTTTTCCAGAAAACTAATTCTCACATCGGAGGGGCGACGGGGAGAATCCTCCTCGCCTTTTTTGCAGGTCATCCAAGGCGAGTTCATTGATCTTTTCCAGCAATCAAGTATCATCAGATCCTGCCACGTCAATGTTAGGATTTTCGACAACATCATTTATTATAGAGCCTCTTTTTGGAAAACAATCAATTTTCCCAATCAATTTTTTAATTACACATATTTCTCTAAATCACTTTTTAACCACTTATTTTACTTCGAAAACAACACATTCTTTATTTTTAAATAAAAAATTTTACCAAACGAAGAATGTGATTAAATGAGTACTGTAGAAAAATTTAGTTAAAAATAATGGTAATTAAACATGGCTATGTTTGGTAACTTCTTCATAAACAGTACATTTTCTAAATTATTTTTTATCACACACTTTTTTCAAACCGCTTTTCAACCATAAATTTTCCTCATAAACACCAAAAAAGTACTTCGGAATGTTAAAACTTGAAGATGCTCAATCTCAATGGAAAATTTTAAGGTTCCCATGGTGGGTGGACAGTGGGGCCACACACCCATTGTCAATTTCCAAATGTCACGTGACGGGTGAGTTAAATATATGGTACCCATATGGGCACCATAAATTTCCTCCAATCTCAATATTTCATGTGTTTTAAGCAATATTTTCAAATTCGTCCGACTGGTTAAGGGATTGGATTAAGGGTCAACTTGGGCATATAAATAATATTAAAATAAAAAAAATAAAATTCATGTCAAACTTGGGCCGAGTAGATTGGGTTAACCGAGTTCCTTGGGTCGTTGACTGTGTTTGACAAGATCGAATTTTAAGGGTCTCCCGACTCGATTTTTGGCCAGAGTTGCAGTTTTTCGATCGGCCCAAATGACCCGATATAAGATTGAAAACAGTGATCTTAAGCAATCATACTTAGAGTTACAAGTTATCAAACCTAAGTACTTAAATCTCCAATACCAGAACTTACTAATATTTGTTTTAATCTTTTTAACAATATATTCTTGTTTACTAAAGTTACTTTTAGATTTTAAATGATCGAAATTCATATTTAAATACATATTTTACTGACTTTACGATTTTATTATTCATTTTTAAACTATCGTGGACTTTGAACTATTGTGGCCCCATCTTGTACCACTCTCCGTAAGAAAAGATCTTTCCGTCCACAACTTCTTCTTGACGGCTGATTTGATTTTTTGTACATAAAACAAGAAATTTGAATTTTTGAGGTTAAAAGTAAAATAGCAAAATGTGGATAATATTTGATAAACAAAATAAACTGATTTAAAAATTTGTTTATAAGCTACACAATTTCTTAAATCACTTTTTAACTATACATATTTATATCTCCAATTTTCAACAACCACTTTTTATCCCAAAATCATAAATAAAGTAGATTATAAATCAAACAGTATTACCAACAAAGGCTAAGTGTTTGCCTGGTCTCATGCCTTTTTTTTTTTTTCAAAAACTTGAAAAATAGTTTTCAAAAACTTGAAAAATAGTTGGGATCAAATGAGCTCTAAAAAGTAATTTAAGAAAATATGATATTTATAAACAAATTTTTAACCTCCCAAAACACAAAATAATCAAAGTTAGACAACAAATAATTAACTAGATTGACAATGAATAATTAAAATCAATACAATAGGAATTAATCAAGTAATAAATCGAACTCCCTTAATTGCACCAATGGCCGACCGAAAAGGTGTTACGCATGAGCTCAAATTTCTACCAAAAACTTCACAATGGTAAAATTACAATCCAGACTAGAGAACACTCACTCAACAACCCAAACACCCAACACCCTCAACCATCACACCACAGTCACAATATCAACACAACATGACATGGTCCAGCAAGAACCACATGTCACGATCTTGCAACTCTTCAAGCAACCGTGCAACCTTAGCGTGTCAAGCTCCCATCTCTTTGCTGATTTGCGCTAAGTCAGCTTTATGTTTCCACCTTGCACTAGAAACAATACAATTCTTTAAACCATTTTTTTTAAATAACACAATTTTTTAAATTGATTTATTTATGATTTTTGAGGTAAACGAATTTATAAACCAATTGGTTTATTTTTTAAACAACACAATTCTTTAAATTGTTAAAAATATATTTTTATTTTTTAAAACAAAACACAATTCTCTAAACCATTTTTTAACTACAAATATTTTCTTTTTCCATTTTTAATCACATATTTTATCTTGAAAACATAAAAAATATATATTTTCAGACCCCATTTGGCAACTAGTGTTATAATAAATATATTTTTTCAAATCACTTTTAATCGCACATATATTTTTCAAATTACTTTTTAAGCCTCCGTTTGGTAACCAATTTTTTTTTGTTTATAAACATGTTTATAAACAACACAATTTCTCAAATCATTTTTTAACTACACACATTTTCTCTCTCCAATTTTCAACCATTACTTTTACCTCGAAATTATAAATAAACAAGTTTATAAATGAAACAGTGTTACCAAACGAAGGCTAATCACAAATTTTTCTAAAATACACAAATAATGGCCCAAAACATTTTAATAAAAGCAAAATATTTGACTTTGTGTATAGGCGTGAGATGGCATTAGTGGAATTTGTAGTGCCGACAAGATGTGGGGTGATATTAGCGTGTCCCCAGCTGGTGCGTTCTAGCTGTCCCACGTGTTCCCTCAACTTCAACTCCAGTAATACATTTGATTTCGTGTCCCGACAATCCGTACTAGGCTCAAAACCATGTGATTATCACGTGAACTTGGACCCTTAGTTCCAATTATTATTGCCCCCTTTGTCCACATTCCTGTGTTCGGCATTGCTATACAAATAATTATAGAGGGCTGCTCTCTTGCCCGTGACGGCGGGAGACGGTCTCATTGTGAGTCGTGACCCACATTATAAAAATACCTAGCTCCTTATTTTTCTTAACTACTTTGGTGTATTTTTTTGTAATTTAATTTGTCATCATTACAAAATTTTAAATTACACAATTTTTCATATCACTTTTTAACCATTTATATTTTCTTTCTCCAATTTTTAACCCGTCATCTTACCTAGAAAAAACACAAATAAATCAACAAATAATTTTAATTCCTTTATTTGATACAAAACATTCCAAAAGAACACACCCTTTATCTGTCTCACAAACATACTAGTCCCCCATCAATTTTTACATAGATTAAAATTGTTAATTAGCCTCTAGGATATATCTTTCAATGACAAAGGAGAATGCAGGAAACTTGCTCAACGCAGTCGAGTGCAGAGTTGAAATCCTGAAATAATGAATTTGTGTCCTGTGACAAGCTGAATTCAACATTATTCGTAAGAGTTACCAATGCCTCCACCCTGACTTTGGGAGACACAACATACGATTTACTACTCGTACCAATGGCCCAGGACAAGGTCGGTTCGGACCCTCAAGGAGGGGGTTACAGCTTTTTTTTTTTTTTTTTTAAAGAAATGTTAATTAAAGTTGTTGAAAATATAAATTTTACAATCACTTTTCCTAATATACCTTAATAAATTTATGTAGTTTCCCACAAAATTGAAAGCGTATAAATTTATTTAGACTAATAAAAAACTCAAAATGAGGGTAAAATGTGATATAAAATATTAACTTCACTCTCAATAAAAAAATGTGGACCATCTTTGTGGGACAAATGAAAAATGAATAATAGGCTATCTTTGTGGGACATAGAGAGTATATTATAAAAGTGGGTTTTGATCAATATTCATATATGGCAAGCTATTTTGTCTTTTAGTGACTTTTTTTTTTTTCGTTTTGCAACTTAGTGGTCTAAAAAGAAGTCGTAGTAGCAAAATCTTCATATCAATGTAAAGTTCTCATAAAATATTTTACCACATTATTTTCGAATTACGAAATCGTCAATTGTAACAAAAATTATAACCGTTTAAAATGGTCCCTTAACAATGTATCATTCATTTTTTTTGATGGGTCAAATTTTGTCTCTTTTCGATATATGCATTCTAGACAAAACTAAGTTTTTAATGTACTAATTCTAAAAGGTCATAAAAAACTACAAATTTTTTTTTTCAAAACATATAACGACTATCAAAATAAGGTGAACACACATCCAAAAATGACTACTCATTTTTTAAATCTTTGTGGTTGTCAACCGTAGCAAAATTAATAGTCACTTAAAATGATTACTTAACAATGTATTTTCATTTTTATAATGAATCAATTTTTTTTTTTTTTTTCGACATATGGACTCTATACAAAACTAAAATCTTAATGTACCGATTCCAAAAACTCATAAAAAATTATAAAGTTGCATTTTCAAAATCCACTTTTCAATGGTTGTCACCCCTTATTTTGTCTTTTAGTTTTTTTTTTTTGGTCAACTTTAAGGGCTTAAATGAAGTCTTAATAGAAAGATCATGATATGAACTTGAATTTCTCACATAATACTTTATCATATTATTTTCGAATTACAAAATTGTAAATCGTCGTAAAAGTTATAATCGTTTAAAATGGTTCCTCAACAATGTATTTTTTATTTTTTCACGAGTCAACTTTCGTCTCATTTTCGACATATGCATTCTAGAAAAAATTAAGTTTTTAATATACCACTTCGAAAAACTTATAAAAACTAAAAATTTATATTTTCAAAATAATATAACGACTTTCAAAATAAGAGAAACGCGCATCCAAAAATAACCGCTCACTTTCTTTAAGTCATTGTGGTTATTGATATTTAGAAATCTATTTTTCAATTTTCTTTTTATGGGTTAACTTTCGTACTAAATTTTGAAATCATACATACTTTAAATAAAACTGAATTTTTATTGTACTATTCAACAAGCTCGCAAAATCTACAAATTCGCCTTCAAAGTTATATACAACCGAGGAATCATAATTTTGTTGACCTATGACTATTCTTGTATTTTTTTTATTATAAGAAACAAGATCTCCTATATTACTAATGGTTTCAATTCTTAAGTTTATCATATATGTGTCATTTGAATACTCCGAAATCAAAATCGTCATCCATTGAAGTACAAAGCAATCATAAAAGAGATTTGAAGTGAACAAAATCGTCGAAGACCGAAGATTAAAGTTTTAGAAGATTTATGTTAAAAAATTTCAACTCATTTGTAAAGATATTAACTCATCAATTTTTAGCAAGTCCATAAAGCTTAAAATTATTTCTAAAAATCATTATTTGCACAAAATAATTTTTCAAATCATAACATGAAAATAGATTTTGAAAAAATAAAATTTTTGATATAAAAATAAAAATTCCAAAATTTACTACTTCGGTCGACCGAAATTCTCTTGATCGACCGAAACATGTTTGCTCAACCGGAAGTCTAACGGCTCAAATAGTGTAACGGCTAATTTTGAACTTTCAGTCGACCGAAAGTGTAGAAATGGTCGACCAAAACTTCCTACAGAGAGATCATTGGTTGAAAAACTTTGGTTCAAGCAAAACTATCTCATATCATTTTTCAAAGTTTTCATAATCACTTGAGTTTTAAACATTTGCTATCTATTGAAGTGTTATCCTAAAACTCTCAAGATACTTGACTTGATCATATCATTTGTTAAGAGAGTTTATTCAATTGTAAAATTCTCATTTGTATTTTGCTTATAGTTTCGAGATCCTTGTGAAAACTCGATTGTAAAGAATAGGTGCTCCTCGTTGTAAAGTCACCTAAGGATAAGTGCTCATTCTTGTAAGTCACTTAAGGATTTGATACTCTTTGTTGTAAGTTATCAATATAGTGGATTTGACATTACTCCTGACATAGAGCTCGGTAACGGAGGACGTAGATCACGTTGGTTGATTGAAACTCCTTAAATCATCGTTTGCACTCTCTTATCCCTTTTACTTACTTCCATTGCACTTGTATTTACTTCATATTTCATATTGTGCAATATCATTTATTGTTCATAATTGGTTAATTGTATCAACTTAAGAGTATTTATCGAAAAAGTTTTATAAAACCAATTCACCCCCCTCTTGGTTAGTTTACTCTTGGGTTATCAATTGGTATAAGAGCTTAGAAACTCTTTCATTTAGATTTTACTATCTAGAGTTATGGCTAACCAAAATATTGAAGGTCATTCTACTAATCGTCATATATTGTTTGATGGTACTAATTATAATTATTTGAAAACTAGGATGATGATTTTTATTCAATCCATGAATTATAATATTTGGGATGTCATTGAATCCGGTCCTCATGAGCTTACTAAGGTTATTAAGGTTGATGGAAAATCGGATATAACTATTTCAAAACCTAAGGAAGAATATGATGAGGATGATAAAAGAAAATTGTCTTTAAATTCTAGAGCAAAAAATCTTCTCTATTGTGTACTTAGTATTAATGAATTTAATCGTATTAGCACATGTGATTCTGCACACGATATTTGACATGCTTTAGAAGTCACACACATGGGTACAAATAAAGTTAAAAAAACAAAAAATAAATCTTTTGTATAAAAATTTTGAAAATTTCTTCATGGAACAAGATGAAACCATTGCTAGCATGATTACTAGATTTACAGATATTGTTAATGGTCTTAAGGGCTTTGATCGAAAATTTTCTAATGGTGAACTTGTTAGCAAAATGCTTAGGTCTGTCTCGGAAGATTGGAGCTCATTGAGAATGTTGATAGAAAACACTCAAGATGTCAACATATATCCCTTGGAAGAGCTTTATGGAACATTGATGACATATGAGCTAAATCATGCCGAGACGAAAGAAAAGTCAAGAAAAGCAAGAGAGGAAGAAATGAAGGATCCTCCTAGGAGACAAATTGCCTTAAAGTCATCAAATGATGAAGAAGCCTCAAACTCTAACAAGAGTAATGAGGAACTCGATGATCTTGTTCTCCTTGTCAAAAAGTGGAAAACCTTTCGCAACAACCGTAGATTTCAAAAAAAAGAAGACAAAGGTGAAGAGAAAAAGATTATTTGCTATGATTGTGACAAACCTGATCACAAAAGAACCGAATGTCCCAACAAGAGAAAATTCCTCAAAAAGAAAGCTCTACAAGCTACTTGGGATGATAGTGATGATGAGCAAGATGAAAGTGAAAATCAAGATGAAGTTGCAAACATGTGTTTCATGGCCATTGAAGATGAGGTAAATACTAATGACATTCCCTCCTATGATGAATTATCTACCTCATATGAAGAAATGATTGAAGTTTTTGAAAAACTTGTTCTTAAGCATTCGACTCTTAAAAAGCAATACATTTTGTTAAAAAATGAAGCCGAAAAGAATTTTGAAAAACAAAAGGATATTGAAAAGAAGTATCTTGATCAAAATGCTTTGATGGTAGAAAACCTCTCCCTAAAAGAAAAAAGTTTTTGATTTAACATACATTATTCACAAATTCACTCAAGGGAAGACAAATTTTGAACTAATGCTTGGTAAACTACAATGTGTTTTTGATAAAGGAGGAATCGGATACAAACAATTTTTGAAACTAAAATCTACCAAAAAAACTTTTGTTAAAGCCTCTACTTCTTAACCCTTTCATCAAAACACTTTTGTCAAAACTTCAACTACATGTAACTTTTGTAATAGAAGTGGGCATGTGGCTTTTAATTTTTTAGTGAAAAAGAAACTACACTTTGAAGAAAGACATAAGAGGGTTCAAGGAACTAACTATCAAGGACCCAAAATTATGTGGGTACCAAGAAGTCAAAAATTAAGTCATGTTTTGTAGGTATCAACAAAAATAAAGAGCAATTGGTTCTTGGATAGTGGTTGCACAAAGCACATGACCGGAGATAAATCACTCTTATAGATTTAAAAGAAAGGATGGAGGTCATGTCACTTTTGAAGATAATGTCAAAGGAAAAATCATTGGCATTGGAAATATTGGTAATCATCTATCTCCTTCTATTGAAAATGTTTTATTAGTAGATAAGCTCAAACATAAATTGCTAAGTATTATTCAATTATGTGATAAAGGTTATCATATTAATTTTGATTCTTCTAGATGTGTTATCAAAGATGCTACATCGAAAGAGGTATTGTTCATAGGAAGCCGAAGTAAAAATGTTTATATCATCAACATTGAATTTGAAAAAGAATTAAAATGTTTGCCAAATTTTAAAGATGACACTTGGTTATGGCATAAAAGATTAGGTCATGTTAGTATGTACCTTATTTCAAAAATATCAAAAAATTGCTTTGTTAAAGGCCTACAAAGTTTGAAATTTGAAAAGGATAAAATTTGTGATGCTTGTTAATTTGGAAAACAAACCAAAAGTTTTTTAAAAAATAAAATTTTTTCTTCCACCACAAAACCATTACAATTTCTTCACATGGATCTTTTTGGACCATCTAAAACCGCAAGTTTGAGTGGTAAACACTATACTTTTGTCATTGTTGATGATTTCTCAAGACTTACTTGAGTTTTATTTTTAAATTTGAAAAATGAAGCTTTAAATGCATTTAAACATTTTTGCAAAAAGGTTCAAAATGAAAAATGATATTCTATTGCAACTATAAGAAGTGACCATGGTGGAGAATTTGATAAAATGGCTTTTGATGAGTTTTGCAAAATAAATGGGTATGAACATAATTTCTCGGCTCCTAGAACTCCTCAACAAAATGGTGTAATAGAAAGGAAGAATCGTACATTGCAAGAAATGGTTAGGACCATGTTAAATAAAAATAATTTACCAAAATTTTTTTGGGCCAAAGCTGTTAACACCGCTTGCTATATTTTAAATAGAGTTTTAGTAAGTCGAAAGAAAACCAAAACTCCTTATGAGCTTTGTAAAAATATAATTCCAAATATCGGGTATTTTAAAGTTTTTGATTGTAAATGCTTTGTTCTTAACACAAAAGAAAACTTGAGAAAATCTGATTCAAAATCCGATGTTGGAATTTTTCTTGGTTATTCATCCACTAGCAAAGCTTATAGAATTTTTAACAAAAGAACGCTAATAGTGGAAGAATCCATATATGTTACTTTTGATGAAACTAATTCTCTTGATCAAGAGAAATGTGTTAATGTATGTTTTGAAATTCCTTTTGAGGAAATGAATATTCAAGATCAAAGAAATGAAATTCCCATAGACAATGAAGAAAAGGACTTGGAAGAACCAACTCCTCAACAAGAAGAAGGACAATCTTCCAAAAACTCAAGTGATCAAACACTTCCTATCGAATGGAGATCTGCTCCATCTCACCCAAAAGAACTCATAATTGGTGATCCTTCAAAAAGGGGTAAGTACTAGAAATTCTACTAAAGAATTTTTAAATAATTGTGCCTTTATTTCTCAAATTGAACCGAAGAATTTCAAAGAAGTCGAGTTTGATGAATTTTGGATTCTTGCAATGCAAGAAGAACTAAATCAATTTGAAAGAAATTATGTTTGAGATTTAGTTGATAGACCAAATGATCAAACCGTTATTGGTACAAAATGGGTTTTTCGAAACAAAAATGATGAAAACTGTATAATTGTGCGTAACAAGGATAGATTAGTGGCCCAAGATTACAATCAAGAAGAAGACATTGATTTTGAAAAAACTTTTGCACCGGTTCCTAGACTAGAATCCATTCGTATGCTTCTTGCCTTTGCTTGTCACAAGGGTTTTACTCTTTATCAAATGGATGTTAAAAGTGCATTTTTAAATGGTTTTATTCAGAAAGAAGTCTATGTTGAACAACCTCACGGTTTCAAAAATCATAAATTTCAGGATAATGTTTTTAAACTAAGAAAGACTCTATATGGTTTAAAACAAGCTCCTAGAGTTTGGTATGAAAAATTGAGCAAATTTCTTATTTCAAATGACTTTCAAATGGGAAATGCGGATACTACACTTTTTATCAAAACCAAAAAAGGAAGGCATGATTGTTGTACAAATTTATGTTGATGATATTATTTTTGGTGCAACTAATGTTTCTCTTTGTGAAGAATTTTCAAAATGTATGAGCAATGAATTTGAAATGAGCATGATGGGAGAGTTAAAATTCTTCCTCGGGCTTCAAATCAAACAAACTAGTTAAGGAATATTCATTAGTCAAACTAAGTACATTGTGGATATGCTCAAAAAGTTCGAGATGGAAAACTTGAAGCCAATGAATACTCCCATGAGTGCTTCAATCAAATTGGACAAAGATGAGTAAGGCACTTCCATTGACATTACAAAATATCGAGATATGATTGGATCTCTTCTTTACTTAACCGCAAGTAGACCCGATATTATGTTTAGTGTGTGCTTATGTGCTAGATTTCAATCCAATCCTAAAAAATCTCATCTAAGTGCCTTAAAACGTATTTTCAGATATTTATGTGGCACTAGAACTTTGGGACCTTGGTATCCAAAAGGCACTCATATTGATTTTTTAAATTATTCGGATGCCGATTGAACGGGATGCACAATTGATAGAAAAAGAACAAGTGAAACTTGTCACTTTCTAGGCTTTGCACTTGTGTCATGGTTTAGCAAGAAAGAAAATTCCGTTGCACTATCTACCGCTGAGGCCGAATATATCTTGACCGCTAGTTGTTGTGCTCAAGTTTTATGGATGAAACAAACTCTTAGTGATTATCACTTGAAATTTGAAAATGCTCCTATTATGTGTGATAACACTAGTGCTATTAATTTGTCCAAAAATCCCATCTTGCACTCTCGCACAAAGCATATTGAAATTCGACATCATTTTCTTAGAGATCATGTGCAAAAAGGTGACATTTACTTGGAATTTGTTAGTACCGAAAAACAATTGGCCGATATTTTTACTAAACCTCTAGCTCATGATAGATTTTCATATATTCGAAGAGGATTGGGTATTATTGATGAAAATGATATTTGTGGCTAAATTTACAATATATATGTGTGTTTTAATTGTAATATATGCAAAAAATTGATTTTTGAGTATTTCGGTCGACCGAAAAATTTCGGTCGTCCGAATGATGACTTTCAGTTGAACAAAGTGTTCAACCGAAACCTGAGTTTTGGTCAATCATTACATGACCGAACCCTCCTGCAGCTACTTGTTTTGAAACCTGCAGAGTTTCAGTCGACCGACAAGAAATTTCGGTCGACCGAAAGTTGCGCGGATTCAGAGTTTTTAAAACATGAAATTAATCCCCAAAATCATTCTTTAACCCTAATTTCGCATTTCCCTCTCCATATTCACTCCATAATCCATCATATTTCATCAAATTACTTCAAAGAATCCACAAATTCATGTTTCCTATCATCATCTTTATCAATTTTGTTTATTTTTCCTTCCAATTTCACCACGAATTTTCGAAACCCTACACTTTGGGGAAAAAATCACGACCATATCCATTTTCTCTTTTAAACTCTATTTTACCCAACCCAAATAATCATTCTCTACTTCAAACTTCGATTTATACTCTTTTTCCATTATCTTCACCCATTTTCACCAAATATTTTCAAGAAATTCTTTTGTTGCCTTCAAAATCTCGAAAAATTCACAATGCCTCCCAATAAGAAATCGAAAAAAGGCGAAGCAAGCTCATCGAACGTTGAGGAACGTACACCCTTGCCCGACCGCTTCTCTGATCATCCAAATCTTATAGGTAGTCCATCGATTTCTTCGATTTTTACCTTCAAGCCCCTTCATTTCAAATTGAGCGTTATTTTGAAGATATATGATGGAAAAATGTTATGTCTATTTCCTAAAATTCTTATCCAAAATTGATTCAGGAATTCTTTCGAAACGCCACTTTTTATTCTGATGAAGTTACTAGTTTGGTTAGGGGAACACGAGTCTCTATCCAACGATCCCTCATTAGAAACCTCATAGGATTGCAACGTTGTGGAAATTATGCATATGTCACTCATTATCCTGTTAGATTCGAGGGATACAATGAACTTGAGGCTTATAGTCGTGTCACTGCCCGACCACTCACTACCACTATGACCTTGAGCCTCAACCATTTGACTATTCCATGCAAGGTCCTTCATCGTGCAATTGCTCACACAATTGTACCCCGTAGTGGTCATTTTGATAAAGTAAATCATCTCGACCTATTCATTCTTGATTCTCTTCTTCTCGGTATTAAAATTGTTTTTCCACACATCTTCATCATGTCCATATCTCTCCTCGAGTTCTAGGGCTACCCTATGGCATGATATTCACAAAAATTTTCAATCACTTCTGTTGAATCCAGGCCCAAAGAAAGGTACAGTAATTCACCAGCAAGGGCCCAATAGAGGCCCAATGGACCTTGATCCACGGATAAAGGCCTAAAAGTATCACCTGGGATGAATGCCGAGGTGGTACTGCAAGCAAACCTCTTTAGCCGACCTGGTTAACGCCTAGCCGATGTGCTTTATACTCAGCCGGAGCGCTTTACGGCGTTGACCAGAGGAGAGATGGAGTCAGTGATGGGACACTGCCTTTACCAAGACGTGACAGGCGCCCATCCCCTACGAAATGTAGCAATGATTACGGTTGAAAAGTAAGGTTGTCACCTTCATGAGCTAGGGTGATGACAAGTGTAAAGTACGCCACGTGTCGTGATCTGAGATAACAAGTTCCTCTATAAATAAAGCACGATTGTCTCCAAGTTAGAGCTGAGCAATTCTCGTACTCTTTGCAAGATACTTCTCTCACTCCCTTTTCTCTCTTCTACACACTCATATTTCCCGCACCCAACATATATTTTTTTCCAAAATGAGTACTGACTTTGGCATCGGAGTGCAAACGGGAGCCACCTCGGCCCCTTTTGCAAGCTGATCGTTTGTCACAATGCGCAGGAAATCCACGTGTTCAAGAGGGAGGAGCTGAGACGTGTTGGTCCAAGGTCCAGCCGGATTTTGTGGTCAACAACTTCAATGTACCTCTAGACAATGAGCCTATTCTTAAACCAAAACACACCGATATAATCAACATCAACACTCTCAAACGGATGTAAATTTTCAAGGGTGATGGGAAATGGGTGTCCAATACTCAAGGTTTTGATGATGCTTCGGGGCCTACGACTTGGCCATTTACCGAAGAAGAAGCTGAAGAAGAATTGGAGATTGGTGAAGGCGCGGCTGCGGGTGAGGGTGACCAAGGGGATGCCGGTGAAGGTGATGAACAAGGTGGTAGGGATGAACAGCCTTGACCAAGGCCACAGACTCGAGCACCGCAAGTTGCAGCACCTCCCCGTCAATCCATCTCTGAAGACCAATTCAACATTCTAAATGGGCGTATCGATTCTCTCACCACTGCGGTTGAAGGCATCCAACATGAACTTCAACAAATGCACACATCTCAAGAGGCTTTCTTCGCTCATTTTTACTCCATCTACCCGCCCAATCCACCTCCACCACCGACGGCCGATTAAAGATCCTATCTTTATATTTATATCTTTCGTAGTGCCTTTTTCAAAACATTTTGTTTTCAACTATGTAATCATGTTTTTAAAACTATGACATTTTCCTTATGTTAATACTCTTTTTGCCTACTTGTTTTGCATATTGTGGTTGACATGCTATGACTCTTGCATTGAGTTGTGATGATGTTGAATTATAAGTGATTTCTATATGATAAGATTCTATTCTTATCGGTTTGTACAAAATACGGGGATTCCATGTCAAATTTTTTTCTCGGAACATGCAAAATGTGTGTTGGTGTTTCAATAAAGTTATGATTCCACATTCCTATTCATTACATCAACTTATATGCATGTTTACCCTTACTTCATGCTATAAGTATTCTATTAAAGGGAAAATTGATTACTTTTGTGATTTCTACCTTATGTTTCCTCATTTGTGCTTCCATGACTATTCACATATGTATTAAGGCTACTTGACACCTTTTGCTTATGCCAAAAGGGGGAAGAGATATTTGATAAGATTTGATTTATTTTATCTTGTTATATTATGATAGAAAGGGGGAATACACTGTAAAAGAAAGGGGGAATATGTACTCACATATATATTTCATCATTTTTCTTACGAATTACAAATCACATTGTTTTTCATAATCAAAAAGGGGGAAATTGTTGACCTATGACTATTCACGTATATATTGTTTTGATTATAACAAACAAGATCTCCTGTATTACTAATAGTTTCGATTCTTGAGTTTATCATATATGTGTCGTTTGAATACTCTGAGATCAAAATCGTCATCCATTGAAGTACAAAGCAATCATAAAAGAGATTTGAAGTGAACAAGATTTTCGAAGACCAAAGATTAAAGCTTTAGAAGATTTATGTTGAAAAATTTCAACTCATTTGTAAAGGTATCAACTCATCAATTTTTAGCAAGTCTATAAAGCTCAAAATCATTTCTAAAAATCATTATTTGCATAAAAATGATTTTTCAAATCATAACATGAAAATAGATTTTGGAAAAATAAACTTTTTGATATAAAAATAAAAATTCCAAAATTTACTATTTCGGTCGACCGAAATTCTCTTGATCGACCGAAAGTATGATCGACCGAAACATGTTTGCTCAACTGGAAGTCTAACGGCTAAAATAGTGTAACGGATAGTTTTGAACTTTCGGTCAACCGAAAGTGTAGAAATGGTCGACTGAAACTTCCTGCAGCTCATTTTCTTGATTTATAAATAGCCATTTCTCTTACATTCAATAACACCAACTACAAGAGCAATAAAGAGAGCATATTTACTTGAAAATCATTGAGTTTACATTGTTTTACATTCTATTTCATTTATTGCAAAGAATTTCTTGATTGATCAAAATTTTTCATATATTTATCAAGAATTCTATTTTGTAGAAAACTCAATACTCTTACTTCATTATTGATCATTGATTGAGTTCATCATCACCAAACACTTATTGAAGTGTAAATCTCTCTTCATACTTAACTAAGTATTATTTGGAAAGAGGGATCATTGGTTGAAAAACTTTGGTTCAAGCAAAACTATCTCATATCATTTTTCAAAGTTTTCATAATCACTTGAGCTTTAAATATTTGCTATCTATTGAAGCGTTATCCTAAAACTCTCAAGATACTTGACTTGATCATATAATTTGTTAAGAGAGTTTATTCAATTGTAAAATTCTCATTTGTATTTTGCTTATGGTTTCGAGATCCTTGTGAAAACTCGATTGTAAAGGATAGGTGCTCATCATTGTAAAGTCACCTAAGGATAAGTGCTCCTTATTGTAAGTCACTTAAGGATTCGATACTCCTTGTTGTAAGTTATCAATATAGTGGATTTGGCCTTGCTCGTGACGGAGAGCTCGGTAACGGAGGATGTAGATCACGTTGGTTGATTGAAACTCCTTAAATCATCGTTTGCACTCTCTTATCTCATTTACTTACTTCCGTTGCACTTGTATTTGCTTCGAATTTCATATTGTGCAATATCATTTATTGTTCATAATTGGCTAATTGTATCAACTTAAGAGTATTTATCGAAAAAGTTTTATAAAAGCAATTCACCCACCTCTTGGTTAGTTTACTCTTGGGTTATCAAATTTGACAAAATGTTATTTTAATTTTTCATGTACAATAACACTATTTGATACATAATTATAGACATTACTCGTGCATCGCACGAGCTGGACTAGTATTACACTAAATATACTCCTTCAGTTTCTTGTTTTTATGTGACTATTGTCGTTAAAATTAATACTATTAGTAGAAATTTCAACCAAATTTTAGGGTCGTTTGATAGCCCTTTATTTTCAATGAAAATGGATTTTCCACCTTTTTTTCCATACTATACTAGTAAGTAAAACTTGCATTGCATGTGATGTTGTATCGTCATTATAATGTTTTTATTATTATTGAAATATATATAGTTTGGATAAATTGGATGAAAATTGTTTAGATTTACCCTATACACTATTGATCATTCAAAAGACATAATATACAAAATTAGTTAGTGCTCAATTTTTGTTATCAAACTCAATTTATTTGTAAATTTAATTAATTGAATTATTAAACTACAAACATGTTTTAATTATATTTTCAACAGAGAATTAACGATGAAATTACATCAGTGTTAAAATATGCAATTTTTTACTT
The DNA here is from genome assembly GCA_963555705.1 of Ligustrum vulgare. Taxonomy (NCBI): domain Eukaryota; kingdom Viridiplantae; phylum Streptophyta; class Magnoliopsida; order Lamiales; family Oleaceae; genus Ligustrum; species Ligustrum vulgare. Next base: position 48,356,320 of record OY743180.1, read on the forward strand.
GAATTTATTTACGAACTTTTTCTTTAAAATATAATGGAAACTTTTGAAATTTAAATTAAGTTTGGATTTTAATTTTAGTCTTCAAGTTGATACTTTTAATATAAGTAATTTATTGAAATTGAAATTTATATTCATAGTATTGAAGTGCTTAAGAAAAGAAATTACACCAACAAATAACATCAAACAATAAACTAATTTATTTAAAATCATACGCAAACATAAATATAAATATAATGCTCTAATTGTTAAAATAATAAATAAGAAGGAGGAGGAGGTAGAAGTGTGACTAACATTTTGATAAAATGACAATTGATCATAACCATCAACAAGTTGACCAATTTAGTTTAAGCAAATTTTTAATTATGACCACCTAATTCAAAGTAATGAATCTTTTTATGTTTTTGAAATCTTGTTTTCCATTTATATATTATAGGAAACCTCAATAAAACCATATATCATTATTGTAATAATGTTTAAAAAAAATAATGGAAATTATTACAAATTGATGTACTAATACCATGTTTGGCCTCATTAACAAAACACATATTTTTCTATCTCTTCTTTATGACCACACATTTATCAATAAATTAATATTGCACATAAATCAATAAAATATTTTCTTTTTTTTAATCATGCATTTTCCTAAATATCACTATCTAAAAAATTATTTCTTCAAATAAACTCCTCAAAATCAACATCAAACAGAGGGTAAGTTACATCAAAAGTTTTTAGATAGTTTACATCTTCAAGGTGTGTTCTATACATTATGAATCTTTATTAAAGACATATACATTCTAAACATTTTTATTAAACTAAATTTATGATAAAAAAAAAATCCATAAAAATAAAGAAGAACTAAAAAGTATTACCCACATTGAAATGGTGAAACAATTTTACACATCTTTATAACATCTTCAAATGAAGAAGCTCAACCTGAAAAAACTAAATATTTTTGCAATACAAATTAATGAGAAAAATCAAATTTCAAGAAAATATGAATAACAACTACAGTATAAATAAGTAAAATACATACATTCTTATCAAATTTATTTTAAGCATATACCATAGGAAGTTACAACTGACAACACTATTTTTTATTATCGACAAAGTTAATGTTGTATCTGAAAAAATCTTATATTAAATTTATATGATGAATCATGAATTCGATTGATAATTTTTTGATCAATTTTGTAATACGTCGCTTATATAAAAAAATCAGCAAATTTTTGTTAAATCAAAATTTATATTGTAACTAAATTATTATATTTTAATTGGTAAAAAATACAATAGACTTGAATTCTTAAATTAGACAAAAAAGAAAATACAAGTTTTTTCGTAGAAATCGATACAAATTAAAATAAAATAAAATATAAAATTAATTAATGCCAAATGAAACTTTTGCATCGCCACAATTGTTATACTATTTTTGCTTTCATGATTATTATGAGTTTAGAAAATATATTCATGTTTGGTACAAGTTAAAATATAGATTTTAAATTTAAGTTAAAGTCAATAATCAATAGCAACCACATATTTTATGAAACCTACAACTTTTCAACCACAAGTTTCATCAATGTCTATCAAAATATACTATCCTCAAGTAATATAATATGTTAATAAATTATAAATTAAATAATAATAACATTAATAATAACAACAATGGTATTTAAAGAGAATAAATTGAATGCTAAGGATACTATTGACCATGAACATAAAAAAATAAGGACAAAATGAGAAAATTAAAGTTATTCCCCCATCTACACTTTTAATAGATGGTAGATATGTGGCGCACGGCCAATTTTTCTTTTATTTTTAAACTCGGAGACCAACACGTGGCATACGGGAATTGGCGAAAATACTTTTAATTTTCTTTTCATAAGTCAGTGACGCAAACTACGTCACCTGATTGAGATTTCAAAATCTATTTACTTTAAAATAAATTAATTTCATTTAAAAAGTAATGATAAAACATTTAGTATAAGATTTTGACTTTAAAATCATCTAGATAAATAGTAACAGTAATAAAATGGCGAGTTTGACAGTTCAAACACAAGACCTTATTCAGTGAGGCCACAACTCACAGGTCGTCACATAATGTAGCACTGTCTGTCTCGCCTCTAAAGATCCACGTTAATTCCTTTTTCATTTCCATTATTACCTAAAATATTAGATATATCTTGGAATGACCAAACACTTGCTCATTCCACGATATATCGTAGACAAATTATCCTCACATATTCAAGAATTATGCAAGTTTTACTTATTAAATGAGCCAACCCTATATTCACGTTGAGTCATATCAAGTTATATTCATATCTCCTAGCCACGTCATATATTCAAGACAGTCAAGTCGAATCAAGTTCGAGTTCATGTACTCACGATATACATACATACATAAATATATTCAAGTCAATACCAAAGTAAAGTTCAAGTCAAGACAATTAAGATTATAGGTATTTTAAGTTATATCCAATCCAGTCAAGTCAAGTTCACATATTCAAATCAAGTCAAATTCACATATTCTAGTCATGTAAAACTCATATATTCAAGACTTAAGCAAATGTATGTATTTTCAAGAGAGCATGATATTTAATCGGGCCCATATTACAATCAACTACTATCTCGAGTGCGCATAAGCATGGAATGTAATCCCGAGATCAAGCGTGGGGTTTATTCCACGAATTCTTTTGCTAGCGTGGTTTCTATACCACGAGTTTCAAACAGGGAGTCGAGATCTTTAAAATTCATTAACAAGCATAATCACATCGTGATCGAATTACTGGACTTCGTGACACGTATATCAAGACAAGTGTCTTAGGCGTATTAAAAAATGAGAGACTGTAATACCAATAAATCCCTTTCTATAAAATGCATATTAAAGGCATGAAAATCCTTTTAATGCCATGTGTAATGAACGTATATCACGAAGTATCATTTAAGATCACGTAACCACGCACAAGTCAAGTCAATCCACGTAAAGAAAAGTCCGTATATTCATAGATTGCACATAAACAAGTAAATTCTCATATAATCAAGATTGAAATAATATTCAAGTTACTTTAATTTCATCTTCTCAAGTCAAGTCAAATGGATATAATCCACATATTGTGTCAAGTATATAACATATCAAATTATTATCTTATTCACATTGACGAGTCTAAGATCACGTAAACAAGAACACATATTTCTTTAAACATCCAAATAGTTCTGATTTAGTATCTCATGTATCGATCTATGTTTATATGTATTGATACCTTAGAGAGCAAGAACTTCTTAAAATCTTTATGCGTCGATAAATGATGTTAATCTTTTACATATAGGATATTGATATCAAGATAGTGTTAATAGCGTAGTTAATCATCTTCTTTATTTTAATCATATGAATGTCAAGATAATAATATTAAAATTATACGAAAATTAAATATGGAAGCTTACCACGAGATCATATAAATAACACGAATATATAATATCATATGAACTTTATAACGAGATCACAATATCAAGACGATAATACTATTGAACTTATAACAAGGTCACAATAGTGTCACGATAATATTAATAAAAATATAACAATTTTATTAATTATTTGAACTTATAATAAGATCATGAGTATTCATATATTTAACTTCTATCAAGTAAACAAATAAACATATTCCACTCACCTTAGTCTAGAAGTGTCTAAAATAATGTTCTGTAATTTTTGCTTATTGATGTATCAATATTCCATGAAAAAGGTATCAATACAGCTTCATCTTCAAGCTCCATGTATCGATACTTATAGTCGATTTCAATGCTGCCATTTCTAATTTCCAGGATTTCTCACAAGTTTTAACTATATTTGGTTGAGTAGAATATCATTTAGGATAATAAAAACATGTTATGAAATTAACAAGTCTTAATCCTTCGAAATATTCAAACATAATTCAGACTTATAAATTCTAGAATTGTGGAAGAGAGAGGCCATTATTTCATCAACGATTTCTTTGGCTTATGCTTTGGTGTGAAGAATAGTTTCAAAATCAAGGCATGTTTATAAAAAAATGGTTGCGCCAAGGAAAGAAACCACACGGCTCTAGATAACGTTTTTGGTGGTGATTTTATTTCATTTCATTTCATGCCTATTTATAGGAAATGATAAAGCAGGAGGTGGACATGCAACCATGAGCTGGTGAAACTAGATTAGGTGACTAATATAACCTACAAGTTGGTGGTGGCAAATCTAAGATGCAGCCATGGACATGAGACGCCACCTCATGCCTAAATTTAAGAAAAATCTAGTTTCATGGATGTTGTTTTGATCTCAGATTCGAGATATCAAACAAGGTCAAAATCTTGGTTTCTTTTTGTACCATTGTTAAGTACTCGCGGAGTACTTTAATTTGCAATTTACAGCGCAAAAAATGGATGGCCGAGGAGATAGTTATGACCTTCCAAAGTAGGCCACTTAAAACAGTTTTCGAGTTAACAATTTTTACCTTCTTATATTTAAAAATTCACCGAGAGCTAACAGCGGGTCGGAATGATAAACCGCTTTCATATTCTTGAAGTTTACTCTGAGAAATTATCCGTTCATGTATCAAATGTAATCAAATGAGATCAAGAGTGCTAGAAAAAGTCTCGAGAAAAAAAGACACTTAAATACGTTTTTGATGTAACTTTTCTATGTTTAATATTTTCGTTCTTTCGTTAAAACACGTTTTTATTTATTCACATTTCAAAATAATTACATAAATTATAAAATATTTTTATTACGTCATAATGGACAATAAATGATGTCAAAATTTTCGGATGGTTACAAGATAGAAGTAGATAGTAGATAGTAGATTTTGCGTGGTTTGATAGACAATATTTTCTTGGGAAAATGTTTTCCACCTTTATCTCAATTTCTTATTTTGAAGGAATTTGTTTTCTCACTTATTAGGTGTGCCTGTGATCGATTATGATCAATTATTAGGTAACTGTGATTAAAATATTGATTAATTGTGACTTTGTGCGGCTTGTGACGAGTACTGAATGTTACAAGTCTAATTAAATTATCGGTCACAATGTTAGATTCGTAATTACTTGTGACAAATTATTCGGTAACTGTGAACAAAATATGACTAATTATGACATTGTGTAAGTGACGAGAACATGATGTGACTAGTTTAATTAAATTATAAGTTACAAAATTTGATTTGCGATTAAATTTGTAATTGTGACTTACAATTTGTGTCAAGTGTGACTTTGGGGTGGGGTGGGGTGGGGTGGGGTGGGGGACAAAAATATTAAGTATGGGTAGTGCTTATGGTTTTAATTTTATACTTAAAATTATAATAATATTTTTAATTTAGAATATAATAGATAATTGTTTTTGTATAATATTATATTTCTTTATTATTATATAATAATTTACTAAATACCTGATTTTTAAAAAGAAATCTTAAGTTTGTTAACTTTAAAAAGTGATAGTTTTAAGTTTGTAGTTATGTACTTTTCCCAAAAACAAACGATGAATTAGGGATTATAATTATTTGAAGATTATTTTTTTAAAATATATTTTAAATTATAAATTTTTTAATAAAATAATTTTATTCGTGAGTCTATATGTACTTTTTAATAACACATTATTCAAAATAATTATTTCTCACTTTTAATAAACTCTTCAAACAAACATTTGGGGGGTCTCTTCCCGCGCCATCCACTCATTTAGTTTCGGCCATTCCTGAATCTCATAGACATGTCTTACCTGAATCAGAGTTTTACTTAGTAGTTCCAGTCGTTATAGCTCTTGCATGTAGGAAAAGTGTTTCATTCTGGGTTCGGAACTTGAACACATAGTTTTCTCCTCCCCACCCCCACCAATTGCCTGTAAGAAAGGAGACTAGGACTTCCAAAAACTAAAGATACCGTCAGTGGACTAGTAGCAGCTAACAAACTATCCCATACGTGAATACGATAAATCAAATTTTAACTGTTTAATATTGTTCTATCATATTAAACTTATTTATTGTATTCACAGGATTATTTAAGCTTCTAATTTGAAATTTAAAAGTTAAGTTTTTATGAAAATTAGTTAAGACGTACTATTGAAAAAGTAAGTTCAGTTAAAAAGTAACTTGATTTACTTCAAAACACAATTAGACATATTATTGATATAAGGCATCAGTACGCCCTCGGACACATCTTCCAGTAGCAAAGAGGAGGGATGAAAAAGTGCTCAGTGCAGTCGGATGCAGAGTTTGAATCCTAAAATAATGGATTTGTGTGATGTGGCAAGCGGGAGTCATGATTTACCACACCTCCACCCTGGTTCTGGTAGGCATAACCTGCGATTTACCTCTTTAACCAATGGTTCAGAGCATGGTCGGTTGGGCCTTTAAGGTGTGACCTGTGGGCTGCAACCTTTTTTTTTTTGATATAAGGCATCGTTACATTCCGGATTTCACGTGTTGTTCCTCGAAGATTGAAAATTATTCAACATTTTTCGCCATCATTGCAAGGGAAAGTTGAAAAATTGTCTATTTTTTGAATTGCAATCCCTCATTCTAGGAACAATCTAGGTCTCCCAAAGAGAGAACACGAGACAATAAACAAATACACAATGTCAAGGCTGGCAACAATAACTTAATAATTTTAAACATCGGACGCCATGTCGCCGTGCTACATCATTATTGTATATCAAGATTTTCAGTACATTGTCCACATATTATGTATTAATTTAATTCATTTACATATATTTGATTCAATAATTGATTTAACGTATTAAATACATTAAAAATAACAAAAATCATACAATAAATAATAACTGAGTGAGTAAATGATGCAGAACAGTTAAAAGAGAAAATAACAAATTATTTAGGAAAGAGGAGAAGAAAGGTTTACGAAAATGTGCACGACTTTCACTTCAGATGTGAAATTTACACGAAAGAGTGTATATCGAAAGCTATTTTCAATTCTGCACAGTTTTGCATCACTTTCAATTCCAATTCAATGCCAAGTTCATTTTATAAGGGCCTCTTAGCGTTTTCTGTTTTGAGTTAGTTTAATAGTATTTTCATCATTTTTGTAGTTTTTGTGTTATATTCGATTTTTTCTTTCTACCAAATTAGGTTAGGGATTAGTATTGACTATTTAAATATTTCTTAAGGATTTAAAAATCCAACAACCTCGGGATTCGAGATTCAGGGTTATCTTAAAAGCATCTCCAATGCACTCTATGGATTAAGAAAAAAGTCTGACACATCAATAAATAGACGGAATATGTTAAAAATACCTCTTCAATGCACAACGTGAATTACAATGTTAAGCTAACGTCACTTAAAAAATAGACATTGTGGGATGCTTCGTCTATGTCTAGACGCTCCATGGGACATGATGAGTCGGCATTATTTTTTATTTTATAATTATTTAATTATTATAAATAAAGATGTTGACCAATTATGTTGTATGATACAAGTTATTTTTATTTAGACTCTCTTTACAGTGAGAAATCACGCAGATAAGGCTCAATATATGAACAATAATTAATTTTAAATTTTTTAAAAAAATGTCACATAATCAATATTATTTAAATGTAGAAGAAAGAATCATTGGAGAGTAAATTTTAGATTTCTTCATCTATTTATTCACGTTCTCTAAAAGTTCGTATATTTCATTGTCACATCAGTCTCAATCCACTTAATGCATTGGAGGTAGGGGTGGACGTAGGTTGGGTTGGGTTGGGTTTAGGTTCAACTCGAACCCAAACCAACCCAAATACAAATTTCAACCTAACCCAATAAAGTGTCGAGCGGGTTGGACAACTGAAAATCAACAAACATCATTGTTTAAAAAACTCAATAGGTAAATCCCCATATTTCAATAAATCAAGATATTTTAACCAGACAACCAATTCCATTCAATAAATGAATAGAAAATGCTAGGCCTTTCACATGGTGCAAGGTGAGGCTGTGAGAGAAATTCCAAAATTTACACGCTCTGTGATGCATCATATCATTGAATTAATGCAATTTGGAGCAACATTATTACTAAATATAAACAATCTTCTACAGATAAATCATAAAACCACAGCCACTACCTTTGACAAAGGGGGAAAAAAAAAGCAAAACATTTATATTAATATTGATAAAATCTGAAAGAAAATGAAAAAGTTAAAATCAGATACGCTACATATGGCATACGCGAGCCCCATCTAGTTGGCGACTGATGGTAGAACCGTAGAACAAGGCGGAACAGGGCGGAAGTCAAGCACTCAGGGGCTAATGGTAGTCGACGTCCGACGGCGAGCGAGAGCGGAGAGATTGAGAGAGCTTAGGATTAGGAATTAGGCTTAGGAGTTAGGATTTAGGAACTTTAGGGTTAGATTGGAATTTCGAATGAGAGTGAGTGTTTCAGACTTTCAGTGTGTGAACTGAAACTCGTATTTTAACATTTCAACTCGACCGACCCGACCCGTCTCAATTTTGGAAAAAACAGATCGAAACCGGTCGGTTCGGTTTGGACGGGTTGACCGGGTTGGTTTGGGTTTTGCTCACTCCTAATTGGAGGTGGTCTAAGTGATGTTCAAGTTCTTGGATATTGGTTAATAAATCGAGAATTGAAAATCAATTAAAGTGACTTCGTGTCGACTTCGGCCAAATACTCAAAAGCTCGACTCAATCCGTTTAGGCAAAATTGGGGGCTCGGGGGCAACGCCCCCGAAAGAGAATTTTGATTTCTCTGTATGTATTGAAGGGTATATTTGACATTTCGAAAACCAATATCGGATGAATGAGAAATTACGGAAAATGACAAAAATCAGGTCAAAAGTTTGACCGTGCGACCACACGTCAATTTTTAATCTCGATTTTTTGACTAAAACCGTGAGATAACCGTGCGGCCGCACGGTTGTCCGGCCAAGTGACACATTTTCATAAATGTGCATTGTTTGGAAATGGTGCATGGTTTGACCTCAAACCATTTCGTCCACACCCTTTGATGATCTATATATAGGACCCTTTGGGTGTCCTATTCCTCACTTTTGATATGCAAAAACACCTCTCTTCCTCACTTGTCTCCAAAATCAAAATCATTGCATTTGTTATTTTGATTTTCTTCATTTCATCTTTGGAGTACGTAAGCCTTATTTTGGTTCGTTGTACTTGTGTTTTGGAGTGCTACAAACACAAGTGTTGCCGTTGTATCTTGGGAGTCGATTGCCGTTATCCGTAGGCACCGTTGCGGGGCAAATTCGACTTAAGGACAAAGAGTTCAACTCTTGCCTCGACTTTGTCCCTCTTTTTTTCTTCTTCTTATTTTGTATTTTCCTTACCGTTACTCTGTCCAAATTTCGGCACGGATTTACAAATACTTCATTCTACTTATTTGGCGTCACTATTCAAAAATTCACCCAACACAAGTGTCCCCTATCCTATTCAGGGCTCGAATCTCATTTCCCTGCCCTCTGCTCTCCCATGTGTAATTAAAATAAAATATAAATCCTATAATCTCTTTGATTGATACTATTTCAGATTTTTAATTTTTTGGTGGATTTCATTGTTTTTAACGTTCGTTCGAGTGAAATCCGAAATAAACATTCTTGTTACGAATTGAGACTCTTTTATTATTGCTCACGGGTCAGTGTTGCATCATTAAAGATCTTAGCTATTGCTATATACGAGTAATGAACATGAATTAGATTGTAATTGGCGTTGTCAAAAAGAAAAATAAATAATTTTTATTTATTATACTATCTTCGTCATATTAGATGTCATGGACAATTCTCCGACTTGATAATTAGTAATGAATGAGAATAATGTTATTCTTTTATTATTATTATTATTATTATTGGAAATGTAAATATATATAGATCAAAAAGATATACAAATACTCTAGGCATATCCAGACAAAAAAACTGTATTGTGAACAAAACTAGTTACGCTAGAAACCTGATAAAACTCAAATGTAGGCAATGAGTAATTACCAGAATAATATACTCGGATACGATCGAAGGATAAAATCTACTCAAAAAACTCTCAAATGCAGCTGAGGTACAACTTACTGAAAATCTCGAACACAGTCAAGTGATAACACCAATTCAAAACTCAACAATAGCCAAAGTAAAAAACCTGCTCAGACCTTGAACACAGCCGAGAACCAGGGAAGGATAGGTATGTACTTTCATGATGTACCAAGGTATCAATACAGGTTGGAGAGTAAAATATCCATCCATAAGTACAACTGTACAAATACACTGAACATACTAAGGATAAAATATCCACAACTTAGAAGCATCAAGAAAGAGGTAGGTATGGTACAAAATATAACCTGATAAAACTATATGAGAAGAACTTGGGGATTCCCAATAATATCCTGTAGGGCATACAAAAATATCGGACATACACGGAATGAAAATAATGTTATTCATTTTTACTGAATTAAGCCATAATGATATCTGACATCAATTCATTAATTGATATAATTTGTAAAGGTATTAAAGTCAAATGACGGAGGGGTTAATCAATGATTTGATGTATATCTTGCGAACTTAATCATAATATTATTGGTGATGAATAGCATTATTCAATCAATTAATTAAAAAAAAGCAAGCCTACTAGTGCGTGATCCATCCAGTGATTCCAATGTGGCAAACTAGCATTCTCTTAATGCCCAGTTACAGCTAGGCGCACACGCTAGCATACGTGTACCCACACGTGCTCCTGCCTCTGTTTTCGATGGATTTTGTCAACGGTCAAAAGAATCATATCATCGTGCGGTTGTTAATCAAAAATCATGGCACTTGCTCTTTTCCTCTTACCTTCTTTTCCTCTGTGGTCAGTCACCCAGAAATCCATCCTAGCTGTTAATATGAAATATATATATATTTCTACGTTGATCGAGAATTCCCACACGTGCTGTCGTGTTGCAACTTGCAAGTGAATCTATTGCAAGTAAGGGTGGACGTGGTTCGATTTGATTCTGGTTTCAGAAAAATCAAACCAAACTATAAATCGATGATTTTTTATGAATGAAACAAATTGTTTTTTTTAAAGATATGGAACCAAGTCGAAACCAAACCTCTCGGTTCTGGTTTGGTATGTTTTGATTCTGAGACCATTACTTGAATTTTTAAATAATAAATGTAAATTAAAACCTGTTTATATCCTCGTCTTCATTAGAATCCATCTACATCATTATTAAATAGAAAATGAGATTTTTAGTTAACAAAACAAAAAATTAGAGAAAGTAACATCTTATTTCAAGTCAAAGAAGAAGAAACTCACTTGAAGGAAACTTGCCGATCAGTTGAAACTTAGAGAATCGAACATAAAGACCGTTTAGACTTATAGTTATAGGTTACGAGGAAGTTCTGAGTCCCATTCTACCATGGTGCTTTGTGAGTTAGGGATGAAATTTGCAATTTGAGTTTGAGTTAACTCTTGAAAATTGACAAATTGGGTCGAGGTTTATATATACATAAATTTTAAAAAATAAAAAGCAATGTCGTTGATGGTGATTAAGGAGTGCAACGATTGCTGTGTTATAGGAGTGCAAGTAAAGCAGTGTGAATTCTTGTCTGTAATTTGAATTGTTGAAAAATGAATTAGAATTGGAGTTTAGATTTATGATTTAAAATATTTGTCTAATAGGAAATGAGATAAAATGTATGGTAAATAATATTTTTGTACATTTCACATTTATAATTTCATATTTGAATTTTTTTGGTAAGAATCCACTAATTTGTAATATATATATATATATTGAGTTTGATTCTTGGTTCTGGAAAGAGAACCAGAACTGGAACCGAAACCAAATGGTTCTTGATTCTAAGAATCATATCATAATTTTTTTTACGTAGAACCGAACCAAACCGCTCGGTTTGGTTTGGTTCTGATTTGATTTGGTCTGGTTTGATTATTTTGTCCACCCCTAATTGTCAGTTACAACAGAGCACTTCGTGGGCCATCTTTATGGGCCCAAATATCTGGCCCATGTGACTGGCTTAGCTGGTCTCCATGTGATTTGATTAACCGTTAAAAGAATCTTTACATCAAATCTGATCATTAATTAAGTTAATCAAACTGCAAGTTGGGATTAAGCAGCACGTGTAATGTTTTTACGGTGTGTTTAAATTTAATAAATAGAAATTAGTTAATTGACACGTTTAACCTTGATGAATGCTATTTGCATATAGTCAGAAAGTATATTGTAGTAATTTTAACATATAGTGCAGTTATAGGGACAGGGGACTTTCGAAATTTTCATATATATAATAATAAAATGATTCACAAATATTTAGTCAATAATATATATCATTTTTTAATAATTCATATTGGCTTACACCTAACATGATTACTTTCTAGTTTCAAATGATTACAAGTAATCTTACACATAACTAGTTTTATACATGTGCGTTGCACGGATATATTCAATAGTTAATAAAAATGTACTGAAACAGATCAATGAGAAACAAATAAAAAAAACTAACAACACCCAAATCCATTTCGAAAATATAATAAGCATTGTTTATTACACATTTTGGAAGACCTCTTTATAAACAACATTTGTTGTCATATTTTGATTCCCATCGTCATCGTCATCGTCATCGCATATCAATATCTTAATACCAACACGATTTGTAATTCTGGACACTGCTATATACAATCATCCATAACTGAAAATTTGTTTTTTAACGAACAGTCCACATGCGAAAGCGATTGACCTTGACTATTATTGATAGTCATAGTATATGACAAAATCGAGGAAATTGTCTTCTTTTAAATCTAAAAAGTAATCTCGCATCTGATGGAGTCAATGAGAGTTTTCGAATAAATACTTTATTCCGTGTATTTCTTCCGAACATGATTGTAGCTTCAACAACATGATGATCAAGTTGTGTAATGATTAGCCTTGTTCCATTACATAAACCTGCAGAATAGTCAATACTTCTAGATTAATTCAACTATGTTTATATTAGAAATCGTAAAAATTCTAAATTTTATACGTGCATTGCAATAGTGTTTGTTAAATCGATTAAATATTTGTATGGTAACTCACAATTAAAAAAACTTATCTCTACTAACCAAATATAATATTGAACAACGTAATATAAGTAGTTAAAGTGTATGAGAATATTAGAATTAGAATTAGAATTTAATGCTATATATTAGAATTTTTACATATACCTTAGTTCACAGATATAGTCTAATCTTGAAATATCTATATAAAAATATCGAAATAAAACATTGCACAATAAATATATGTATTTCCTCCATACACACACACACACACACATTTTAAAAGAATTATTATGAAAATGTAGAACGCATAAGCAAGGATTGTTGTCCTTTAAGCTAACATCCAATATCAATTTTCATCTTCTGGAAAAAAAAATTATTATAGATTTCTCAATAGTAGTTTTATTGCCCATTGCGTGTATGACCTTACGTACGGAATTTATGTTATTATTTTACCTATTTGAGGTCATAGTTTAGCCTGTGTTTGATTAACATTAAAAATAACTTACTTTCCTACATTTGACATTTCTAAATTTTAAGCACATTTTAACAATAAAATACCCTACACATAAACTAAAAAAATTTATTTCATTTTCGATAACAAATATTACATCAATCACTATTCTAAACAATTTTTTAGCCGTTAATGTACATCACAAAAAGGCTTAAATTGTAGAAAAAATTACGTTCCCATAAATATTTTAAAAAAAAAATGTGCTTGAAATGATTGTTTTTAAAATTAGTTAATTTTAAGATGTCTTGTTATAATCATTCTTCATTAAACCAATCACTAACTGAATTGTTTTCAATCAAACTCGGCTGAAATTGCAATTACTATGTCTAATGATAAAAAATGACGATTTATCAAATTGAAGAACAAACTAACTAAATTAACTTGCGTATATGACTATCTAAAACATTATTGTATGAATGTAAAAAAAAAAAAAAAAAAAAAAAAGCTCATTTCTTAAAATAATATTTCAATGTCAAATAAAAATAAGAAGCATGATTTAAAATAATACACAATTATGACAACTATAATTATTATAAAATGAAGAATCCATTCATTATATATACAAATGAGTTAACCAACACTAATTTTTAAAAACCAAAACATAGTAAAATTTGGATCGGAAAATTATAACACATAATTTAGTGATGAGAAAAAAATTAATAATGTAATATTAATTAAAAATTAAATAAGGGAAGCTCTAAGAAATTGTAGAATTTTGATGTAAATGAAAAATAGTTGAGAAACATAACCAAATTACCAATTCAGTGTACTGATGAATTTAGTTAAAAAAATAAAAATAAAAAATAAAGGAATAAGAACTTGACCTAAGAAAGTTCTTGGAGCCTCTATATATAATGCTCAATAACGTGAAACCCTAAACAATACATCACTCTTCACTCTCTCGACTCCTCATCCTCAGCCGCCAACATTCACACTCAACCCATTTTCTTCCATTTTTTTGTTCAGATGCATATAAAACCATTCAAAAAAAAAAAAATTCTTGTCAAAATTAATTGGTCAAATCTCAATTATCATTAGTAATATATAGAATATAGATAGATAGAATATAGATAGATTTCAAGCATTTTATTGATTCTAATTATATAATTAAAATTGGGCCAAAATAATGATGTGCTTTTAATTCTTTAAGAAACTCTTCAATCTTCGAGTTTGATATGAGAAAAATGACATCTTGCACTAAAATGGGCTTATACATAACTAAGGTTTTTAAAGTATATATTTTCAAAATTAAGAAACTCAAGGTTTTATTTCAAAAATCAGTTTATAATTAATTATATATTTTATTGTTTATGGTCACAAGTCACAAATCAGGTCATAAGTTTATGGTCACAGATACAATTTTTTAGGTCACAATTTATTTCTAGATCACAAATTTCAGATTTCGTATGTCACGATTTTTTTTTCGGTCTCAAATCTCGAGTCAATTGGTCATCACTTAACAAATTATGAGTCACAATTTCTTTATTGGTCACAAATCCCAAATTTTATTGATCATTTTTTTTTCTTGGATACAAATCAAGAATTTTTATGTCACAATTTTCACAAATCACTAGTTTTCTTGATCACATATGATAAATTTTATAGGCCAAAATTTATAAAATTATTTGGTTGACTCATTTTTTGATCACAAATTAAGGTCACATTAATTAATTTGTCACAACTTATTTTTGGGTCACAATTACTATTTACTAGTCACAAATTACTTATTATTGGTCACACACCATCAACACCACCATCAACCGCCAACATTGCCACCATTGACCACTGCCACCACCGACCACAACCACCAACGACTACCGCTACCATTACCATTACTAGCCACAACAACACCACTCACCAACCCCAACCCCAACCCCAACCCGCCCTACTTCTTCCAACTTCCAAAATTAATCCCCTTCCCTGCGACACCACCATTACGCCATTGCCGTCGGCGACACCACAACCATCTCCATCACCATCACCTTCACCTTCACCACTACTACACACACCATACCACCACACCACACCACACCACACCAAACCAGACCACCAGACACCACCACACCATCGGACAACACTGCACCAACACCATCGTCGCACCGCACCGCACCACATCACACACACAAACACAACCACTACACGACACGACACACACAAACCTGTTGCAAATATATGATCATACTTTTAATGACCCAAATTCAAATATATGATCAAACATGCATAACTTCAAATCTCAGGTTGTAATTAAAATTTCAATAATTAATTAAGAAATTAAAATAATAATATTATGAAATTAAATTAATTACCCTATTACAATCCCACACCATACCATTCCACATCAATCTCTCTCTCTCAAAATCCAAACGGCCACCTCTGCTCCTTAATCTCGACCACACAACATGATTATCGCACTCCAGTCCATGCTTCGAATGAGGACCGTTGCTGCTACAAGATAATCTAGACATCCACCTTCGCTCCTTCATCCCAGCCACACACTGTGACGACCCCAAAATCCTCCACTTAAAAGAATAATATTTAACTGAAAAATTGGTAAAATTTAAAAATTTTGGCATGCAGACACTGGTGTCGACACAAAACTAATTGAGGCTGCAAAGTTGAGTTGGTGTCGAGACCAATACAGAGGGTACTATTTTTTAAGTAAAAATAGTTTGGTGTTGAAATCTAGGGTTTCAGTGTCGACACGTAATGATCAAAACCAACCTTTTTCCTTGAAATGACACTTTAAAAATATACTTGATTAAAAAAACATAAACTGCCACACATATATGGATAGTTAAAAACCTATTACAGTCGAGTTTAGGAAGAGGTTACAAAACGATACAAAATTACCTCTTTCCCATATTTTAACAAAACTAAACTAAAACACGATACATACTTTAAAGTTCTTCCCCAGGAAAATCATCAGAGTAATCATACTCCATAGTATCACTATCATAGCATCATAGCAGTCCACATAAATGTGTGAACGTAGAAACCGAGAAAGAGCAGGGAAGTCTTGATACATCTGCCAAGTGTGGATCTCTATCACAAACATATAGTGTAGCGCCCCGAGTTCCGTATACCCGATTCACTACGTCATTTTCTGTCTAAATTTTTCGAATAATATTTTTGCGGAAGAAATAATTGAAATTCATTTTTGGCAACATTAAATAAACTGTAATGGCCGCTAAAATTGAAAACATTTATGAAACCATTTGAAATAGTAAATCGAACCATTAATATTGTAAAGAAATTGCCAATATCATAATTTCTCAAATAAATGAACTTCTCTAAATTATTCGATTTGTTTGGAAAATACAGAAATCATTAACGTCAAACTTTCAACCGTTCAACGATTATTGCCACCATCATTCATCGTTCGCCACCGTCTCCGAAATCTGCAAAACTGTTAAAAAGTAGGGTGAGTATTTCATGGGGGAAATACTCAGTAGACTCATCGCAAATTAATTTAATTTATAAGATGATTACACACATAAATCCCGGTTCTTTATAAAACGGCATTGATAGAGCTTCTTTATAAAACAGCTCTTGATAACACTCATATTGTGCATTACAGCACGGGACATATTTTGCAAATCATAGACTCTTTGAAAATAGCTCTTTGAAAATAGCTCTTTGAAAACAGCTCTTTGAAAACCATATACTTATAAAAACATTTTAATTATGCCAAGCATAATTTCTTTTGAAAGCATAACATAAGATAGGATTGAAATCCTCATAACATAAATAGACACAAGAATTTTACCGAACTTAGGTGGCAAGAATTCTTATGCAGTAAAACCATAATAACAGTAAGTTTTCATCATAACATAGGATAAAATCGAAATCCTCATAAACATAAGAATTTTACCGAACTTAGGTGGTAAGAATTCTTATGTAGTAAGTATACCAAGCATAATTTTCTGAAATTCATAGGGATCAATTGCATCATAACATAAGATAGGATCGAAATCCTCATAAACATATGCGACAGGAATTTTACCGAACTTAGGTGGTAAATCCTCATAAACATATGGAAAGATAGGAATTTTACCGAACTTCGTGGCAAATCCTCATAAACATAGGAGACACAAGAATGTTACCGAACTTAGGTGGCAAGAATTCTTATGTGTAGCGCTACTAAAACTCCGGTCCCCTTAACATATCATAACTTATCATATGGGACCCAAAACAATCTTGGTAGATTGATTTCATAGCAATGATCCAAAAAAACATTTTCGTGAAGCATAGGGTATACTTACTTTTCGTAAAAACATAAAGTATATTTTCTTTTCATAAAAACATACTTACTTTTCATAACAACATAAGGTATATTTACCTTTCATAAAAACATACTTGTTTTTCTTAAAAATTGACTTTCACAAGTCACATGACATTCATATGAAATCATAATTTAAATCAATTAATAAGTGCGAGTCTACCTCAAATCCGACGAGTGCAAAGTTGAGCGGGAATGACTTCAATTTCTTTAAATTCTCCGTACGCTTCGTCTTAGCCAATAAGTCACTTTAGTATATCGAATATATAGTTCAAAATGATAAATTATAATTTTGAGGACTAAAATTGATGTTTTGAAAGTTGAGGGACTAAAATGAATACTTTTGAAAGTTGAGGGATTAAAATGAATACTTTTGAAACTTGAGCTTAAAATCAAATAAAGTAAATCAGCAGGGACTGAATTGATCAGAATTTTAAAATGAAAGGGCTGATTAAAATCATTTAAAACTTAAGGGCTGAAATTGATGATTTTAAAACTAAAAGGACTGAATGGAAACAAATTAAAATGTCAGGGACTGATTTGAAAATTCTGGAAAGTTAAATATATCAGATCTGTTTTTCTCTCTCTCAACTCACTCTCTCACGATCATTTCTCTCACTCTCGACCTAACCCTCTCTCACTCGCGATCTGTGGTGAAACAAGGGTATTCAGCCGGCGATCGACAGGGCTCACCGGCGTTGGTTGCAATAAACGGTGAGGTTGCAAGTAGACCAGGTTGTGGGCTGATTTGTTGCGAGATTAGCGAAAACAGAGATAAACACGAGGCTTAAAGTCGCGATTTCTAGGCGATAATCCGGCGGTGGTTTGAGGTAAGTGACTGGCTTGGCTTAATCTGGTTTTGGGTTTTATTTTGATTTGGGGCTTTGGCACTGAATTGGAGTTAATTTGGGACTGGGCAGTGGAGGCGATGGGGTTGTGCGGACTTAGTGTTAGGCAGTAGCGGTGATGATTTGATTTGATGGAAGGCAGTTTGGAGCTGGTGGTTGGACTGATGATTGCCGGTTTTGGTTGTGATCTGTGTGTGGCTGAATATGGTGGATTGAATTGATAGTGATAAAATGGTATTGCAGTGACTCTGTGAATTGGAAGTCATGGAGGTGGCTGATGACGATCAGAGACTCTGGTGATGGATTGAATTTAGTCACAGGGAGTGAAAATGGATGAAGCTGAAGTGATTGCCTGAAATGAAGTTGGGTGGATGCTAAACTGAAATTGTACAGGGGTGGTTTGGGATTCGGTTGGGTGTCCACCTGAAGGGCAGTGTGCGATCGGTGGTTTTGACATTGATGATGATGATGCTGATTGTCTGATTTGGAGATCAAAACGGGAAGAAACGAAATGGGTGGTGGTACAGATGAAGACTGCAGTGGCATTGTTTGGTGAATTGAGGATGATGGTTATGAACTGATTGTAGATTGATGATGACGATTTCGCAGGTGATTATATACAGATTGGTTTTGAAATTGTGGAATTGAGGTAAGTGGAGGTAATGATGTGATAAGTGGAGCATGGGTTGGTTTGGTGAAACCGTGGTGGAGTTTTAGGTTGAGTAGGAATTTGATTAGATGTAAAGTGTTAGAATAAAATGATTAAAGGGAAGACATGAGGAATCAAAATAAATAATAGAAAGGAATATGGGTTGTGCCATGATTTGAATTGTGCAAATTGAATCTCGTAGGAGTAGAGAGTATTTGAATAAGGTAGTGAAGGTGGTTGGTGAGGATGAATTATGAAATTTGGGAATGAGATGGAAAGTGATCAATATGGAGGACATAATAATGTGAAGAGGAATCATTGAATGGAATACTCATAATTGGAATGATAAAATAAAGAAATGGTGGTTTGTGTCTTGCCGTGTTATATGATGATAATGATGGTATTGTTTGTGAATGGAGAATAAGATAGTGTAGAATTTGGTGTAATATGAAATAGAAAATGGTGTAATATTCTTTATACAAAATGATGATGTTTTTGGACTGAAAATACATTTGAATAAGGAAAATTGAGATATTTTAATAAATTTGGAATTCAAAATGATTTTGAAAATAATACTTTGAATAAATAATTAAAATAACATAATTTTAGAAATTCGGATTTTAATTTAAAATCGAACAAATTCGATATTTCTTGACTTGGCTAGACGAATCCGTCGCGGCATTAATTTCAAAACAATAGCGACTCAATTTTCTAAATATTAAAATAATTATTTATTGCATAAAAATTCTGGGTCGCTATATATAGTACTGTATATCAGTTGATAGGATCCATTCCCAAGAGATCGTTTCATAGTTGTCAAAGGCAGCATCTATAAGTTGAAAACATGGAAAATATGAATTGATAATTCAATGAATAATTCGATACACGTGTAAGTTCTTTTCAAAAATATGATTTCTGGGCCCCGATCATAGATTATCTCCTCTACTCCAAAACGCTTAACATTATCACAATACGGATATCGACAAAATTGCCATAAATCTAAACATAGGATCCCATATCCTATAGGACTTTCACATCCCTGTCATCTTTCCCCCTATTCGACTTCAATAGGGTTACTAAATTACCAATTCGTTCGTCGGACCCTTGGAGTCGCAAGGTCCTCACGACCAAAATCGATATCCCAACAACATACATTGATTACCGAGGGGCTAGAGTTCAAATCTATAATCTTTACTTAAAATGCTTCTTTTGTGAATAATATCACATTCAATATCATCATCAATATACATTAAAAGTATTTCATCAATGTTTCAACTTCGCACATAATGCAACACGTAAAGGGTACAAATACTTACAACTTTTGACGATTAAACAATAGCTAACAACCTAAAAATCATAGAATAACTTCATATTATGATCAGAACCAAAAAATAAAGGGGGTGTCTACATAGGTATCGACACCATGATCATCTTCTTTGTTTGGTGTCGACACCAAATCTCCAGGGGTTGACACCCAGCATATTTGCAGAGACAAGAACCTCATTTCTTTGATCCTTTTGATCCCAAAACCTTATATTTTGATAAGAATCTTTTAGGAAAACAAGTTTGGTGATCAAAGGTACAAATTCTATGGATTAGAACATGATTTGACACAAAATCCCTACCTAGGGTTTGGAAGAGGCAAGAACGATTCAGCGGCGTTTTGGATCTGATTTCTAATGTGTTTTCTTATTCAAAACCATTCCTATTTATAGAGGAAGAAGATTACACAAATTTGAGGAAGAAAACTTAGATGTAGAGGATTTTTACTTTCCTTCATGGCTAAGAAACAATATTTTAATGGTGAAGCTTGAGGTGTCACTCCATTTTCATGATGCTGGAGGTGTCCATGGGAGAAAGGAGCTCACTCATGTAAGCTAGGACCGAATATGGTGGTTTAGGGGCCAACTCATGCTTCTTTCTTTCCAGATTTTAAAGTTTTAGGGTGCCATATTTGAGGTCAGATTTGAAGTAGCAAACGAACTCCAAATTTTAGTGTTCTTGATCTCATTTGAAGTATTAATAGAAAATTTTCTTATGGAATTTATTTCACAAGATTTGGTTAACCGAGGTAAGAGTTATGGCATCTCAAAGTTGGCTTGTCAAAGCTGTCTTTCAGGTTCGTACGGTTGCAATGCCAACTTTGAAAATTCGTCACGAACTGTACATTAACCGGAATGACAAACAGATTTTAGATTCTTCGAATTTCACTTCGATTACTTATCCTTACATATAAATTTCGCATCAAACGAATTTTCTAAAGAATGACAATAAATCACATTTTCTTAACCATTTTATTCCCAACTAATTTCCCTTTTCTTCAACCCATGCTTCGAATGAAGACCACTATTTCAAGGTATGCAGCGCCACCTCGAGACAGCGGTACAGCTGGAAGCGGGGCTTCTGGCAGCGGCATCCCTGCTGCTTGATTGAGGCATAGGCATCGCTTCCTCGATCTTGCAGTGAAGCAGCGCTGCTGCTTCTTGCAGCAGAGGTGCCGCTGCTTTTGGTGTTTTGCTTTTTTGAAACTTTGGTAGGTGGTGGTGCAATCGGCGTGAAGTGCGATGACGGTGATGGTGGTTAGGAGCGGGTGGAATTTTGGTTTTGGAATTTGGACACGATGTGCAATTTTTCTGGTGGTGGTGGAGGCGGCAGTGATTCACGGGGCACCGTGACAGTGGTGGTGTTGAGATGCTGGTGGCGGTTGCATGTGTTGATAATGTGATGTTGGGATCTATAACAAATGTGACTTAAAAAAATATGTTACCTAATAATTGATAAGTTGTGACCAAGAAATCAAATATTTGTTAATAATTTGGTAATTGTCACTTAAATGATATGTGACCTAATAATTTGACAAGCTGTGACTTAGAAGGAAGTCGAGATCGATTAACTGGACATTTTTGTGACTTAATGATTTGATAATTTGTGACATTGAAATCAATTGTGACTTAAAAAATTGTCTATTGTGTCGTAAAACAAGTCCTATTTGTGATCTATTAATTTGATACTTATGACCCTGAAACCTACTTATGACCCTGAAATCTATTGTGACATGAAATTATACATTAAGTGGCCTTAATATATATAATTAATAAAATATTTTTAATTACAACCTGATTTTTGATATTTGAAAATTATTTTGCCAATTTTGAAATTTACATTTATAACAACATTATTTATGTATTGTTTTCTTTTAAGAAACTTATTATTTTAATTCCAAAATCAGGTCATAATTAGTTAATTAATTAAATAAGTAATTAAATATATTTTATCAATTAAATAGGTAATTAAATATCTTCAAGAGGGAACGATGTCGCCATACCAAACGAAAGCAAGGAGCTTGAGGATCAGATCTGCGAGGTACATTTTGATTGGAGATGATCTGTACAAGCGGGGATTCTCATTACCACTATTAAAGTGCTTGGACGAGGAAGAAGCTGAATTTGTGATGCGAGAGGTCCATGAAGGCATTTGTGAGAATCATACTGGGGGACATGCCTTAGCTTTCAAAATCTTATGACAAGGATACTTCTAGCCTAGCTTGAAGAAAGACACGATTGACTTCGCAAGAAGATGTGACAAGTGTAAAAGATTTGCTCCTATTTTGAGAAACCCGCCTGAAGAATTGAGTCATGTCATGAGTCCATGGCCATTCGCTAAATGGGGAATAGATCTGATTGGGCCATTGCCGACCGCAAAGGGAGGAAACAAATTTACCATTGTTTCCATGGATTACTTTACCAAGTGAGCTGAAGCGGAACCATTAGCTAAGATCACAGAACAAAGAACTACAGATTTTGTTTGGAAGTCACTCATATGTCGATTTGGAATCCCAACTCCATTGTGACGGAGAATGGAAAACAATTTGACAATGAATGGTTCAGGTCTTTTTGTGAAAGCCTAGGAATCAAGAAGCATTTATCCACTCCGAATCATCCCCAATCCAATGGGCAAGTTGAAGCAGTTAACAAAATTATCAAACATAATCTAAAGACCAGACTTGAGACTTTAAAAGGGTCAGGGCTGAAGAGTTACCAAGAGTGCTATGGTCTTATCGGATGACATATAAGACAGCCACCAAAGAAACTCCATTCACCCTTGCATTTGGAACATAAGCAATAATCCCAATTGAGGTTGGAGTGCCATCTTTCCGAGTTTCCCATTTTAATGAACAATGAAATGATCAAGCACTAGTCCCGGAGTTAGATCTAACTGAAGAAAAGAGATTGCAGACACATATCAGGAATGCTGTCTACAAACAAAGGAATGCAAGGTATAATAATTCGAAGGTAAAGACGAGAAAATTCCACGATGGAGACTTAGTGCTAAAAAATATATCTGTAGCCAAGAGCCATTGGGATCAAATTTGGGGGGGGGGGGGCTTACTGAGTCAAAAGGGCCCTAAGCAATGGAGTTTATGAGTTGGAATCATTAGATGGCATTCAAATTCAGCACCCCTGGAATGCAGAACACTTGAAAAAATATTTCCAATGAGAAACGAGACAAGAACAAATGTAGATACTTTTGAATCAAGTTTAACATGTAATTGAAATGAATGAACATTTAGTATTCAGATATGCATATGTTAGAAGGGATCTTCACACCAAAAAGGCTCATCCCACAAAAAAACCTCAATTGATGGCTCGTAAGCACCCTAAGGGCAGGATACCATCAACACAATGAGACAATCCATCTCAAAGACGATAAAGACCTCCTCACGAGGCACTCAAAGACCTCATTTTATGGCACGTAAGCACCCTAAGGGCAGGATACTATCAACACAATGATGCAAGCCATCTTAAAGACAAAAAAGACCTCCTAGCGAGCCACTCAAAGACCTCAGTTGATGGCCCGTAAGCACCCCAAGGGAAAGATACCATCAACACAATGAGGCAAGCAGTCTCAAAGACGAGAAAGATCTCCTCGCGAGGTACACAAATTGATAAGTGTATTATATACACTTATTTTTATCTTAAAAGTAGGATTTTAATTGCTTGTTCAAGAATATTTTCTATTTATTTCGTTGTTATTTGTTTATATTTTAGGAATAACCCCAAAGTCAAGAAAATAATGAAATTGAAGCTCAAATCAAGTAATTGGATGATAAAAGTACCAAAATATGCAAATCAAGAGTTGATGAAGTAAATCAAGGGCTCAATTGCAAGAATACTCGAACAAGAATCCAAATTCGGAAGAAATCAGAAGTTCGGGGACTAAATTGCAACAATCAAAAGTTGAAGGACCTGATGTGCAATAAAACCATGAGGACCAACTAAAGCACTGCAAAAGATGAAAATTGTACTCTAGCCGAATAACCATGTGATCGTAAGGAATGATAACAGTGAAATTGCATGACCTGTTCAAAAATGGTCAGAATGGTTTTCCGGATGCTTGCGCGATCGCATGGATTTGTACCATGCGATGGCATGGTTATAATCTGGGCCGCAGTTGAGCTTTTTGCTCGATTTTCAGCTAATTTCTTTTATTTTTGACCTAGGATTTGGGAGAATCTATAAATACATGGCATAAGGCACGAAATTAAGGGTTCCCAACTTGCTCAATTCATGCTAAAACGCTGTCAAAGTGACGAGGGACCGAAACAACTCCAAGATCAAGATTGAAGATACAATTACAAGAAGATGAATTGGGTTACATCTTTTCATATCTCTTGTTATTTATTTTCTATTATATTTCTAGGTTAGGTTAATTGTGTTGGAATTGTGATGAAGTTTTGATTTCTTGACTCCATATTTTAATCTATTAATTAATTTATGCAATTCATGGTTTTGAGCAATTGAATTATGCTTTTTCTATCATACAGTTACTTGATTACTAGTTGTATGATTTTAGGTTATGATTTAAATAATTTGGTTAAGATATGGATGATAGAGTCAAAATGGATTCATAATTCTAACGCATTTATTTTCATTCATTTAAAATCAAATTTGTCAATTTTTTAGTTTAATCTTTATTTTAATTTTCAAAAACAAAAATCCCAACTCAATCAAAGTTTTTCTAGTTCCGGTTAAGGTAGTAGTCTAAAACACAATTTAAAACAATCTCCGTGGGATCAATACTTGGACTCCAGTCCACTTTATTACTTACGTGACCTGTGCACTTGCGGAGCTAACAAGTTTTTGACACCCCCAAACTAGAACTATTGTTCGTCCTTGAACAAATTAAAACTAAACTATAATTGCAAATAAAAAAAAAAATATAGAAGAAATATGAACAACAAAATTATTTTCATTCATCCGATGCTCAACTTCATTGTGTGTGTGTTTGAATAGCCAAAAATCGAATGCAAACTCATGTAAAAATATATTTGATACTATGTGATTAGTCATGCAGAAATAAGCCCGAATCCCATGTGGTCAACAATGATTTTTTTTTTTTTTTTTTCTTACCCTCTCATGGATGATCACAACTTTATTGCTTTTCTCTCATATCCCGAGGTATTTCCTATTGACGTGGTTTCTAAACATGTATAAATCTCATTTTTCGACACAAGGCAGTTAGGACTAGACAAGTATGTACGACAGACCAAGAATAATTAACAAAGTGTTAGGGATTTCAATCAACAAAGCTTATACCATTTTCATTCCATTTTTCTTTTATTTGGACGACTTTTTCTTTCAATGTCCTTATCTTTTACCATCTTTGTGCAATATTTTTCATACTTGCTTTCTATATGACCCCTGTAGTGAGCTTTAGGTCGGCAACTCCCAACTCAGTTGAGCTTAGGGTACCAGGTTCAGATAACCCCTCAGACTTAATTACATGAGTCATAAATGCTTAAACAAAAAATTTAAAGATGTTTTTGTGTCTTATGTGTAAGTCTACTCTCCGTACTTGAAGAGCATTTGAAGAGCAGGATAAGACCTTCAGTATTTTTCAGTTTTTATATTGGTTATTATGGTTTATACATGTTGATCAAAACCCTTTACACTAAAGATGCAAAATTAAGAACTTCAGATCTTCAATCCATCAATGCATACTCATACTAACATTCTCACCTCCAAACTGCTTCTTGGTTCTACGATCCAGGTCAGATCTAATTTTCTTAAGGTTTGAGATTTTTCAGTCAGTTCTATGTTCAAAGTATACAAGTTTACCCCCACAAGTATCAAGCATCTTCCTGCACAAGTTATTATTTGGAAGTGGCTATGTACTCAAATTTGATGAAAGTCTTACATGGATGAATGTTAAGAAAAATTTTAGTGCGCACATGTTGCCCAATTTTCTAACTAAAGCACAAAAGTAAATTCAAATCATGTCATAAGCAATAAATAAATCAACAAAAAAATTTCAAAATTTTCACTTTTTATGATTTTTTTCATTTTTCAATTCTTTTTTTTTTTTTCATTTTTTCATTATGATTTTTCTACCCCAAAATCGAATGAATATTGCAATAATATGCACATGAATGAGATTTTCACCCCCAAACTAGAAATTTATATTGTCCTCAATGTATTCAAAGCAAATAAATAAATAATTAAGCACAAAATAACAAGAGGGGTTAAGTACTTCCCGGGTTTAGAGAGGCAGTGTTCTCATTTTGAAGCTTTTGACTTGAATGTTTGGTTGGATGAAATAACCCTTTACTTCGTTTTCCATATTTGGCTTGAAGTGTCCCATTATGACATGTTCCTTACAAACAAGAATTAATGATCATTAGAAGCATAAATATCACATAGGAACTAACACAAATCAACACAACACACCCAAACTAGGACTTAGAAAACTTTTGAAATTTTTGAAAGATGGTCGACCACTGACTTTCAGCCCTTGACATCGCCACGAAAAAATGAAGATTTCCATAGACATGTTCCGAGCATATGAAAGTACATAAATTGGTCTACAACATATCAAAAATTCATCACATTTGGAGTTCATATAGGTTACGAAAAGATGTGACAAAGTAGGTGCAGTGAAGCTGAAAATAGGGGTTGAGATGCGCTGGTGCCTGCAATGGCCTTGCAATGAGGTGCTTTGTGGTGCAATGATGTTCAAGTTGAATTCTATGCATTAAATCAGTGTAAAAAATGATTGAGTGATGCACAAATGATGTATAACATGTAGTGATGGTGATCATCCAAAAAGAATTGCGAAAACTCAATAAAACATCCAATGTAACATTTTATCGAGCACCTAGTGTGCATATGAAGAAATCAAGTGAAATCATAGGATTTGGAGACTTGAATTGAGTCAAAAATTTTCACCTATTAACTCACAATTCAATATCTTCAATCCTATCCTAAACCCATCACCAATTATCAACAAATTCAAATTTCACAAAAAAAGATATGAAATGCACCAAAATTATGCATGATTATGTGAATTGGTGGAAAGCACATACCTTTGAATGATTTTGAAGTGAAGTAAGGCATGACTTTGAGTTAAAATGATGTGCAAACAATGGGGAATGATTTTGGACTCGATGAATGATGATTTGGGGGAAGAAAATCGAGTTTTTAAAGTGGTTAAAATGAAAGAAGAATGCATATTAAAGAATCTGTCGGTTATGCCCAGTTTATAACCGTTCGATCGCACGGTAGCTTTTTGGTAGAGACATGTGATTTTTTTTTTTCATTTTTTCATTTTGGACCCCGTTTTCGATCCTTAAATGCCTTCTAATGCATGCAAGCAACTTCTAAATTATATGCACATGTCCTAAGCTAGGTGATCAAGTGAAAGATTGTGATGAAAAGCAACCACACATATAGAAAACAAGTAAATCCTAAAAATGGTAAAACATGCAAAAATAGGTGCAATGAAGATTTTAATGCAACCAACATGTCAAAAAGTGAATTCTAAACATGTTAGTGAACCTAAAATGCAATGTGAAGCATCAAGTCTACTAAAGATGCATTGAAACCTAAAAGAAACTAAACAATTATAAATCAAATGAACAACTTAAAAGCAAATAAATAAAACAACTAAAGAAAAATGATATTGAACAGTTGAGTTGCCTCCCAACAAGCGTTTCATTTAAAGTCTAGAGCTAGACTTTTTGGAAAACTATTCAAGGTGGCATGAAACATGATGTTGATGCCTTATCATTTGTTTTGACCCTATGCTCAACTTGTTTCCAAAGATGAAGATGCTGTGCCACTTCAATTTTTGAACAATTTTCAAGTAGTGGATTTTGATTCACTAGTTGAACCATGTCAAATATTACTTTCTCATCCTCTACTCGAAGCATGACCTCCCCCTTTTCCATATCAACCAAGGCTCTAGCAGTAGCCAAAAAGAGTCGGTCTAAAATCAGTGGCACCTTACTATCTTCTTCTATGTCTAGAATCACGAAGTCAGCAGGGAATATGAATTTGTCCATTTTAACCAGCACATCCTCAATGACTCCATATGGGTATCGAATGGGGCGATCAGCTAGCTGCAAGATGATTGGGCTTGGTTTTGGGTCTCCTAATCCTAGCTTCATATAGACTAAAAGAGGTATCAAATTTATGCTTGCACCAAGGTCACATAAAACTTTGTTAAATTTTAAGTCACCAATGATGCAAGGAATTGAAAAACTTCTTGGATCTCTTAGCTTGGGTGGCAGCTTTTGTTGCAGGATGGAGCTGCACTCTTCATTCAGTGACACCTCTTCAAATTCCTCAAGTTTTCTCTTACTTGACATCATCTTTTTCAGGAACTTGGTATAGCTGGGGATTTGGGTAATGGCTTCTAGGAAAGGAATGTTAATGTGCCGCTTTCTGAGTATGCTGAGAAATTTATTGAACTGCTGATCCTCCTTAGGCTTTTGTAATCTTTGCGAGAATGGAATAGGCGACTCATGAGGTTTAATTGTCAAGTTTACCTCATTCCCCTCTTTCTTCTCATCAGATTGTTTTTCAGGTGCCTCAACATGTTTTTCCTTCTCTTCATCTGGCTTTCGAACATGAATCTTAGGCAATTTCACCCCACTGCGTGTGGTAATTGCATTTACTCCTTGTTTTTCTTTCCAACCTTTTAGTCTTTGGGAAAAATGAGTGGGAGGTTCATAAACTCTGTTACATGGAGCAAAAGTGATCCTTCCTGGCACAAAATCTACCTCTCTTTCAACTGTTTTGATTTCTATCACTTGCTCCCTAGGATTAACCTCAGTGTTACCAGGCAGTGTACCCAGGGCTCTGTTTGCTAAAGCCTGAGCTATCTGACCAACTTGGGTTTCCAAGTTTTTGATTGAAGTCTGATGATTTCGCAATGTAGTTTCAGTCATTCTCATGAATTGGTCAATTTTTGTCATGAACTGATCAGTTTTAGCCATAAACTGATTGGTCTGGCTCATGTACTAGTCAGTCTTCTCCATCAATTTCATGACCACCCCCTCAAGTTGAGGTTTCTTCTCCACTACCTGTTGTGGAGGGGCTTGCTGGCCTGTTCCATTTTGATTATCCCTCCATGAGAAGGTGATTTTGCCAACCGGGATTGTAAGTGTTGGAATATGGATTATTTTGAAAGTATCCCCCTTGTATAAAATTTACTTGTTCCGCTTGACTAGCTAGAATTGGACAATCTGATGTATTGTGATTAGCCCCCACATTCCTCGCATCTAGTTACTACACTTTTCACTGAATGGTTGGTTTGTATGACATTCATCAAAGAGTCTATTTTAGCAGACAATGCCGAAACATCATCCACTACATAAACTCCAGCTGGTTTCTTTTGGATTGTTCTCTCAAATGACCATATTGCATTGGTATTAGCTATTCTCTCAAACAGTTCAAGTGCTCCATCAAGAGTTTGGGTAGTTATTGATCCACTGGATGATGAATCAATAAGACTCTTGAATTGAGGGAGCAAGCCAAAGTAAAAGTACCTTACTTGCTCATTTTTAGGTAGTCCATGTTGAGGGCACTTTCTAAGCATCCTTTTAAACCTACTCCATGCTTCATCAAATGATTCAGACTCTTGTTGTTGAAAAATTGTTATGTCATGTCTGAGTTTAGAGACTTTGGTTGGAGGCATGAATTTTGTGCAAAATTTTTGAGCCAAGTCATTCCAAGTTGTTATACTTGCAGGAGGACGGGAGTCTAACCAATCTATTGCCTTATCTCTTAAGGTGTATGGGAGCAACCTAAGTCTAATGGCATCATATGAAACACCCTGATATTTAAATTGTTCACACATGTCCAAAAATTTAGACACATGTTCATGTGGATTTTCATCAGGTTTGCCATAGAATTGATGTCCACTTTTAAACATTTTTATTACATTGGTCTTTAATTGGAAGTTTGCAAGACCAAAAGGTGGATAAACTATGCTTGATTGGTTTTGGACAATTTGCGGGATCATGAAATCTCCTACAAGTCTATTCCCCTCATCATCTGGTTCAACACCAGGTAAAGCCAGATTTTTTGCCATTTGTTCTTTTTGGTTTTTGGATTTATCTAGCTCCCTAAGTTTTCTTAATCTATGATGTAACGTACGTTCTATTTTCAGGTCAGCTTCGAAAAGATCCCCATTTTTCGAACGTATCATATACAACTCCAAGAAAAGTAAAGAAACTAGTACTAAACTAAAATTTTTAAAAAATAAAAAGCCTAAGATAAAAATAAAAATAAAATAAAACAAGTAAAAATTTCGAATTAGTGAAAGTAATCTAAAAATAAATTTAAAAAACAATCCCTGGCAACGGAGCCAAAAACTCGCGCAAGTAATACAGTAGACTTGAGTCCAAGTATCGATCCCGCATAGATTTTTTTAAATTGTATTTTAGACTACTACCTTAACCGGAACTAGAAAAACTTTGATTGAGTTAGAATTTTTGTTTTTGAAAATTAAAATAAAGATTAAACAAAAAAATTGACAAATCTGATTTTAAACGAATGAAAATAAATGCGTTAGAATTATGAATCCATTTTGACTCTATATCCATATCTTAACCAAATTATTTAAATACAAATCACGGACCGTGAATTTCCATATTCCAAATGTAGTTAAAACTCCCTTTCGGACAAGCATTAATACCTATTCCTACGCACAACCCAACTATATTTCTATGTTGAGTCCGAATGTGTAAGAAAGCATTAAAAGATTTGTGAATACTATAGCAGAAAACATAAAACATAGGGGTATATTTCTACCCCCTATCGGACTTTGTGGCAATTGAAACAAGTATAATGAAATCCTAATCTTTCGAACTTAAGAAATCACAACCTAAAATCATACAACTAGTGATCAAGTAATTGTATGATAGAGAAATCATAATTCAATTGCTCAAAACCATGAATTGTATAAATTAAATAATAGATTAAAACATGGAGTCAAGAAATCAAAACTTCATTACAATTCCAACACAATTAACATAGCCTCGAAACATAATAGAAAATAAATAATAAGAGATATGAAAAGATGTAACCCAATTCATCTCCTTGCAATTGTATCTTCAATCTTAATCTTGGCGTGGTTTGGATCCCTCGGTACTTTGACAGCGTTTTAGCATGAATTGAACAAGTTGGGAACCCTTAATTTCGTGCCTTATGCTATGTATTTATAGATTCTCCCAAAGCCTAGGTCAAAAATAAGAGAAATCCGCAGAAAATCACGCAAAAAGCCCAACTGCGGCCCAGAATATAACCATGCCATCGCATAGTACAAACCCATGCAACCGCGCAGGCATCCAGAAAACCATTCTGATCATTTTTGAACAGGTCATGCGATCACACCATTATAATTCCATGCGATCGCATGGTTATCTGGCTAGAGTGCAATTTTCATCTTTTGAAGTGCTTTAAGTTAGTCCTCATGGTTTTATTGCACATCAGGTCCTTCAAATTCTTATTGTTGCAATTTAGTCCCTGAACTTTTGATTTCTTCCGAATTTGGATTCTTCTTCGAGTATTCTTGCAATTGAGCCCTTGAATTACTTCATCAACTCTTGATTTGCATACTTTGATACTTTTATCATCCAATTGCTTGATTTGAGCTTCAATTTCATTGTTTTCTTGTCTTTGAGGTTATTCCTGAAATGCAAACAAATAACAATGAAATAAATAGCAAATATTCTTGAACAAGCAATTAAAATCCTACTTTTAGGATATAAGTAAGTGTATAAAATACACTTATCAATTTGTGTGCTTCACGAGGAGGTCTTTCTCATCTTTGAGACAGCTTGCCTCATTTTGTTGATGGTATCTTTCCCTTGGGGTGCTTACGGGGCCTTCAACTGAGGCCTTGAGTGCCTCGCGAAGAGGTCTTTCTCCTCATTGAGATGGCTTGCGTCATTGTGTTGATAGTATCCTGCCCTTAGGGTTCTTACGAGCCATAAAATGAGGTCTTTGAGTGCCTCGTGAGGAGGTCTTTATCATCTTTGAGATGGATTGCCTCATTGTGTTGATGGTATCCTGCCCTTGGGGTTCTTACAAACCATCAATCGAACAGAATAATTATGAAAGGTTCGGATATGAAAAGCATTGATGGAACCGGATCAGTCCTCTACATTAATGACCTTGTCAGCCAGGATTGTCTGAGAATCGTAAGTGGAGAAATGATATTTTCGTCTTCTTCGTCAACCTCAGCAAACATCGAATCTAAATATTTTTGGTGGACCAGTTCGAGTTTTTCCTTTAAAAAGGATGTGTCCACTTCAGGCCGTTTCGCCTCCATCTCTTCCACCATCTCTTTGAATGGGAGATAGTGTGTCTTGTCCATGTCCTGCTCGTATTCGAGCTAGTCTTTGAATTTTTGGAAGGCCTCCTTGTAAGAGATTTGGGTGGGGGCCTCCATCTCTGTTTTCTCCTTTTTTAGATCGGCCTCAATTCGATTAGCCACCTCGAGGTCCTTCATAAGTTCCTTTTTCGACTCTCTCAGTTGAACCACCTTATCCTTTAGTAGGGTCGCTTCATCCCTGAACTTCGACAGTTAGTGTTTAGATTCCCTTAATCTAGTGATCTCCTCAAGGGCGTCCTTCAGTTTCGCCTCAGCTTCATTTTTCACCTTCACTTCCAGCTCGAACATAGCCCTGGCTTCATCAGCTACTTTCTTGAATTTGAGAGTATCAAAACCAACCTCGCTCATCCTTGATTGAGTTCGGCTAGGATGACTCAAGGCTTGCCCAAGGTGAGTCATACTCATAGCCACGAGGTCATCAACATGCATGTCCTCATAGAATTTTTCATGACGAGTTGTCCGGGTCCTGGCAGGGACATCAATCACCACCTTTGTTTGGTACGAAAGCTTCATTAAACCCACCGGAGTCAAATACACAGATGACACAAACTCTCAGTAGATCTTAGGATGAAGACCCTTCAGCGAACTGACCAGCTCAACTCGAACTTTGTTGTCCCCTAGATATGAGTCTTCAGTAAGGGGGCCAACCTGGATGACCCAGCCTATTCAACTGCTATTGGAGGTGGAGGAGGGATTGAGGTGTCAGACAGATCCTTTGGGACGTCATCTCGCTTATATTTTTTCTGGGGAGGTGGAGGAAGGATTTGAGCTTCTTTACGAGGAGACGACCACTTCAATGCTCTTTTTTCTTGCTTTCCCCCAAGTCTCGGCCTCAGCGTTCACTCTTTTATTCTCCTTCATAGACTCCATTTTCTTTTTACCTTTTAGAGCTGGTATTGAGCATAAAAGATAAGTATTCGCCTCGTAAAAAAGAGGTTCATGAAACCTAGTTCGAAATTAGGGATACTTACACTTGTGAGGCGGGGGATGGTAATCGTATGGATCGATATGAGTAAGACCTAGCTCAAAAAGGCTCTCTTTGGTCAGTAATTCTTTAACCAAACTGGCCAGTCTGGCTCTTCTTTCAGATTGACAATTTTCTTGACGGTCTCTTGATCCAACTCCGACTCTCTCACCTCTGCAAAAAATAAGACGATTAATATTAGAACTTTTCAACTCTAGAATATCACAAGACAGGAACTTACTGGATTTTGCCCTATAACGAGTTGGAACGATAGAGCTGGTGTCGTCGCTCTGATAGGGGCTCATCCAATTTCCCCCAACATAAAATCACTTCTCTTTCCACCAATGAACTGATTCGGGCAGGTAGATCAATAATTTCTTTCCCTCAAAAACCGACTTCTGCATGGCATAAAACCACCCCGTCTTTTTTTCATCAACTCAGAATTGATAAGCAAAGTTGAACTCATCTATGGTAGGGTCCTCATATCCCATTCGATTGTAGAGAGAAATAAAACCTAGGATATACCTCCACCCATTAGGATGTATTTGGGTTGGAGCAACCCCCCAAGACCGGAGGAAGTCCATGACTATGAATGGGAGGGGGAATCACAGACCTGCTTCTAGGATTTGATAGTTGGCTGCAACACAGCCATGCTGTGGTTGGTCAGGTCGCTCAAAACTTTCTGGGAGGAAAAAAAGGACGTAGCCCAAAATTATGTATTTATTTTTCCATAAGGTCAGATCATCTTCAGTAGCTTCAGATCGGAAATGTTTACAAGCAAAATTAGAACTATAACTAGGGCAAGGGCCAGGTCATTTAAAAGAAGCAGACAAAGGAAATCGAAATGATCTTGGAGAGATGGTTCGAGTTGAGGGAAGAATGGTTAGAGGGTTAGGTTGGAGGACCTCATCCTCCTCCTCACCTTGGAAAAGACATTGGGTCTCCCTACTCTCGTACCAAGATATGCTCGCTCGGCTTCATCATCTTTATTGTCCGACTTTACCCCACTTTCACTAATACTAAGGCTTCCACTCATTCTTGGTTACTTAAGTCACGAGATGAATACTTGGTGAAATTTTAAAATTTTTTCAAGGATAAAAGAAAAAAACAAGGTGAAACTATCAAAATATCTTCACCTTTCAGGTTCCTCAATAGATCTAATCAATAGACGAGAACAAGCCCAGGTAGTACGTTGGTATGAGCTTGCAGGAATTAGAGAGAGTTTGAAAGATTTCGTGAAGAAAATGAAGAAAATTGAACATTTTATAGAGGGAAAGAGAGATAAGGGCCATTCAACGGTCATAATGACAAGACGCGTTGTCATTATGATGACAGTTGCACATGATCCAAGGTCTAATCCACCAATGGACTGAAGACACGTGGCTAGAGTAATTATAGAATTCGAAGAGGTAGCTATCAATATTAAAATTGGCAACAACATTGTCATTTCGAGATCCGTTCTCAAGGATTTGAAACCGACCTCGAGGGGATATTTGTTGTATGCCAAGTTGAGGTGGAAAGTAAATTCAACGGTCAAAGGATCAATGGTCAAAACCCGACTTAAATCAGGGAGATGGCTTGTGGTGTTTTAAGACGACTCGAATAAATATACAACGGCCACAGTCCCATGTTGAACCGAGGTGATCATGATGACTGAGGTGATTTACATTGCTGAGGTGATCTTCACATAAGAAGTGATTCCGAGTTACCGAGGTGATGAAGTTCAAACGGACCTGAATGACCAAAATGAGGTGATTATGGGGGCCCTACAAAATGGCCATATCAGCCGCATTATGTGCCAGTAATCATCATTATCTGTAATGTGTCAGTATAATCATTTGATATTAGTCTGTCAGAAATGCCAATCGATGATGTCAATCACATCCTGCAAACATGATGTATTGTAATAATTAAGTTTCATCTCTTATGCTACTATAAATAGGAGACATAAATGATCATTGAAGGGAAATTAACACAGAAAACTCTCCAAATTTTTGTCATTTGAATCTTGTGTTTCTATGGTACCCCAAATTCATTTCTTATTTTTATGCATTTATTTGTTTTCCCACCATATTTTTATTTTTTCAAACGAATAAAATACTATTTTATCCACCCGCTCTAAATATAAACTTGAACTTTTTTTTTAAAGCATAATTGGACATTATTAAAAATAAGTATTTTCCTTTGAAATATCATTTGTTATTTAATTTAGAAGAAAACGATATAAACTAACTATAATATGAAAACTTTATAGTTAGTAGTTGATATAAAAATATCTGTTTAAAACAGGGGACAGGGAGCAGATAGCGGAAGATAGTCGAAAATTCGCTATTTAAAATAGTTAACTATTTTGGAAAGAAATAAAATTACTTAGAAGTAATTGGACCTTTTGGGGGTTTCCCTGGTGAGAGGCCCATGAACAACCGTCAAGTACCCAGTACACAATCGTCCCGTCATTTGAGAGTTCGCAACAACCTCAAATTCATGCATTATCACACCTACAATGCAAAACTAAATGAACTAATACTCAGCAAGCAACATATGCAGGATCATGTGCAGGAGTTTCAATTCACTTTCTCACAATTATTTCATTCAGGCTCTATGCCTTTTCATTATCTCAGTTTATCCACATTTTTTACTTGGGCCCGAATCCCACTACGTTGTACCGTATGAGCTCAATTATTAACACGGTCACCAAGAGACCTCCCGACACTGCCCGTATACCAGCACTGGACCGCCAACACCCCATCATCGACTACTCTTAATGACTGTCGAGAGTTTCAAGCGAGTGTATATATCCGGACGCGAAGTAAAGTACGGTACACTCGTAGGGTGATTTTACTATCATCCACATCATTCTCTCTCCATATACTCTTTATTTCTTTCTTTGTCATTTATGAAGGACTTCTTCTAAGTCCACACAATGCACATGTCAATGCCCATGAATGCCAACATATATTTCATCCCCCAATTGTACATCATAATCACATAATATGGCATTCCAATGAATTCATGTGCATTAATAACATGCCATATCATCAATTCATGTCTTGCATGCTTTCACCGCATACAAATAATTGCCACATCATATTTCACGAATATTGCACCAATAATATACCTCACATAGTCACGTATGAGCACATAATAATATTCATACTATGTTTTCCTTTGTATTTGAAATGTTGCTTACCTCACTCGTTGAGTATTGTAGAGTTCACGACTTTATTCTTCAATATTTGGTACAACTAATCCGCTTGGAGTCAAATAACTCCTTGCCTATCATGTATATAAG
The DNA here is from genome assembly GCA_963555705.1 of Ligustrum vulgare. Taxonomy (NCBI): domain Eukaryota; kingdom Viridiplantae; phylum Streptophyta; class Magnoliopsida; order Lamiales; family Oleaceae; genus Ligustrum; species Ligustrum vulgare. Next base: position 48,393,523 of record OY743180.1, read on the forward strand.
CTATAATTTAGTCACGTAATATTATATTATATTTCAACTACAAAATATAAATTAGGGTCCAACAAAATTAAAGTGGACAATTTCCTACAAAATATTTAACTGAAATAATTATTGGGATCGCCCTAATTTAAAGGGTTTGATTTGCTTTATTATACCTCATACGAAATTAATTTAATTTCACTATTTAAAATAATAATCATATTCATAATGATATAAACTTTATTATAATAATATAATATAATATATATAATATTATAACAATAATAATTCAATAATTAAAAAATAAATAAAACTTACCTTTAGGGGGGGGGGGGGGGTTGACCCCCCAACTTATATAGGGGGGTCGACCCACCCCAAATTAAAAGGGGGTCGACCCCCTCCTTTCGCACTCTTCATCTTTCTTTTTTATTTTTTTTAAATGACTGAAGAATGGCCTATATATAATTTTTATCAAGGACCAATGTGCAATTCAATAAATTATTTTATTTTCTCTTTTACTCCCATAAAATGTTAAACTTGTATTTTAGTCTCAAAAATTATTAAAAACTACTAAAATGACTCTAAAAATTTATAGTGTCATATGATATCGAAATAGAAAGTTCTTAGGGCCAATATGAAGATCTCAAGGAATACATAACAACGATATTTTCGGATCGTGAAATCGATAACAGTGGTAAAAGTTATTGCTCGTCCAAGTTAGCCATTTAAAACTATTTTATTTCGATTTCTTTTCAAATGGTTACTTTCGTTTTAATTTTTGGTACTCTTTTTATCATTAAAATTGAACTTTCAATATATCATTCGAAAATACTCACGATCTAGTTTTTCATATCCTCGCCGAAACGCAATATAGTCAACTATAGCAAATGTTGCGGCTTGTCAAAATAAGCTGTTTAAAATTAATATTTTCGAATGCCAACCTTCTTTATTACAGTTTCCGAGACACGTACATCAACAGAATACGTGTCTATAATATGCCATTTTGAAGGTCATTCAATGCTCTACATGATGGTATTCACGAATAGTCAAAGACAGATAACAAAACTAAGAATTTACCCGTCTCGAAACTATACGTGTAATTCGTCATTAATATATATATATATATATATATATATATATATATATATATATATATATATATATATATATATATTATTTTAATTATTATTATTTTGACCAAAAGTTTACAATTTAACTTTGGTCTATTATTTTTCAACATTAGGACGAGTTCTTAGTTTCACTTTGAAGTACATTTCATATATTTCAATCCATATCTTCCCCAATTATGAAATTGATAGTCGATTTATTAAATCAATAAAATTACTTAAAGTAATATTTAATATTCTTATTTATTTTTCGTTTACGTCAACTAAATTAAAAGTCTTATTTGTGTCGAATATGACCCTTAAATAAGTCAAATAAATTAAAATTTCTATTTGACTTTCAAGTGGGTCCCGTTAAATGTGACTAATTTAATATAAAAATAGGATGAGTTTTTGGGTCGTTACATTCTTCCCCCCTTAAAGAAATCTCTCCTCGAAATTTAATCATTTAGTTATATCAATTTTTATCTTCTGTTTGCATACTTCTACATTCAAACTTTATATATATATATATATATAATTTTATGGTTAATATTTTTTTAATAATTGTGCAAAGATTACATGATATAATAATTTCTTGATCTTCAATATTGTTCAATTGTCGTATATTTGATGAGTTAAGATTAAACACATATTTATAATTTATTGTGATTTTTTAACGAAAATTAAGAAAATGTTAAATATGTGAGACAAATGTAGAAATTATAATAAATATATTTATATCTTGAGCATGCATCAATATTTGTATTCATAATATTATATCTAGCATGATATATAATTAAAACACTACAAAATTTATCAATCAATGAAGTTTTCGATAATTTGGATTATTTATATTGTTTTTAAATTTTAATAATTGTTGTAATAAAAAATTATTTTTATATCTTTTGTTTTTGTGTTGATTATGTATAATCATTAAATTTTATGAATGTTTATCTATATTGCGGATAGAAATTTCAGTTCATCGCACTGGTGAAAATCTATATACTATATATAAAAGTAGGATAGTTTGATAGAATTTAATTCTTAAACTCTTTATGTTTTAGTATTATAGAAAATAATTAATACGATGTTATTGTTATTTGTATATTTTGGTTATAATTATTATTTTAATTATTAACATTAATATTGAATGAGTTCAATCAATAATTTTAGTTATCGGCATTAAAATTATTATTTAATTCTTGATTTTTTTATTTATTTGTTGTTCTTAACATTTAAATCCTATGTGTAGTCCTTAATAATTAAATTGTGTTTTAATTATTAATGGCCAAATCATTTGTTATCCTTAATATTACATATCATATTTTCTAAATACATATTATATATATTATCATTAAATATTTTAGTAAATTAAGCCTCTGTTTAGTAACTATTTCGAGGTAAAATGTGTGGTTGAAAAATAGTTTTGAAAAAAATATGTTGTTAAAAAGTGGGTTGAAAAAATGTACTGCTTATAAATAATTTTATAGAAAAAGTTATTGAACGAATGTTAATATTGAAGAGTTAATGCTTTGATTTTTTTTAGTTAATAATATTAATGGAATGATTAATATTTTTTAATCATTCTTAATTAAATTTTTTTTAAAAAGATTATAGAGTATAATTTCGTAATCTCCAACCTTACTGAGTTGTCGTATCATGATAAGCATGAGATTTTCAAAATTATTATTTTGACTACTTATTTTTGTAAATAAATTTTTATTGGTTAAATTCAAATATTTTGACTATTTCTTTTTAATTTATTGTGATTGATTTTTTGCATGATGATAGGATTTAAGGATCAGAAACAAACCACAAAGAACAAGAACACAGATTAACTACGAAGAAACAATGAAACTTTATTTTAGAAACTGTAAAAATTACAGCAACAAATATCAAACTCGTAAAAACATACAAAACTACCAGAAACTCTAGATTTGTATAAAGAACCACAAAGAAAACACTTGAGTTACAGAAATCTCTGTCAAACTCAAATAAAACGTATACTGATCAACGCAAGTCAGTATCAAATCACAACCACTAAGATATTACAACTTAAATCTATAATTTTCTGGTAGAAATGTAAAGAAAACACGAAGAACAGAAGAGGCGATGAAGAATCGCCTATCAGAGAGAAAATTAGGGCTTGAGATGAGAGAGAAGAGTCTGGATCAAAGTAATGAGAATTCAGATCGTTTCCTTTCCTTTTGTCTACAGATGGACAGCCAGGATCATCAGATTGGATCTAATGGCTCATATAAGGCGGTGTTTAAGATGGATCAAGAATCGGGTACAAGAATTTGGGCTCAGGCTAGATATAGTAACTGGGCCGCACTGATGGATCAAACACTTGGGCTGATTCCGGTCCAATTAGTTTTAATAGATCAATTGCCCAACAATCTCCACCTCATTTGACCTGTATTCCAGTATCTGATAACACATAACAGACAAGTATCAAAATTCAATCAAGTTCAAAAAACTCAGTGCATCTTTAAATTTGTTAATAGAAATGATCTTTGTTCCTGCATCTGTAGGATTAACCTGAGTTGGTATCTTAACAAGTTTCACAATACCTTTATCAATGATGTCCCTAATGAAATGAAATTTAACATCAATATGTTTTGACATATTGTGAAAGACAGGATTTTTACACAGATGTAAAGCACTCATGCTATCAGAACATATTTCAACTTCAGAATCAGAAATGCAACTAATTTCAGATAATAAGCCTTTTAACCACAAACATTCCTTGACAGCATCTGTAGCAGCTATATATTCTGCCTCAGTTGATGACAAGGCAACAAGTTTTTGAAGCTGGGATTTCCAGCTGATACAGGAAGAGTTTAAAGTAAAGAAATAAGATGATGTTGATTTCCTGTTATCAACATTTCTAGCAAAATCTGAATCAACAAAACCTTTAAGCTTAAAATCATTTTTGGTTTTAGAAAACACTAGACTAAGTCTAGCAGAACCTTTCAAATATTTTAAAAGACATTTCATAGCTTCCCAATGCAATTCACCAGGATTGCTCATAAACCTGCTTAAAACACTTACTGCAAATGCAATATCAGGTCTGGTACAGACCATTAAGTACATGACAGATCCAACAACATTTGAATATGGCACATTTTTCATTCTAAGCAATTCATCATCAGACTTAGGACAATGTTCAACAGACAATTTAAAATGTGCAGGTAAAGGTAAAAATACAGGTTTGGATTCAGATAAGCAAAATCTGTTTAAGACCTTTTCTATGTAATGTTTCTGATTCAAGAACAGTTTCCCAGATTGTCTATTCCTAAAAATATCCATGCCAAGTATTCTTTTAGCATTTCCTATATCTTTTATTTCAAATTCAGAATGCAGTTTATCTTTAAGAACATTTATATCATGCATATTTGGTCCAGCAATCAGCATGTCATCCACATATAAAAGCAAATAAATGAAATCAGTTTTGCCAATTTTAAAGTAAAAACAGGAATCATATTTACTTTTCTGAAAATTCAGACTTTGAATATAGGAATCAAATCTCTTATACCACTGTCTAGGAGCCTGTTTTAAGCCATACAAAGATTTTTTCAACAAACAGACTAAATCAGAATTTTTGCCCTTTTCAAATCCTTTAGGTTGATGCATATAGATTGTTTCATCTAAAGAACCATATAGGAAAGCAGTTTTAACATCCATTTGCTCAAGTTCTAAATCAAATTGTGCAACCAAAGCAAATAAAATTCTGATTGAAGTGTATTTAACAACAGGTGAAAATATTTCATTAAAATCAATTCCCTCCTTTTGAGAAAAACCCTTTGCTACAAGTCTAGCCTTGTACCTAGGTCTCATATCCTTAGATTCACTTTCTTTCAATTTGAAAATCCATTTATAGTCAATTATCCTTTTATTTACTGGTCTATTGACTAAAATCCAAGTACCATTCTTTAAAAGTGAGTCCATTTCATCTTGCATTGCTGCAAGCCATAATTTGAAATCCTTAGAAAACACAGTTTCTTCAAAGGATTGAGGTTCAAGTAAAATAGGATCAGAATAAGTGAAAGCTAATACAAAATCAGGATCCTCAAACCTAGGAGGAGGTCTTATCTCTCTTCTAGGTCTATCCCTTGCCAATTGATAATTTTCAAGGTTAGTTTCTACTTCAGGGATATCATCAGGTTGTTGTTCAGTGCCTCCAGGTTCATGTTCAGGTTCAGGAATGATATAGGGAGAATGTGGGGGTTACTCCACCTGAAACTGAGTATTGGGCAGACCATTTTCATCACCTAAATGGTCTGCACTCAGCTTAGATGTAATTAAATCTTTTTCTTTAACAGGATCAGACAATTTTTCATTTTTGCAAGGAAAATCATTTTCATTAAACATAACAGACCTACTCAGAATGACCCTGTAACCTCCCGGATCCCTGACCCATAGCCTATAGCCCTTGACTCCTTCTCCATAACCAAGAAAAACACATTTTAAAGACCTGGAGTCAAGTTTAGTTTCAGAATGGTGTGAGTAGGCAGCACAACCAAAAACTTTTAATTTTGAAAAATCAGGAAGATAATTATTCCAGATTTGATCTGGAATCTTAAAATCAATAGCACTGCAGGGAGATAGATTTATCAAATAGGATGCAGTTTTGACTGCTTCACCCCAAAAAAATTTTAGGCAAATTTGAATCCAGTAAAAGACACATAGTTCTTTCAAGAAGTGTCCTATTCATTCTTTCAGCAACCCCATTTTGCTGTGGACTGTGGGCAACAATCCTATGCCTAAGAATACCTAAGGTGCTACAAAAGGAATCAAACTCTTGATTACAAAATTCTAAACCATTATCAGTTCTAATAGTTTTGACTCTTTTTCCTTTTAAATTTTGAACTAAGGTGATCCAGTTTTTGAAAACAGACACAGTAGCATCCTTAGTTTTTAATAAATGCACCCAGGTTTTCCTTGAAAAATCATCTACAATAAGGAGAAAATATCTGAAACCTGAAACTGAACCCACAGGAGCAGGACCCCACAAATCAACATGCACATATTCAAGCACATCAGAGGATTTATGAACACCTTTACCAAATGAACTTCTTTTCTGTTTGCCTAATACACATTTTTCACAGAATTCAAGTTTATGCAACACATCATTACCAAAAACACATTTGGTTTCAAGTAACTTAAGTCCTTTTTGACCTATGTGTCCTAATCTTTTATGCCATAATTCAGTTTTCTTCAAGTCAGACATAGCATTATAAGACTTAGCATAGACAGGCAAGGCATTCAACATGTAAATCCCATTAATTTTGGGAGTAATCATGATCAAGCATTTATTTTTGAAAATACTCAAAAAACCATTTTGCATTCTGATCTCAAAAGATTCAGAATCTAAAACTCCAAGTGAAATCAAGTTCCTTTTCAAATCAGGAACATATCTGGTTTTATTCAAAATAAGAGTTTTGTTATTTTCAAGTTGTAACAAAACCTTTCCAATACCTTTCACATCACAAGAAATATTATTGCCTAGTTTCACAGAACCAAAACAATCATTACTGAAATCAGCAAACATATCCTTTTCAGGACACATATGAAAAGTGCAACCAGAATCTAAAATCCATTCATTTTTGTTATCTGACTCTGTAGTGACATAGACCACCCCATTATTATTATTATCTTGCACTGCAGCCTTAGTCTGATTACTGATTCCCTGTTCATTTTTCCTTTTAAAACATTATTTGATATGATGTCCAGGTTGGCCACAATAAAAGCAAATTCTAGGTGGTTTTTCTATATTAGAAGTACCAGCATTATAATCCTGAGTTTTAAAATTGTTCTGGTTTCTGAAATTATTATAATTTTTAGCATTATTATCTTGATTTCTGAAACCAGACTGACTCCTAACGTTACTGACTCTAGGCTTATTGAAGTTGCCCTTATTTTGAAAATTCCCCTTTACAGACTTGTTATTCCAATCCCTATTATTGCTAGAATTATTCCAATTTTTATTGAAATTTGTTCCAGCCTTATTCAGCCTAGAAGAGTTCTTGTTCCTAGAGGTACCTATTACATTATAGGCTTCCTTAGGATTGTGTTTAAACTCTAACTCTTTATTTTTAAGGGATGTATGAACTATCTCAGTGGTCAACTTCTGCCCCCCATATTCCAGTGCATTCCTTAAATCTTTAAACTTATCCCCCATAGCATTCAATAAACAAACAACTTTTTGTTCATCAGTAAGTTTTTCATCACAATTTAATAGACTTTGTGTGATCTTAGTAAACCTACTCATGTTCTCTTCTACATCCTTAGAAGGATCAAATTTAAAAGAGAAATATTGTTTCCAAAGAAAACATTTATCAGGTAAGGACACAATATCAAATAGTTCTTCCAATCTGTCTCATAATTCTGATGTAGTTTTAGTCTTGCCTACTTGTCTGATGACATTATCAGATAAGTGTAAAAATAAAGTGCTCCATGCAGTTTCATCCATTTCAAGTTGTTTGTCCTGAGGGGTATCAGGGGGCCAAGATTTATCAATTGCCTTAGCACATTTCATTTGAAGTAGTAAAGCTCGCATTTTTTGGCTCCAGAGGTTGAAATCCCCTTTGCCATTCCATATTTCAACATCTACCTTAACAGTAGCCATTGAAATAATGACCAAGATTTTGAAAAAATGTTTCAAGTTATTGAGCTTTAGTAGTTCAAAGAACAAATAGTCAGGCAATAAACAATAGTGCAGGTCACAATCACAAAGTAAGACAATGTCACACAGTCAAGAATTTATAATCAAGAAAGTTTGCTAATATACAGAACACAGTTTTCAGCAAACAAAGTAACCAAAGTGATCACAATTTAACTGTCTAATTACTCAATCAAGAAAGTATTCAAAACAGTATACTGATAAAAAACTGTCCTTCCAGTATATCCCTCAACCTATACAGGGTATTCCCACACTCCCTCAGATTCCCGGATTCTCAATGAAATGCTGGACAAAGGTAAGCTAGGGGTCCTAGTTATAGGCTTCAACGGAGGAATTTGGGAGAGAACATAAAATTTGAATAACAAATTTGCAGTATAGAAAGATTGCAGTAAATAACAGATATCACTTGATTGCAATTATTATAAGCTACAGAAGCTTCCACAAAGAGTAGATATCAGCAAGTTCAAGGGCCTCCAAGAATCAGAACCACAGATTATAATCACCACGAAGAACAACCACTAAGGAACAATGTAGGATTCTTTCTCTTTTAAAAATCAGTATATTTATAAAGAAAAACATACCGAGTTTTTGAATCCCTTAAAAATAATGTGGACTCAGATACAGGGATCCAGAAACCCAAAAAATTACAGAAACCCTAATTTGAAAATAGGTTTCAACAAAGAAATATCCACAAAGTTAGAATATAAAAAATTTATACAAAACTTCAAGAATTTAAATCTGAAAAAATTTCTCTCAAAAATATTTTCAGAAAACCACAAAAACGATTTACAAGAAAAATTTAATCAAACTCAAGAAAAGTATTTTCTTCAAAGTTTAATCGCAAGAACCAGAAACCCTAAATCGTTTTTGCAAAAAATTCAACAACTTCCAGAAAACCCTAAATCCAACAAAATAGATCTGGATCCAAAAGATCTGAGTCTAAACCACAGCATATTCAAAGAACCCTAAGGCTCTGATACCACTGATAGGATTTAAGGCTCAGAAACAAACCACAAAGAACAAGAACACAGATTAACCACGAAGAAACAATGAAACTTTATTTTAGAAACTGTAAAAATTACAGCAACAAATATCAAACTCGTAAAAACATACAAAACTACCAGAAACTCTAGATTTGTATAAAGAACCACAAAGAAAACACTTGAGTTACAGAAATCTTTGCCAAACTCAAATAAAACGTATACTGATCAACGCAAGTCAGTATCAAATCACAACCACTAAGATATTACAACTTAAATCTATAATTTTCTGGTAGAAATGTAAAGAAAACACGAAGAACAGAAGAGGCGATGAAGAATCGCCTATCAGAGAGAAAATTAGGGCTTGAGATGAGAGAGAAGAGTCTGGATCGAAGTAATGAGAATTCAGATCGTTTCCTTTCCTTTTGTCTACAGATGGACAGCCAGGATCATCAGATTGGATCTAATGGCTCATATAAGGCGGTGTTTAAGATGGATCAAGAATCGGGTACAAGAATTTGGGCTCAGGCTAGATATAGTAACTGGGCCGCACTGATGGATCAAACACTTGGGCTGATTCCGGTCCAATTAGTTTTAATAGATCAATTGCCCAACACATGAAAATTAAAAAGTACGTTAAATACAAGAGACAAATGTAGAAGTTATGCTAATACCTTTCACATGCATCAATTCAATAATCGTGCACATAATATTACATCAAATATGATATACCATTAAAAAACTACTAAATTTACATTTTCAATAAAATTATTAATAATTCATAAAAATTATTGAAATCAATAATAATTTATTATTTAAATATATAAATTAACGTTTACTATTCAAAGAATTTTTTAATAATTTGAATTACTTATATTATTTTTCAAATTCTAATAATTATTGTAACAGAGAATTTTTTTTATGCATTTATATATGTGTTGATTATGTATAAGCACTAAAAATTTACGAATACTTATTGAAATCGATATTGCAGATAATAACTTTCGTGCATCGCACGTGCATCACACGAGTGAAATACTAGTTAACATAATCAGTAGAACTTCTATCTTGTATTCTCTTTCTCATCGTTTTTATTGAGTTGTTCATTTAGAACTATTCATTTGATGAATCGATGTTCTTCACTCCCACTTTTTGATGTAACAATGTTAGGTAATCACAACTTCAGTAAAAGTTCTCCAATACTTCATCATGATTAATTTACAAAAATATACTTCAGCAGTAATAAAAACTCGTCATAGGTGATAACTTAATCGTAATCAAAGTCTAGTCATCATCTTTATCTTTTATAGTGATCTTTCCCAGGTAGATCCACACTTCAAACTATTGTTGCTTGTGTTGGCCTCGTGCTCTACACTTTTAAAGTAAATATGGTGGCCATAAAGTTTAGGTTGTGATTTAAATATCCTTCTTGTCTTGATAAACAATTAGTTTCATTATAGCGTCACGCTAATTCACGCCAGAATTTGCACATAGAAGTATCTTTATAAGTCATATAACATCATCTTTTAGCTCAAATTTTTAGAATTAGCTCAAGAACACATCAATTTTGTAAAAACTTTCGCCCTTAAAATATCAGCCTGTCATATTAGAATATTTTTCCATTTGAACATCATAGTTTGTTTTATACAACTTGAAGATAGTATCCTGCTAATATAAGAAACTTCTCATTTCAATGGAGTCCTAAACTCGATGGGCTCCTACTGCGGTTAACCTGAAAGTAATCCAGCTATGTTTCATAAAGTAGTTGTTGTGAACGAGAGAAGATCAAATAAAGTTTACCCAATCTCTTCAATCAATACACATAAATTAATTCATTCTATCATTCTAACTATACAACTCATTATCTCCAAATTTTTTAGCTGCATAGCTTTGTTATCCATCTATTTTACTTCAATCTATATAGTGTTTCCAAATCACAATACACAGGTTCAACTTAAGGAGTTCGCCATAAATATGGTATCCTAATCTTATCAATTCATAAATTCAGACTTCGAATCTTCTCAACCAATCAGCTTAGATGATTTGAACAATCGAGATTTTCTCAAACAAAGAATGATACTAACATTATTTTAGGTTGATTTAAAATATCTGAACAAAGTTATCGAAAAATCGATATTTCAATAACCATCATAATGATATCGAGAGATTTGAAACAAGTTTATCGAATACATATTTTCTTCTAGTCCTAGCTTAAAATTAATGTATAGTGATTTCGGTATTGTGCTAATCCATGTTAATGAAATTACATCAATTGAGACAACAATGGTTATGGGTCAAGTCAATACAAAATAATTGTTGAGGCCTGAAAGGATATATAGCACTTGAGCTAAATACGAATCGAAATATCACAATAAAGTGCTATATGAGTCGAACTCTTTCCCTTGTTGAGGATTTTCAATAACAAGAGATGAATTCAAGAGTTCTTGATTATGACATAATAACTCAATGAACTCGTATGTTTGCTGAGACTCAAACCCGAGGAATCTTAGACACCGACATATCTGTCTATACGAATATGGATGCAAAAGAAAGTTCAATAGAAGAACTGGGCTAAAAGATTTTAGATCCATTAGGTGAAGAAAGTATCTCTTTTGTAGATACAGATTTCAAGATATGCGTATTTCAAAGAAGAAATAAATATGATACAAGTTTCAATAAAACCAGGATTAGTAGAGTCATTTTAACTATAAGGTAACGACTAAGCTACCAGAAGTTGTGATCATAGTAGAACAAAATATGAGTTTGTTGTAATGGATGATTAAAACAAAATTTAAGCTCAGTGGGAACAAATACCGATTCTTTCAAATGGAAGCATATGTATGTAGAAATCAATTAGTAGAAAAAAATGAGGCTCACATGAAAATAACTGATGAGGGCAATATTTCAATTTTCCTTTATCACAAAGGAAAAAAGAACTTTGGACTTAGGAGCCAAAAAATGTTTATTTAAGAAATGTAGGGATAGAAGAAGAAAACACATTAGAGAAACCAATTCTCTACATTTCAATTTTAACGTCATACTTTGAAACATAGGGGGTACATTGACATTAATGGAGTATGAGGTAAGTTAGTGGGAAAAGAAAATTCTTTAGCTCCAAAGGAAAACTATATCCACATCATATGAATTTCAATTTGGGAAAGTGAATTGACATGGATATATTTCATTAGAGTCGAAATATATCATAATCAGATCAAGACATAAAAAAAATTAGGGAATTTTGCTCTTATGAAGATTAAGAGTTAAAAATATAAAAGTCTTGATCCATAAGCTACCATGTTTATCATGTCAGGTACATGAATATTAATCAGTAGTACTCGAGTTAAAAGCAAATCAAGATGTCACAATTCGAGAGTTGGATTGTCACATTTTTTCATGAAGAGAAATAACAAAGAAAAAATTGTAACTTATAGATGGGAAAATATCAAATCAAGAATTGCTAGAAACAATGTTGAATACGCAAAGTTGAATGAGTAACACCCGAACAATAAATTATCAAAATAGAGTGCTAGAATTATCACATCATTTCTTGAATTAAAATGATAAATAGGAAGATGTGATTTATAAATAAATGAATCTACAAGATTATCCAATGTATTGGGTAATTTACAAGAAAGGTTTCATTAAGAGGAAAGACAAGCGAAAGATTTGCAAATAACGAAGACGAGGTTCACTAAGAAAGTGACCTCAATCATTTGGTTTTCCTTCACATGCAAGTGAGAGGAAAAATCTTTATAAATGAAGACTCAATTCTCAGATCATTTAACTTTCACAAAAGGAGAATAAATACGATTAGAGTCCAGTAAATTGAGGTTTGTTATGTCATCTCGAATAACATGATGACTGAGCTTAAGGATATGATTGAGTGGGATCACGAATGATACTAATTGATAATATTGCAAGACTCTATAGTAATTGAATAATTTGTACTCGTGAAAGATGAGATAGTGGCCTCAAATTTAATCGGTGTAATGAATGTGAAGGGAAATCAATAGTTTAAACATTCAATATATAGACAAGTGGGTAATTTAGAGTCCAAAAATGGACAATGATTGGACCATCAAGCGATACAATTGAGATGGCAACAATCAGACGATCAATATACATAATTGAGGTGAATAGAGATATGAAACAAATGGATTACAATACAATGTCTTGTCTGAATCAAATAGTTATTAATGAAAAAATGTTCATTAATGAGACCAATAAATGTCAAGTCAAAATAAGGTCCACATAGGAGTCAAATATTTATTAATGAACCAATTTCACGAAAACAGATGGATGTCGACTCAAAAGAATGTTTAGGTAGGAGTCAATATTCAAAACTTACGACATCTAAAAAAATAGATATTCAATAAGGTAAATCAAGAATACAGTCTTCAAACTTTTCAAGAATAATGTTTTAGAATGAATTTCGAGACCGTTGTAATAAATAATTACAACATAAGATTTGAGCTCATTGGAATAGATTTCAATTCAATGAAGTGAAAAATTACAAACAACAGAAATCAGATCGGATTATTACAATTTTCTAGCCAGATATATTCTGAGTTTTCCTTATATTAAGGAAAAACAATTAGGGTACTTTTAGATAGGATGGTGGCGAAAGAAGATAAATTAATGCCACCAAAACATGCGGAATAAATTATGTGAAAATTAAAGTTCGATAAGGGTGTTTTAGTTAGTATTTTACGAAGGGAAAGAGTTGTCTTTTCTGATATCTTTGACGAGGACCAATGAGATGATTCAATAATCTTGTACAAGTACGATCCATGATATATTTCGAAAGATGTAGGTGAATATCAAGAAACAACATGATCATTTGCACAATATCAATGGGAACGTACATATGGTTGGAAATATCATTATCATTGTCGTTACTGACCATTATCATTCTTAGTTAGTCCATAAAATAACTCATCTGATGCACATCTTACATTGTGCATCCTAAGACTGGCTGCAAAGGATTATCAAGATTCACGCTTCAAGAGATATATGTGTTCCCTTAATATGAGGGCAATCGTAAAGAATCTCCAAAAATCTTTCCAATGATGAACATGAAATTACATAGGTCTTGACATCCGTACCCCTTATTCTTAAGCAAAAATTTAATGTTCTTCAAGTATCGACATCAAATTATTGAGTGTCGACATCTAATCAGTATGCACATTTTCAGAGATTTCGAACTCGATCTAATATTTTTCGATATAACTCTTCCATTTCAAATGTTTAATTATAAATAATAAGTTATAAGATTGATCTCTTATTTCTCAACGCAATAGAAGAAATTGATATCAGATGATGGAACGCCCTAGACGTCATCGCTCTTAATACATTTCACTAGATCATCTCCGTTCTAAGTATTTTATGAATGACACACATTTTTTAGTTGTTGAATGTGTTCTATCAACGAACTTCTTTCAAGATGTCACACTTATCTCATCATCTTTATAAATATCCATACCATATTTTATCTTGTAGGCTCTAGATTTCCTAAGTTGAATTGCCATTTCAAGTTTAACTCAGGATAATAATAGACACCAATGCATACAAAATATTCCAAGGCCAATATCAACTTGAAATTTCACATTTTTGAGAATTAATTCACATGCAACAAATAATAATTCACTTGGTTGGTGTAACTCCAAATGACTGCGAGACGTGTGTACACTTGGTAGTCTTTAGAATCATTTAAAATCATGCTTTGATACCACGCGATGTGGCACCCCAAATTCATTTCTTATTTTTATGCATTTATTTATTTTCCTCCATATTTTGATTTTTCAAACGAATAAAATAGTATTTTATCCACCTGCTATAAATATAAATTTAAACTTTTATTTTTAAAGCATAATTATACATTATTAAAAATAAGTATTTTCCTCTGAAATATCATTTGTAATTTAATTTAGAAGAAAACAAAATAAACTAACTATAATATGAAAACTTTATAGTTAGTAGTTGATATAAAAATATCTGTTTAAAACAGGGAACAGAGAACGGACAGCGGAAGATAGTCGGGAATTTGCTATTTAAAATATTTAACTATTTTGGAAAGAAATAAAATTGTTTAAAACTAAAAGTAGTTGGACATTTTTGGGACGGTACACTCGTATGGTGATTTTACTATCATCCACATCATTCTCTCTCCATATACTCTTTATTTATTTCTTTATCATTTATGAAGGGCTTCTTGTAAGTCCACACAATGCACATGTCAATGCCCATGAATGCCAACATATATTTCATCCGCCAATTGTAAATCATAATCACTAAATATGGCATTCCAATGAATTTATGTGCATTAATAACATGCCATATCATCAATTCACGTCTCGCATGCTTTTACCGCATATAAATAATTGCCACATCATATATCACGAATATTGCACCTATAATATACCTCATATAGTCACATATGAGCACATATAATATTAATAGTATGTATTGCATTGTAGTTGAAATGTTGCTTATCTCACTCATTGAGTATTCTAGAGTTTACGACTTTATTCCTCAATATTTGGTACAACTAATTCGCTTGGAGTCAAATCACTCATTGCCTATCATATATATAAACTTTAATTTAGTCACGTAATATTATATTATATTTCAACTACAAAATATAAATTAGGGTCCAACAAAATTAAAGTGGACAATTTCCCTATAAAATAGTTAACTGAAATAATTATTGGGATCGCCATAATTTAAAGGGTTTGATTTGCTTTATTATACCTTATACGAAATTAATTTAATTTCACTGTTTCAAATAATAATCATATCCATAATAACTTAAACTTTACAATGATATTTTCGGATCGTGAAATCGATAACCATGGTAAAAGTTATCGCCCGTTAAAGTTAGCCACTTAAAACTATTTTATTTCAATTTCTTTTCAAGTTGTTACTTTCGTCTTAATTTTTTGTACTCTTATTATCATCAAAATTGAAATTTCAATATATCATTCAAAAATACTCACGATCTAGTTTTCCGTATCCTCACCAAAACTCAATATGATTAACTATAGCAAAAATTGCGGCTTGTCAAAATAAGCCGTTTAAAACTAACATTTTCGAATGCCAACCTTCTTTATTAAAGTTTTTGAGACATGAACGTCAACTGAATATGTGTCTACAATATGTCATTTTGAAGGTCATTCAATGCTCTACATTATGGTATTCTCGAATAGTCAAGACAAATAACAAAATGAAGAAGTTACCCGTCCCGAAACTATACGTGTTATTCATCGTTAATAAATAATATATATATATATATATATATATATATATATATATATATATATATATATATATATATATATATATATATATATATATTGTTTTAATTATTATTATTTTGACCAAAAGTTTACGGTTTAACTTGGGTCTATTTTTCAATGTTAGGACGAGTTCTTAGTTCCACTTTGAAGTACATTTCATATATTTTAATCCATATCTTCCCAATTATGAAATCGATAGTCTATTTATTAAAGTAATATTTAATATTCTTATTTATTTTTCGTTTACATCAACTAAATTAAAAGTCTTATTTAATGTCGAATATGACCCTTAAATAAGTCAAATAAATTAAATTTTCTATTTGACTTTCAAGTGGGTCCCGTTAAATGTAAATAACTTAGTATAAGAATAGGATGAATTTTTGGGTCGTTATAGTTTCGACCTTGCCATCAGATCAGCACTGAACTAGATATGAATTTATTTCGTCATATTTTTAGTTCGTTATTGATCTGATTAACTGTTCATTTAAAATATTCCCTTTTACCCCCAAAATCCTTGTCATCAAGGTATGACCCACATTCTTAACCAAATGTAAGAAGTCAAAAATAAACACCACCTATTTGTTGATTAGTTTTGTGATAAAAAGTGATGTCAACAATAAGCATATTAACACATTTCGGTGTAACATCCGTCAAAGTAATTAATTTTCCAACCTTGGGTTCATATGCTTCGTCTTTCTCATCGTCACTCGATTTTTTCAATGTTATGGTGTATAACAAATTATTGGGAAGCTGAAAATCTTTATGTTGCTTGGCATCAAATATTTCACATAGAGATGCGTAATTCAAAGATAAAATTAGAGCCCAGATCAACATGTGTTTCTTCAACAATTGGATCTATGAATTAATGATTGGAAAAAATGTTTCCCTAATGAGAATGTTGTCGATAGGGGTGTCAAAATGGCTCGTCGACTTGAGTCGCTAGGACTAGGCTCGAAAAAATTTCGGACTTAGCTCGGTTCGCGGCTCGAGATTTCGAGTCAAAGCTCGAGCCGAGCTTTTTTTTAGAGACGGCCTTTGGTTCGGCTCGGCTCGATAAAAAAAAAAAAAAAAAAAAAAAAAAAAAAAAAAAAAAAGCTCAATGGGTGCTTGAGCCATGAATTTCGACCTTGAGCTTAGGTCAACTTGCTATATATATGCATTTTCAATAAAAAAATATAAAAAAATTAAAAGCTCGAGACTTGGCTCGAAAAAGCTCTAGCTTAAAGATCGAGTCGAGTCATTTTTTTTGGACGAGCTTTGACTCGGCTCAGCTCCGACCAAAAAAAGCTCGACCCCTAAGAGTTCGAGCTGAGCTCGAGCCTTAATATTCGGCTCGCAAACTGACTCGGCTCGACTCGTTGATATCTCTAATCGTCGACAGTAGCTGGGGTTGGAGAAGGTAGGGTTTTGGGGGGGGGTGTGGTTAGGTTTTGAGGTGTCGGTCGATAGGATAAATGTGTTTATTTAATTTAATAATATGATTATTAAAGTATTATTAAATTAACATCTAATTCATGAATTAAAAATATTAAATTTGAAAGTTTAAATATAGGTGTGTGCACGCGCGCGTAATTTCCTCTTGTCCGTCTATGTTAGTAGATTGTTGTAAAATATTTATGTCTGGCATGCCTTATAACAAAGTAAGCACAACATAATCATTACCAAGGGACCTCAATTGTACATATTTGTTGATTCATATTGTTGTATCAGATCAAGCAAGCTAGAAGAGAATGCAGAAAACAGAGTTACAGAAGCATCTCTAATAAGAAGGGGATAATCAATTGTTCTTATAACCATCTTTCTTAAAACTTAAAGTCCTATTCTCTTTGCTATTTTGAGGTTGTTTTCTGTTTTTATTTTTGAAAATACTAAAAACACATTCTCTTTATTATTTTCGAAAACGCATTTTGGAAAATGAAAAAAAAAAAAAAAAAAAAAAAAATTGTACACAAAACGCAAAACGCCCAAAATCTCGATTTGAGCGTTTTAAGTATATTTCAACAAAAAATATTCAAAACACGAAAAACGCGTTTTAAGATTTTTTTTTAAAGCATTATCCTATCTTGAAACTAAGCTCAATTCATGTTAATTGCTTTCTGCAATGTCCAATATATTTTGCAAGCTAGTCATTTCCTGAATATCAACCTTCAAACCGTTGATGTGCCTGGTTACCTCCTGATTTTCTATTTCTAAAGGGGTAATTATGTTCTGCCATTTACATGAACTCATTGGTGTAGTCCGTCATTGTACGTTTGCTTGGCGTTCATAATAAAATCTACTCATAATTCGAGGTTAACAACTGATCCATCATAAACTGTTTTATTTTTTTTATGTTCGCACCTAACTCTTTCTACGTCTACGACGTATATTTTGTTGAATATTGGTTAATAAATCGAGAATTGAAAATCGATTAAAGTGACTTCGTGTCGACTTTGGCCAAATACTCAAAAGCTCGGCTCAATCCGTTTATGCAAAATTGTTTGACCGTGCGGCCGCATGGTTCGTAAACCGTGCGACCACACGTCAATTTTAATTTCGGAATTTTGAGTAAGACCGCGCGACCGCACGGTTGTCCGGCCAAAAGACACATTTTCGTAAAGGTGCATTATTTGGAAATTGTGCATGGTTTGGGCCCCAACCATTTCGTCCACACCCTTTGATGATCTATATATAGGACCTTTTGGGTGTCCTATTCCTCACTTTTGATATGCAAAAACACCTCTCTTCCTCACTTGTCTCCAAAATCAATTCATTTCATTTGTTTTGATTTTTCTTCATTTCATCTTTGGAGTACATAAGCCTAATTTTGGTTCGTTGTACTTGTGTTTTGAAGTGCTACAAAAACAAGTGTAGCCGTTGTATCTTGAGAGTTGATTGCCGTTATCCGTAGGCACCGTTGCGGGACAAATTCGACTTAAGGACAAAGAGTTCAACTCTTGCCTCGGCTTTATCCTTATTCTTCTTCTTCTTCTTCTTATTTGTGTTTTTCCTTGCCGTTACTCTGTCCAAATTTCGGCTTGGATTTACAAACTTTCAATATTTGGCGTCACTATTCACAAATCCACCCAACATATTTCGCAATTGATCCTATCAAACTCCTGCTGCAGATTTCAAATGAAAAGCCACCATTTTCACTATCTCTCCTCTAAAGCCTCCATGATATAGAAAAAATCACTCAACTTCTGCTGCTTTAATTCTATAATCACCTAAGGTATTTTGACTTTCATGATTAAGTTTTTCCTCAAACTCTTCGGACTCCAAATCACTCTCTTGTAGTACAAGTCTTCTGTTGTTTCTTCTCTGAATGATGACATGATGAACATTCGTATCATTTTATTTCCACTATGTTCTTACTGATCGTTCACCTCATAATTGCCTCCATTCTTCCCAACACCTTGCCTAATTAATTGAAGAATCTCTCCGATCACGATGGTTAGATCATTAATCTGTCGGTCTAATTATGCCTTGTTATCTGGTGTATCACCCATGGTAGTGATCAATGATATGGAGACGGGAAATTATGCTCTAAAATTACTTGACGCAACTCGAAATAAGGAATTCAAGCAAAAACCTTAAGATTTATGAAAACTTGAATCCACCAAAAATTAAGAGATAAACTTAAAAGCTTTATTTATTGACATATATGAAAAACAAATAGTTAACCCGTTATTTACAGAGTTTAAACATCAATGATAAGTGCTTTCATAGCACTTATTTAGTTCACCTATTGTTGTATTTTGTTATTGGTTTAATTTCATTTAAGTATTGTTTAATGCATTTTTATATTTAGTATTGTGTAGGATCACAAAGGATGAGAAAAGAGGAAAAAGGACTAAATTGCACTAAAAAATGAAAACTGAGGACCAAAGGTGAAATTTGGTTATGGCCATAAGACATGTCAATACGGCCGTAACTGTCTAACCAGCTCAAATGAAGAAATTGGCAGTAATTAACTTACCCTCGTAACTTTCAAAAGTCAAAAATCTCCAGCAAGTGATTTACGGGCGTAAATGCCAAAGTTGCGGCCGTAACTTTCCCACGAAATATTTTCCTATTTTGAATTGAAATCTATCTTTGGTATATCTTATGTGCAACCTTAGGGCACGTTTTTGGAGGCTTAAAAAGGGAAAATTCACCACATAATGGAGGTTGGAAAATTGAGGGCAAAAGATAGAGTATTCTTGAGAGATTCTGAAGCACAAGAACATCAACAACAAGGTGAACTCATGAATCAACTTGAAGAACTCACCATGATCATGCTGGGCTAATTACGTCATCTTGTTCAAGGAGGAAGTTGTGCCATTCATTTATTGTTGTTTTCTTTTTGTACAAACTCGTAACGTTGAATCTATTCATTTTCCTTCAATTGTTGAATTATTACATTTTGAATGTTATTGAGTTTATTTGATTAATATATTTAATTTGACCAATTGAATTGTTTAGTCTTTAAACTCATGTATGTGCTATGTTCAAATCTTTTGATCCGTAATTGTCATTAGATTTCAACCCATAGTAGCAAATAAATCTCGAGCAGGTTTAATAATAATTCGACTTGGATTAATTGATTCGAGCTTGTGAAATTGATAATCCAATTCAATCTATTCTTTTCAATTTTCACACTAGCATTGCATTAAATCCTAAGAGCTTGTTTAGGGTTGTTCATTGGCTATAATTGAATCAAATATCTTGTTTTGATTTAATTTACATAAGGAAGAATTGTGGTAATCAGAGCTTATTGATTGTCTAAGATTGATAAATTGAATTAGGGATAGAAATGCATTGCAAGGAAAAGCATAACATTACAACCGAACCAGAGAACAAGATTTCATCTCATATTAATTCTCTAGTCACATTTAATTGTTTCTTTTTATGAATAGTTTACATTTAGGCAAATTCAAATAACAAAACACCCCATTCTATTCTAATTGATCGAATGACTAATTAGGTTCATTGTTCCTCATGGGATCGACCCTTACTCTCGCTACTACATTTTAAATTGATACTTGTCGAGTAAGGAATTAATTATTATTTTGGTGCATTACGACACACATCAATAAACATCTAGTCTAGATCAACTAAAACTGAAAGAACTCAAAATAAACTAAATGAAAAAAGACCACTAAAATATTGAAAACCAAATTTCGAGTTCTAACCAAACTCGAATGGCCAAAATACATATTACACCACAACATAGTAGTAATTCTTGTTCATCTTATCATTTTCTTTTCTAAAACGTATTATGGGCCTAAATTTGTTCTCAAACATCAAATCTGCAATTTACGATTTTTTCTTTTTCTATCCAATTGTTCTTTAATTCATTCAGTCATTTGTTCTACATTATACATGTATCAACAGATAGCACTTCATACTCGCTATTACACGACAATCAGAAACCTCCTAGGCATCTTAGTATTGTACTGTCTTATACGCTAAAGTTGAACCATGTTTTCTGTACAAAGCCTCAGTACACCAAGGATGTCCGTCATGCTCCATTGACATCAATACTTGGATATGAGTAGAAGAAGAATTGAGCAACCAATTAGAAACTATTAGAGCATTTGTAGCACAAATTCTCGTGCATACATAAATAACTTGAGCTCCTTTTGGAACAGGAGGTATCCTTGTGATATTTAAATACCATAAGATATGGTTTCTTTCAACTTCTTTCTCATTGCCCTTGCAGATGATAATTAGTGCATCTGGTTGGTTTCCATGAATTGTATTGAAAAACAAGTTTCTTTTTACTAGCAAAATGGTATTTTTTGGTATATTATGTTCTAAGTTGTTCCGTTTGCTCGAATTCTAATGCTCTTTGGAGTTTTTTTAATCCATAATGGGTCCAAACTCCTGAACGAATTTCCATGCCAAAAACAACTGCACCTTCAAGATACATTAGTGAGTTTTGGATGAATATTAAGTCATATATATGAAATATGAAATTTGACTTATGACATTTTCCGTAGTAATGGATAGACATTTGGAGAATATTGGTGAAATTGATATTATGTGCTTGGCGAATCAGTTAAAGTATATATGAGTTTTTAAGCTTCTGATTCAAGTAGGAGTAATTTATTTTGAGTGGGAACATTCGAATTTCACCTAGTGAGAAAAATCTCATTTAAATGATTCTTGGTTTAGAAAATCCTTTACTTATATGAGTATAAAGAGGAAAAATGGAAAGTAATGGAAGTATAGATGGAGAAATTCAGCCAAATTCGAGATGTATTGAAGTTCTTATTGGTTATTAAGTTTATTGAGAATATTTAGGTTCTTGAAAACTAAGTGGAAGACTAATGAATTTATGATATATATAAAACTCATTTTTATTTGGGAAATAAGTTAAACCAAACATAAGTGTATTGAGTGAGATAAGCATTTTACATGACAATGAGACTCAATTCTGTAGGCCTATGCTAGTTGTGATAGTGTATTTAGATTTAGAGTTACACCAAATAGACCTAGAGATTGTTTTTCTACTCTCAATTGATAATTGATTGAAGAGATCTACATGATTGACTTATAGATTTTATGTTGAAGACTTTATAGTATTATAATAATAACGTTATAGTTATAATTGTATCCTAATAAACTCATGTTAACCATGGTACTTGAGTTTTAATAGGGTTTAAAATCTCGTACAAAATTATATTATGTGGATAAAGATCACTTTATTTGAATGTTTTGATAGTAAATTGTGATTCTAATTTTTGAGTTGGTGATACTTTATTGGTTAAGCATGAGAATGAGTGTATTGAGACCAATTTGAAATGGTTGTACTCAATCTTTGAGACGAAGGACACAAGTTTAGCAAATTGTATACTTTGAGAAGAAGATTATTCTACCCTTCTTTTTTTTCACAAGAATTGTATACTAAAAAGACTCTATAATGTTTCTTAACTTTAGAATTGATATCATGTTGATACCTCTATATCAAAAGGTGAACATATGAGTCTTCATATATGTCCAAGGACTCCATTAGCACAAAAAGAAATATCCAAAGAAAAATATTTAGTACTGTTAGGAGTTAGAAGTGTGCTATGAGTATACATGTCCTAACATTTGTCCTTGATCTAGTCAGTAGGTATCAATGTTATCCTTAGAAAATTGTATTTCGATACCTAAAGGCTACTGCTGTTAGTTATTCCAATTTTTAGGGAATGACTTGTGATTGGAATAGATATGCATATGCCGACTAATGATGAGAGTTAGTCGAGTACAAGTAGTTACTATACTTGTGCACTTTTACTATATAGAATACCAAGAAGCATATCTTGAAGTGTATGTATTGGAAGCTAAAGAATTATTTGGTATAGATGTATTGATCATCTAATCCTACTAGTTGAGAATAAGAGATCCATGGTGTTATGCAACTATCTCATATGTTGAGGATCCCATTCATGCGTGTGACAATGCACCAAAATAATAAATAATTCCTTACTTGCTAAATATTAATTAATAATGTAGTAGCGAGAGTAAGAGTCGATCCCATGAGGAACGGAAACTAATTTTAGTTGTTCGATCAATTAGAATGGAATGGGGGGGTTTGTCGTTTGAATTGCTTGAATGAAAACTATGGATAAAATAAATAATTAAATATGACTAGAGAATTAATATGAGAAGAAATCTTGTTCTCGGGTTCGGTTGTGTCCTCAATTAATGTTATACCTTTCCTTGTAACGTGTTTCTATCCCTAATTCAATTATCAATCATAAATAATCAACAAACTCTAATTATCTAAATTCTTCCTTATGTGTATTGATTCAAAACAAGCTCTTCGAACCAATTCTACCCACAGACAATCCTAAACAAGCTTTTAGGATTTAATGCACGACTAGTATGAAAATTTAGAAGAATAGATTGAATTGGATTGTTAATTACACAAGCTTGAATTAATCAATCCAAGTTGAATTATTACTAAACCTGCACGAGATTCATTTGCTACTAAAGTAAAGATTCAATGACAATTATGGATCAAGAATCTAAATATAGCATATTCATGAATCCAAAGATCAATAATCCAATTGGCCAAATTAAACTATTAATCAAATAAACTCAATGAACATTCAAAACATAATAATCCAACAATTGAAATAAAGGAATAAATTCACGCTACTAATTTGTAGGAAAAGAAAATAACATAATTGAGTTAACACAACTTCCCCTTTGAACAAGATATGGAATTTAGCCTAGCATGATTGTGGTACATTCTTCAAGTTGCTTCATGAATTCGATTTTTGTTGATATTCTTGCGCTTGAAAATCTTCCAAAAACGCTCTATATTTTCTCTCAATTTTCCTTAATGTCCAACCTCCGTTTTGTGGTGATTTTGCTCCTTTAATACTCCCAAAATCGTGCCATAGCTTTACCCCAAAGATATATCAAAGATAGACCTTGAATCAGATAAGGAAATTACTTCGCGAGAAAGTTACGGCCGTAACTTTGTCATTTACAGCCGTAAGTGAGATACTGAAAATTTTCGGAATTTGGAAGTTACGGTCGTAACTTTATCATTTATGACCGTAAGTGCATCTCCGCCGAGAAGCGCCTGCGCTCGATGTCTTGGTCATAACTTTCTCTCCCAAAGTCCGATTGTGGTGATTCAAGTTGCGTTGGAAAGAAAACTCAAATATATACAATTCTTTGTGAAATAGATCTTCTCAAATTAAAAAGTCTTGTATGACCAAATTGAGCTTCAATCTATGACTAAAATTCTTGATCACAATCCTTGCGGGTTTTTGATTTCCAACTTCACCCCAAACCTTTTTTGACCATAATTTTTGCATTTAATCTTCTTCCCACATGTAATTATTGATTTGGAACTCTTTAAATATGCCCTTGAACCTCACTTCTTGATTTTTTTGTATTTCTTTGGTCTTATTTCCTTTCTTTTTCTTCTTTTTGACCTTACATAGCACAATAAGTGAAAGTGCATTAAACTATACTTCAATAGGATCAAACCAATAACAAAATATGATAATAAGTGAATTAAATACGTGCTAATAAAGCACTTATCACCCATGTATCATGATGGAATCAAACACTTGACGATATTTCTGTGAGAAACATTAGCAAAGAATGTATCTATGCAATATATCTACACACGATGATATATAGTCATCATACTCTGAAGATATTTGGAGAAATATTTGCTGGCAATAACGAATCAATATAATTACATAGAATGTGATGCTTTGTGTATCAAAAAACACTTGATTGAGTTTTGTATTCCCATAAATGAACAATTTTGAGTTCATGAGTAATCTATCATCGAGATTACGATATAATAATTTACATGTATATATATAGCCTATGTTTGATGTAGATTATTTGGGGAAAATTTGTTTTGAATAGCGATTAATGTAATATTGTGTAGTTGAGATTTAAAGAAAAGTTATGAGTTTATGTGTTGAGTATTTTGTTAGTAAATTGTCTGGTTAAAATTGAGTACTATAGAAAAAAGAAAAAATTTAATGGGGATCAAATGGACGCATAGTATGCTGAACAGTGGATTAATTTAGATAGCATTTGTTGTTTCCTCACACACCATACTAGTTTATAATATGAGATCGAATAAACGACCTTATGTTACACTGGTACTCATCTCGAGACTTGACGAATTTGGAAGACATGATATCTCAAACTGCTAAAATATTCACTATATCTATACGCCTTTCTTGTTTTAGATCCATTTTACTTATTAGTCATGATGCATATGGATATACTTGTTGGGTAGATTTTGTAAATAGTGACGCCAAATAAATATAATGATGGTTTTGTAAATCCTTGCCGAATATTGGACAGAGTAACGGCAAAGAAAAACACAAACAAAAAGAATAAGAGAAGAAGGGACAAAGCCGAGGCAAGAGTTGGACTCTTTGTCCTTAAGTCGAATTTGCCCCGCAACGGTGCCTACGGATTTCGGAAATCGACTCCCAAGATACAACGACTTCACTTGTGTTTGTAGCACTCCAAAACACAAGTACAACAAACCAAATATAGGCTTATGTACTCCAAAGGATGCAATGAAGGAAAATCAAAATAAATGAAATGATTTTGATTTAGGAGAGAAGTGAGGATGAGAGATGTTTTTGCATATCAAATTGTGAGGAATAGGACACCCAAAGGGTCCTATTTATAGACCATGAAAGGGTGTGGACGAAATGGTTGAGGCCCAAACCATGCACCCTTTCCAAACAATGCACATTTACGAAAAGGTGTCTTTAGGCTGGACAACCGTGCGGCCGCACGGTTTTATTCAAAAATGCGGTCGCACGGTCAAATATTTTGACCTGATTTTCGTCCTTTTTCGTAATTCCTCATTCATCCGATATTGATTTTCGAAATGCCAAATATACCCTTTAATACATGCAGAGAAATCAAAATTCTCTTTCGGGGGCAACGCCCCCGAGCCCCCACGGGGGGGCGCTGCCCCCTCGACCCCCACGACCTGACCGAGCAGGTCGATCCCCGTTTGTGCGCCCCGAAGCGACGAAGTGGCAAACAATTTTGTTTAAACGGATTGAGTCGAGCTTTTGTGTATTAGGCCGAAGTCGACACAAAGTCACTTTAATCGATTTTCAATTCTCGATTTATTAACCAATATCCAACAATACTTTTGTGTATTAGCTTGGAAATGGAAATGCAAAACGAGATATGTGCATGAAATCAAAGAAAAAACATAAATAAATAAATAAATAAAATTCAACATACATTATACATCACAATCTATGATTTTTGTAGGACCAATACGCATAAAACACCTGCTACTATGAATTCATGTAATAATGTAAGATTTGTCAAAATGTATGCTACCTATCAATGTATGTTTCAATGTATTGTGATAAAGGGATACAAAATGACCAATATGTTGATGACTGATTTTTTTTTATACACAAGAATTTTGAGTTTTTTTTTTTTTAGATAAAGAATGTGTGGTTGGGAAATAAAAGTTTCCAAACACATTGTAAACAATTCACAAGCTTATATTGGGGGAGGGGGAGGGGGATGGGGATAATAACTTAATAAAGGAAATAGAAACTCATAAATTAGATAAGTGAAACGAAAAAGATAATATTGGATAAAACAGGACCATAATAACATTAGGTTTGAAGTACATCCACATCATTAGAATATCCCAACCATCTGAGACGGAAAATATGCCTCAAATAATGTAAACCAACAGAAGTCACAATTTTGCAGAAATATGTCCATGTTATAACAAAGAAAAAAGATTTAACAAGAATATGTGCCAACTGTTATGATATTTTTACTAACAGGCCAAAATGATATTTTTTTCACTTTCCGTGGTTATAGCATCTAGCAAACTATTCAACTCCTAGTCCCTTCATTTCCTCATACACATTCATGAACCCATCAACCTTCCTAGATGCCCTATAAATCTTAACCAACATTGAGAAAGTGACAACGTGAACGTGACATTTCTTAATCCATGCTTGATCATACAAACTCATAGCTATATCGACATTCCATGCCTTCCCATATGCGTCAATAATCACAGTCGGTCACCTTATCAACCTCAAACCCAAATATGAAATCTTTCGAACAACTCAACAGCCTTTTAGTTCAAAGAACACAAGAAGCACATGTAAGTATGGTCAAGAAAGTAACATTGTCAAGTTAACCCCTCTTTCAAGAATTTGATAAAACAAATTATTTGTCCCTTCAAAATCTCTTCCTTCCTAAAAACATTCACAAAGTTACATTATACAAAATAACTTCCTTACTCAATTTTAGCCTTTCTTGAAAATATTTAAGCACTAGTGAAGCAGTTTCCTAGTTTGAAATGTTGTTCAATACAATCATGACATCTTGTTCTACAGTTCCAAATTTTTGTCCCAAAGTTTTCTAATACTTTCACTAGATCTTCTTCTAAGGAGGGTACAAGAATCCAAAGATTTCGTAGTTTTCACAAATTTCACTCCCTATATATATCCCACAGAAGTCATATGATTTCTTGAGCAATAATTATTAGATATATAAATATATAATATTGTTCAAAATGAACTTTGATAAAAATAGGAATGAATTAAAGAAGAAATGGAAAAAAAGAAAAGAAAAAAAGTGACCAACCGGAAGAACTGTGCGGCCACACGTTAAATGTACTTAAAGGTAGAATCCTAAACATGATAGCCATGCGGACGTACGAAGAGTTACCGTGCCACAGCATGATGTTAAATTTTGACCGTTTTCTGGTTTTTTTAAAATTTGAATTTGGCAAATTTTTTGATGAAATGATCTATCTTTTCATGAAATGTTGGCACCAATTCATGGGTGTTGATTGGATATCTATAAATAGGAGTTAATACTTCAACTCAACTTCACTTGAAAACATTTGATCAAGATTTGATATCCAAATATTCATTTCTTCATTTATTCCATATTTTAGTGTTCTTAGTTTCTTTTCAAGTTCTTACTTTTACTTTGTTTGAACTTGTTAAAAGCTTGATCAATCCTACAAACCTACTTGAAATAATCCTTCAAAAGCAAACTTTAATCCCGGTAGGAGCAAAAATAGCTTGAGGACAACGTTTTACTTGTTTAAGCCTTCTTCATTTCTTCTTGTTTTCATTATATTTCTTCATTCTCCAACATTA
The DNA here is from genome assembly GCA_963555705.1 of Ligustrum vulgare. Taxonomy (NCBI): domain Eukaryota; kingdom Viridiplantae; phylum Streptophyta; class Magnoliopsida; order Lamiales; family Oleaceae; genus Ligustrum; species Ligustrum vulgare. The sequence goes on from OY743180.1 coordinate 48,422,182, forward strand.
TATTTGCAACAATCTCAAACTATATTTGATCATGGAGAATGAAACAACTCTATCAAATATCAAATTGATGAATCAAGATCTTATGAGACTCAATAGATTTGATGGAACTAACTTCACACGTTGGCAAGACAAGTTGAAATTTCTACTCATCGCATTGAAGATTTGCTACATATTGGATTAGGATTTAGAACCTTTAGCGGAAACAGTGGAGACGGACATAAAGTTATAAGGGTTGAAAGGAAGAAAATACAAGAAGATGAATTAATATGTCATGGTCATATATTAAAAGCTTTGTCGGACCGGCTATATGGTCAAAAGGTACCAAGAAATTTTTAATTACAAAATATTTTGATTTTAAATTTTTGGATAATGTTCCCATTCTTCCTTAAGTGCATGAATTGCAAGTACTTGTCAACTAATTAAAAGCGGTCAAAATAGAACTTCCAGAATCTTTTCAAGTGGGGGCAATTATTGCCATACTTCCAAATGCTTGAAAAGAATACCGGAAGAAGTTTTTTCATAACTCTAAATATTTCACTTTGGAATGTTTACAAAAATATCTAATAAGTGTATTTCATCCGCTTATTTATATATCTGAATTAGAATTATTTATTGTCATTTTAGAATAAAGTCTACATAATTGTTTTTATTTGTCTATATTCCAAGAAATATCCCAAAATCGAGTGAATTATGCAATTGAAGCAAATAATATGCATTTGGGGTGAAAATTGGGGCTAAAATGGATAAATTGATGAAGATCATGTCAACCGGTATTTATTAAGAGGTGCAAAGTGCTAGAAGTCAAAGATGATGCAGTAATTGAAGATGAAGAGAAGTTGGAACAGAGATTTGAAAGTATGGGGATTATTTTGCAGTAATTGGAAGATGAAGGACTTGTGGGCAGTTAAAGATCGGGAACCTACTTAAACACTTTTGAAAGATGAAAAGTCGCTGGAAGATTAGCCTGCGCTAGATTTCTCAAATTAACAGAACCACTTTTCACTTACCTGTGCGGCCATCACTTCTTCAACTGCGCGACCGCGTAGTTGTCTGGCCCAGCGCGAGAACATGCCCATACGTGATTTTTTGTGACAATTGCCTATGTTTATTCAATAACCTATAAATACTACCTCTCATGCATGACTTGGGAACCTTTGCACAACCTATTCCACATAAAATTCTTGGTTTTATTATTCAATTCTTGAGAGGTAAAAATCAAGGTAAAGGATGAGGATTAAATATTGTAAACGTGGAAGAATTTCTTGGTGCAAGAGTTTCTTTTATTTTTGTTAATCAGATATGCTCAAAATGTTTACATTTAATTACTGCATTTTTAATTATTTTGTGATGAGTAGCTAAATCATTAGTTGAGATATTCGATGTAGCATAAGTTTTACTCTATTAATTTCATGAATTGAGTTTTACATATAATTTGCATGTGTTGATTTTATTTTCGTGTTTAATGCATGAACGAATTGATAACTTGTTCATAATTTTATAAGTATTTTCATAATTCGAGAGGTTAGCTAATACTTAGATCTAAGAATAAATTCTGGTACTTTGATAAACGATAGAGATATACATTTATTAGTATTAACATCGCTAAATGAATTCTTGTGTTTCATGCACCTAGTCATTACGACCTATTGTCTAGAAACACGGTCGACTAATTAGGTAGAGTTGATTTAAACTCGAGAGAGGAATTTCATATGCATAAGAGAATTCGGTGAGCACATAGATAGGAGTAAAACTCGATTATTGGAATTAATAGTATTAACTTATGTGAAATCGAATGTTCCAACGCCTTTAAACATCACTTAAGAAAATCATAATTTGAATTCTTTTTACTTGTTTTGTTCATTTTAGTTTGTTAGTTTATTTTATTTTAAAATCCTAAATTTACATCAATTGCTCTCGTTCCGGTTAAGAAAATTAGTCTAGAACATACATTTACTCAATCCTCATGGGATCGATATCCGGACTCTAAATCTACTTTATTACTTGTGTGACTCGTACACTTGTGGTGAGCAAACTATATCTACGTATTGAAGAAGAATCGAGAATGAGAGACGAGAAGGAAAATTCTTATGACACCGAATATAAAGCAAATGTCATTGAAAAGACCTAACACTCCAACAAAGAAAAATTTAAAGTGAATCATATTGGTCCTAAAAAGGACAGAAGGAAATTCAAACCAAAACCAAAGGTAAACACTCTTAGAAGTGATAGAGGTGGTGAATACTTCTCTAGTGATTTTAACTTCTTTTGTGAACATGACATAATTCATTAATGTAGTGCACCTAGAACATCCGAACAAAATGGTTTGGAGGGGAAAAAAATAGGACACTTGTTGAAATGATTAATGCAATGTTAATATATTCTAAATTTCCATTTAATCTTTGGGGTGAAGCTTTACTTAGTGCATGTCATATATTGAATAGAGTTCCTTCTAAACTTACAAAGGTATCTCCATATGAATTATGGAAGGGAAGAAAACCAAACATTGGTTACTTCAAAGTGTGGGGGTGTCTTGCTTATTGCAAAAATACCGATCCTAAACGAACAAAGCTTGGTCCAAGAGGGATCAAATGTACATTTGTTGATATGCTACAAATAGTAAAGTATGTCGATCATTGAACTTAGAGTCCAATGTGATAATTGAAAAATGTGAAGTAGAGTTCTTTGAAGATTCATTTTCTTCGGATAATAATTCTATTGAGGAATCACATAAACAGATTCATAATTCTACATAATTACTTGGAGAAGCATCTTTTAAAGATGTTGATGGTCCTAATGAAACTCATAGAAGCAAAAGAACTCGAAAAGGTATTAGGACCAGATGAAATAGACTCTCAACTTATTTCTCTTTATGTTGAAGGAAATAAAAAGAGTGTCATAAGAACAACACCATATGTTTGTCAAAATGAAACCAATCCTAAAACTTACAAAGAGGCTATGTCATCTAGAGATAGTATCTTTTGGAAAGATGCAATAAATGATGAGATGAATTCAATAATGTCAAATAATCCTTCAACTTCCTCTCCATTGATAGAAATCCTTCATAGAAGTACTGGATGAGTAGTTGTTCTGAAACCCCATGTTGAGGACAGCTTGTACACAGTTGTAAATCTTTCTCAATTTATGTGGAGGGTTTCTGTATCTTTCTATTTGATTCCACATACCTCTCTTCTGATATTTGCAGCTCTTGACGATGGGAAAAATTTATCAAGAAATAATATTACCATCCCTGTCCACATAGTTATAGAAACTGGAGGTAGATAGAATAGCTAATCCTTTGCCCTATCAGCAAATGAGAATGGAAAAGCCCGCAACTTGATTTGATCTTTAGTCACTCCTTGTGGTTTCATGCTTGAACACACCACATGGAATTCCTTTAAGTGCTTGTGAGGGTCTTCTTTCTCAAGACCATGGAATTTTGGGACCAAATGAATTAATTCATATTTCAACTCAAATCCCACTTCTAAGACTGGATATTGAATGCAAAGTGGTTGCTGATTTTCATTTGCTGCAGCCAATTCCCATAAAGTTCTTTCATCATTGGCCATTGCTTGCACTTGCTCTATTTCTGGATCACTAGATGAATCACTAGACGAATCGGTCGTGTCAACTGATAGATAAATCTAGGTGATGAAGATCAAGTGGTTTGTTTGAGCAACTTAGTTTCTTTCCTCAATCTTCGAGCTTCTTCTCAATTTTAGGATTGTATCGCAATTCACTTGTATGAGAACAAAGAGGCACAAAAGAAATAAAAACAATAATAAAAAATCAAATCCAATTAACATCAACCCCCAGCAATGACGCCAAAAAATTGATGGGTGGAATTCAACAAATAATAATATCTTTCTCAAAAATAAATAAATTATGATAGTGATGAGCAAGGTCGAATCCATAGTGATTTGTTATATTTAATTCTTCAAAAAAAAAATTAACAATAAATTAAAAAGATGCGAATTTTGAATTTTGAGTGTGAAATCAATTTGTAATAAAACAATCGAGGTGATGAAAATATCGAATTAAACAAGTATCTAACCCAAGGTATAATCTTAAAATTGATTCTTAAAACTGATCATGAATGCAAAAATGGAATCCTTTACTCTATCTCTAAATTGGTTATGGTTATTGATACGATTTAACAACCTATAACTCCTTAACTATTCAATAATCAATTAAGAGACGGTAGTTGACTATTTCTCTAATCGATAAACCACCCTAAATACGATATTAGAATTTAATTTACCAATAGTATTAATCTTTAGAGGGGTGACCAATTTTAACCAACAAATACACACGCATGATTCACTTAAGATAAATTATATATCTTCATAATATAAATTGAAAACCTATATGAACTCAACTATGTTATTTGCTACGGATATTAGAATATCTAAACAAATAGGATTTAGATTTCTAATTGGAAATATGTTATTTCAACAATCAAAACAACATGCATTTTGAATTAATCATTCAAAATAACTATCTCAATACACGAACAAAAGATATATAAATAGAGAACAAATAAAAGAACAATAAATTTAATTAGATCTCACAATTTTTGGTGAATCAAAATTTCAAACATCCTTGTGCTGAAATGATAAATTAGCTATCCATCAACATTTGAGTTAAAAGGTAATAAACAAATTAAAAATTAAACTCTAATAATGAAGATTTAAAAAACCGTGGCTGCCCTCTATTTTTTTCCCCCCAAGTTCTGGTCGTGGCTGCTTCCTCCAAGATTAGTGTAGCTGCTGCCCTTCTTTTCCCAATTCTTTCTACTTCTGCCCACCGGATCCCATTTCATTTGTGAGGTGTCCAGCAACTAGGCCTCTAAAATTTCCCCAGCCCAACATCCAAGTGTAGTGTTTAATGGAATTTTTAGAGGGGTATTTGGACTGATACCCATAATAGTTAAAATATCATCTATAATTTTTTGGAATAATTAGATCATATACTGGTTCCTTCTTAACTCTTTAGAAGAATACGTGAAAAAGAAAGTATTTAGAATTTTACGTGATTTCTCCTTTCCTCGAATCTCTCACCATTCCTCCGAAGAAATCGCCATCCAAGATCTTGTTCTCTATCTCACGGATCTAAATCAAGTAAATCCCATCATTAACCCATCTCCAAATTCTTCAATCAGCCCCGTAAATTATGCCGAATTCGAAATAGGGTAGAAATAACTTTAACAAAGCTTTCAATTTTCAAATCACCATTTAAAGCAGCCATTTTGCAGTCGAAAACTAAAAAATCAGCCCCCAATCGCGATTTTAGTGTTGGTGGACGAAGTGCTGAGATGGGGGAGGAACACTACCATTTGCAAAAGGTCGCGGCGACACTGGATCACTAATCGCACCATTGGGATGTGGAGGAAGCACAGAGGTCCACTTGCAAACATGGTATGGAGCCTATTGGGATGTGGAGGAATCATAGTTAATAAATCCAAAATCACAGGAATTCCTGGTCTCTGGATCTCTCATTATCTTTGGGTTTGAAACAATGACTCCAAAAGCAAGGGTCAAGGTTTCCGATGAAAAGGTGGAGCAACCACATCCACAATTTTTTATCTTGAGATGCCTTATTCACTCGTTTTGAGAAATATTAACAAATCCTCACTTGATCTTTGATTTTTTGGGGTTATAGCCAATTTTACAAGTTAAATTCCGTGTTTGAAGTGTTGATTCATCTGTAATATATCAGTTTCTTATTAGAAGAAACTGAATCAATTCTTTGTATTAATTTTTTTGTGTTAGTCTTGTAGTATATTTAAAGATCATTACAGATGAATCAAGTATGTATTTGTATGTATTCGATATATTTTGTTCCCAAGCATTACGACGGGTGTAATATGTCATCTTACAAATATTACATAACATTACAATGGGTGTAACATGTATGAATTCGAACATTACAAATGATTACAGCTTCATCATTAATACATCAGGTGTAACCAATTGAGTATGTAGGTTCCAATACAATTACAGGAAATTGGGACAATTGTAATGTCTCTAATTATGAACATTATATATCATTACAATAGGTGTATTAAGACTGATTTTGTACATTACATATCATTACATCACGTGTGCTGTGTCTACATTTCGAAAATTATAAATTAAATACGGACATGCCGACACAACATTATAAGAATTGTAATGTTACATAAATTACAATTACACAACATTACAATGACTGTAACACTGCTTCAATTTGGACGACACGAAAAGAAATAATAGTAATTAATATTACACAATTGTGGTCGTAAATTACAATACGTTACACAACATTACAGAACGATAACTATTAATTAATGAATGTAATATGTAATATTACATAACATTACAGGACTGTAAAATTACATGACATTACATATTGTACTCGCCGGAAAATTTGGTGCTATCTTACTTCTAATGGTCGTCGGAAATATGACGATCGAAGAGGTTGAAGATTACAGACTGCCAAAAGAGAGAAATTACGCTGGAAGATTTTTTGGAATATTATAATTGCCTAAATTAATCCATACACAAATGGTAACTACCTCCTAATTAATAGGTTTCATATCTATTTAAAAAATCAAATAAAATACTCTCTCTCCTATATTCTGGTATTTTTCTAAAACTAGGGATCAAAATTATGTAATATTACGAATAATTTCAAAAGTCGGTATTTTTCAATTACTGGACATTACACCTAGGTAGTTACCTAATTTTCCCTAATTTTTGTTCACCTATAAATGACACCATCGGCAGGAAATATTGTAAAAATATCATCTATTATTTTATATATTAAAAAAGGAAATATGATAACAAAATTCTAGGAGGAATTATACGTCAGTTACGATATGTTCGGAACCGTATCAGTTACTTTCCAAAACAAGAATTTTTGAATTGTAACCGGCCAAGAAGATTTGAACCTGCCGTAGAATTCTTGTGAAATTTCACATTCCTTTTTGACAAATGTCTTGCACTTCAGTGCAACTGCTGTTGATAATTCCTTCCGTAAATCGTGATCATCTGTAAATATTTTGAAACCTGAGGAAATCATACCGTTTACAGAGTGAAGACACTGAATGATTTAAAAAAGAGTTTCCTAACGAGTTCATAGGTATTTTCAGAAATCTTTACACTTAATTTCTGTAGATAGAATATCATTATTCGCTCACCAACCACTGTCGTTATCGGTTACGAATTAGCTCAGGATGACTATAAAGATTACATATTTCTTACCAACCGTGGTGTGTAAAATATTATGAACTCAGAATAACAAGGGTCTCAGATCTTTGTGAATTGCATTGCATTGAGATTCCATTTAAACTTTTTTGAAATCTAAACTCACATTAGTTCAGACAATGTGATTGGCATCATATGCTCATATGTGGTAGTTAAAGATCTAAGCATTATAAATGATGGGGACTCAACTGGTGACAAACATAGTTCAAGGACTGAAGCGCCATTCTCCAAAGATTCAATCATTTAATATAGTGTAAAAGAACAAAGTGCTACCTTATCTGTGGAATATGAAATACGACTTCACTGTACTTCTTCCTCAACCTCTTTCTCTACTGTTAGCAACAACAATTCCAGCTGGCTGCATCTCCGCATCATCAGGATAGAGAATATAGAATAGATGATTCTAGAATCAGATTTTTTTTGCTGTGTACTGATTATTGTGTATATAGAGCTCGTATGTATTTATTTAGCAGTAGGAAGTTTTCTTGAGGAAATATAGAATTGTTCTTCTTCTCCAATTACAGTGTTCCTTTTTAAGTTGCTCTCTTATCATTAAATCTCAATTTGGTATCAGAGCTATGGCAAACAATACCGCCAGCACTGGTTCAGCCTCAGAAATTCAAAGCTCCACCTCAAATACACTCATCAGCCCATTTGGAATGACGTTAACACAGACTCCAAGCATCAAGCTGGACAGAAACAATTACCTAATGTGGAAGAATGTTGTTATGCCCGTTGTCAAAGGCCATAACCTTGAAGGTTATCTTCTTGGGACAAAGTTGTGTCCTAAAGAGTTCATCAGTAACCAGCAAACCACACAGGAAGATGCTACTGCTGAGTTGGTACCAAATCCAGAGTATAGTAAGTGGGTATCAGTGGACCAGCTACTCATGGGTTGGCTTTATTCGTCCATGACACCGGAGATACTAATGAGAGTGATGGGATGCAGCTCATCCAGTATGCTGTGGCAAGCTATTGCAGAAAACTTTGGTGTTCTTAACAAGTCGAGAATAACTTTTCTCACAGCTGAAATGCAAAGAACTAGGAAAGGAGGCATGACAATGGATGAATATCTGAACACAATCAAGCAATTGGCAGACAATCTTGAGATTGCTGGAAAGAAGCTGGAGCTTAATGACCTAGTCACACAAGTTCTTCCTGGACTTGATGATGAGTACACCCCCATTGTTGTTCAAATCAATGGAAGAGAATCAATCAGTTGGCAAGAGCTCACTTCAGTGTTGCTGACATATGAGAGCAGGCAAGAATATCTGAATCAGGTGAGAAGTGGCTTCAACTCAATTAATCTGAGTGTTGGAGGTCCAAATAGAGGAACTGGCTATTTTAGTAGAGGAAATAGATTTTCTCAGTACAGAGGCAGATCAAGAGGAAGGGGGAGATCAGGTAGAAACACTGAATACAAAGCTCCTTGTCAAATATGTGGTATGAATAACCATCAAGCTGGGTGGTGCTTCAATAGGTATGATGAAAAGTTTGGGCCAAACAGATATGGAAACTACAACCAGCAGACAGGAAACGCTAAGGGAGCAGCCTACATAGCAACTCCTAGCACACTGCAAGATGAATCTTGGTTTGCTGATTCAGGAGCAAGTAGTCATGTGACAGCACACAAAAATCATCTCGACTCAGCAAAGTCATATGCAGGTAAGCAAGCTATACTTGTGGGAAATGGTGAGCAACTACCAATTACTCACACAGGTTCTAAATCCTTTCCTCTTAGAAAAGATAGAACTCTGCACTTGAAAAACTTATTACATGTTCCTTACATAAGCAAGAATCTGGTCAGTGTATCTAGATTTACATCTGATAATTCAGTATCTATGGAATTCTATCCTAACTCTTGTGTTGTAAAGGATCTACAAACGAGGGAGAATCTACTACAAGGGAAGCTTAAGGATGGTCTATACCAGCTCATGTTTCCCAATTCAAACAGCCACTCAATCCACATCCAAGAGCCAGATAAACCAGTACTTTCCATCAGCGTCAGTGAAGAACAGCTTAAAAAGGAGTCCTCATCCATGTCACAATTTGAATTATGGCATAGAAGATTAGGTCACCCCTCTATGTCAGTCTTGAGCCATTTACTTAAACCTTGTAATGAAAATTTCAATTTCAGTACTAATAAAGTTGAAACATTTTGTGAGGCGTGTCAGTTTGGAAAATCTCATGCACTTCCGTTTAAATTGTCTACTTCTATCTCTCAAAAGCCCTTGGATCTTGTGTTTACTGATGTTTGGGGACCAGCACCAGTTGCTTCCACCTCTGGTTTTAGATTTTATATCATTTTTGTTGATGACTTCAGCAGGTATACCTGGATATACCCTATGAAGCACAAATCTGAGGCTCTTGCTCACTTCATCATATTTAAAAATTTTGTTGAAAATAAACTTGAAAGAAAGATTAAAATACTTCAATTTGACTGGGGTGGGGAGTATAGATATTTTGGAAAAACAGCACAAAATTTTGGTATCGAACTAAGATACACATGCCCCTACACCTCTATACAAAATGGGAGAGCTGAGCGCAAACACAGGCATTTAACTGAGACTGGTCTTACCTTGTTAGCTCAAGCCTATATGCCATTACATTATTGGTGGGAGGCTTTCTCTACCTCAGTGTCTCTCATCAATAATCTGCCAACACCGGTTCTTGGAAACAAATCACCGTCTGAACTTTTGTATAAAACCAAAATAGAGCTTTCAAACTTCAAAGTCTTTGGGTGTGCCTGCTACCCTTGTCTTAGACCCTATCAAAAACACAAAATGGCCTTCCATTCACAAAGATGTGTATATCTTGGGCCAAGCAATCAACATAAAGGATATAAATGCTTGAGTGTCACTGGTAGAATATATACATCTAGACATGTAGTCTTTCATGAGTCACACTTCCCATTTCAAACAGGTTTTCTCCACAAAACTCCCACAACATCAAATCCCAGTCTTATATTACTTCCCCTACCATTTGACTCAAGTACAGAAACTCCTATTTCACTTTCTCACCCTGCTGGTATAGGTCAGATTGCTGCTGAACTTGCATCAGATTCAATCTCAAATTATTCACAACAGGGAGTTATGGATGAAGAGGAGAATCATGAACAAAGTGCTGAACAATTGGCTAATGAGGAACCTACACACTTCTCACCAGTGAATTCAGGAGAGGATATTGAAACAGAAATGTCTGATCAGGAACTACACATCGAGGCTGATAGAGAACATCCTATGATCACAAGAGGCAGGGCAGGTATCTTCAAGCCTAAAGCTTTTTATGCTAATCTTGAAAATGAATCTGAACCAACCACGGTTAGAGAAGCATTAGAAAGCAAAAATTGGAAGAAAGCTATGGTTGAAGAATTTGAAGCACTTACACGGAACAAGACCTGGAAACTAGTACCACCTGATTCCACTAAGAAGGTAATTGGATGCAAATGGATATTCAAGACAAAGCATGATCCTGGTGGGGCTGTACAAAGATACAAGGCACGTCTAGTAGCAAAGGGGTTTCTTCAAACTGAAGGAGTAGATTTTCATGAGACGTTTAGTCCAGTTGTAAAGTCCTCAACATTAAGGATTATACTCTCTTTGGCAATTGGGAAAGACTGGGTGATAAGACAAGTAGACGTCAATAATGCTTTTCTAAATGGAACATTGGAAGAGGAAGTTTTTATGAGACAACCGGAAGGGTTTGAAGACAAAAGAAAACCATACCATATATGTAAACTGGAAAAGGCATTATATGGTTTGAAGCAAGCTCCAAGAGCGTGGCATAATCAATTGAAAAATACTCTTATCAGTTGGGGACTGAAGCAGTCCAAAGCTGATAACTCCTTGTTTTTCATAGAAGAAGAAAACTATTCTACTTACATTCTTGTCTATGTTGATGATATCATCTTAACTGGAAGTTGCAGCAACAGATTAGAAGAGCTTGTGAAGAAACTCAATAATACTTTTGCCTTAAAGGATCTTGGATCACTCAATAAGTTCCTTGGAATAGAGGTTAGTAGAAATGCTTCCGGACTTCTTCTAACTCAGAAAAGTTATATTATTGATTTGCTAAAGAGATTTGGATATGATAAGTTGAATCCATCTATAACACCAATGGTGAGTGGGAAGTTGATTTCAAAATATGAAGGTGAACCCACTTGAAAATCCACTCATGTACAGAAGTGCAGTTGGAGCCCTTCAATACTTGGGGTACACAAGGCCAAACATATCATTCTCAGTCAACAAAATGAGCCAGTTCCTACAGAATCCCACAGAAGTTCATTGGAATGCACTCAAGAGAATCTTCAGTTATCTGAGAGGAACACTGGACTATGGCATATTCTTACAAAGGGGACAGAAAATGTATAGTGTCACAGCCTATGCAGATGCAGATTGGGCTTCTTGCCCTGATGATCGTAGATCAACTGTTGGATATTGCATCTATCTTGGACAAAATCTGGTGTCCTGGTGTTCTAAGAAACAGCATGTAGTCGCCCGTTCAAGCACAGAGGCTGAGTATAGAAGTTTGGCTCATACAGCCGCTGAGATAACTTGGTTGCAATCCTTGCTGAAAGAACTAAAGGTTGAAGTAAAAGGTGTACCAAAGATTTTTTGTGACAATCTTGGAGCTAATGCACTTGCATCAAATCCTGTTTTGCATGCTCGAACGAAGCATATCGAATTGGATGCTCATTTTGTTCGAGACAAAGTCCTGAACAAAGAAATTGAAGTTGAATATGTGTGCTCCATGGAACAGACAGCTGATATACTAACTAAACCGTTACCTCCAGCAAGATTTGAGTACATCAGGAGCAAACTAGGAATTGAATTGAGGAATTCCAGTTTGAAGGGGGGAGTTAAAGATCTAAGCATTATAAATGATGGGGACTCAACTGGTGACAAACATAGTTCAAGGACTGAAGCGCCATTCTCCAAAGATTCAATCATTTAATATAGTGTAAAAGAACAAAGTGCTACCTTATCTGTGGAATATGAAATACGACTTCACTGTACTTCTTCCTCAACCTCTTTCTCTACTGTTAGCAACAAAAATTCCAGCTGGCTGCATCTCCGCATCATCGGGATAGAGAATATAGAATAGATGATTCTAGAATCAGATTTTTTTTGCTGTGTACTGATTATTGTGTATATAGAGCTCATATGTATTTATTTAGCAGTAGGAAGTTTTCTTGAGGAAATATAGAATTGTTCTTCTTCTCCAATTACAGTGTTCCTTTTTAAGTTGCTCTCTTATCATTAAATCTCAATTGTGGTGATGAATTTATACTCGTGTGCGTTTACCAGGTGATGGCTCGAGAGGCTGTATTTTTGCACTTTGGTGGAAGCTGGGATGATTCGATGAAATACGTAGGATACTCGAAACGTGGAACATTTTTAGAAGCCAATTGTTCATATGAAAATCTTCAGAATATTGTATCTCAACAGTTGTTTAAGGAGGAAGTCCACCACAGATTCAAATTGCATTATCAGGTATTCGAAAATGATCCTGTAATACTGATAAATGATGATGCTTCGTTTCAATTTTATCTAGAATTTAAAAGGGGAGAAATTGATAAGCGCAGTTATCCCATTGTTGTTGATGTTGATGTGTTGAATCCTATGAGAACTGAGCCACTGAACGGGAATAGTATTGTTGTAGTGCTGGGTGAAAACTGTGATCATGAAATTTCTAACATGACTATAATAGATCCTGGGTCTATTATACCTGTCCTCACATATGAAACTCCAACCGTAGAACAAATGGGAATGGAATTGTGTGGCTACATGAATTTACAAAACAATGATTTTGATGATGGAGGTCAAATGAGTTATGTAATAACGAAGCCTGATATTGATGACATTAAGGTAGGACATATATTTAGGGACAAGGATTTGCTTATCACCAGTGTGTCCTTACTTGCGATTCAAAACAAGTTTCAGTTTAGTGTGGTGAAGTCCGATAGTAAATTTTATTGGCTGAGTTGTCTCAAAGATGGCTGCAAATGGAGTTCGAAATCATCACGAACAGGCTCCATTGGACATTTTAAGATAAGAGAACTGGCACACATGTGTGCTCTAATGACTCGGTAATATGTGATCACAGGCAGGCTACTAGTTTCGTGATTGCAAATTGCATCAAGCACAACTTTCTATCCTCAAAGAGAATATACATCGAGACGGACATAATGGAGGACATGCATCATACATATGGTGTTGTTGTGAACTATGATAAAGCATGGCGAGCACGAGAGCTTGCAATTAAAATGATCAGAGGTGATCCAGAGGAGTCATATGGTAATCTGCCAGCATATATGCATAGACTAGAAGTTGCAAATCCAGGATCATACACTAGGTTAGAAACTGACTCACATAATAGGTTTATGTTCAGTTTTGTAGCGCTGGGTGCATCAATTGCTGAGGGGAGACACTGCAAACCAGTAATTGTAATAGATGGGACATTTTTGACTTGTAGATATCGTGGCACCCTATTCACCGCATGTGCACAAGATGGGAATAATGACATATTTATCCTAGCGTTTGGGGTTGGCGATGCTGAGAACAACAATGCTTGGGAATGGTTCATGTCTAGATTGAAAGAGGCTTATGGTGATAGAGATGGTTTGTGCATTGTGTCTGACCGTCATGGAAGCATAGCACATGCTATTGACAAGGTATTCCCGGAGGCCTTGCATGGAGCATGTACATACCATTTGCTCCAGAATATAAAGAAAAAATTTGGAAAGAGAGCAAAAGGAGTAAGATTTCCTTTTAATGATGCAGCAAGGGCATACATAATTGCTGATTTCGAAACTCACATGAGACGGATTGACGCTATTGATGTTGGCATTAGGGGATATTTGGTAAGCCACTAGGGTGTTAATCTTTCAACTTTATCTTGATGTGGTATTCTGTTCTAATGACTATTAGTGGATGCAGAAAGAGATCGGCTTTGAACGCTGTTCAAGAGCCCACATGACAAAGGACAGGTACTACACAATGACTTCCAACATCGCTGAGTCAGTAACTCAGCGATTAAACATGCAAAGAACTATACAATTGAAGCGTTACATGAGTTCCTAAGGTGTACAGTGCAAAAGTGGTTTTTTCAAAATCTGAATGACGCCAAATCTACCTTCACTGCACTTGCTACTCGTCATCATAACATGTTAAATGAGAGGATGAATACATCAAGCAGATTAAGGGTAGTTTATGTGATACATCAAAAAAAAAATTTTTTTTAAATTCTCATCAATTGTTAAATGATGTGTAATAATATTGCTTCTCTAACATCGATATTCTAATCAATTTGAAATTTTAGGTGTTTCCTTCCAGCGACACAATATACCAAGTCAATGACAACATATCAGCATATATGGTGCACATGGATGAAAGGACTTGTTCATGTGAAGATTCCAACTTGATCACATTCCATGTCCGCATGCAGTTGCGGTGATTGGGAAGCCTAACTATGCATTGTCTGATTATTGTTCAAGATATTTCACCAAGGACGAGTATATTGCAACTTATCGAGCTTCTATATACCCACTCGGTAATGAGAAAGATTGGCACGTGCCAGATGAAGTGAAGAATAAGGTAGTACTTGCACCGGTCTCAAAGCGAGGACCTGGTAGACCGAAAGAGAATAGATTTAAATCTTCACTTGAATATAAAAAAAGATCTCGGTGTGGAAAATGCTATGGTTCAGACCACAACATCAGGAGCTGTCCTAATCAGATGTGGATGCAAGACCATAATATTAGAAAAAGGAATAGATCTTATGATCCAAAGAAAGGTATTAAGGAAACAAGAGTTAGCTTTTAAAATTCATGATAATATAATAAAAAATTTTAATTTTCTTTCTATTATGTCACAGGTGATTGAACAACGCGGTGATCGGGTGGACGAGTACTACAGATACCAATTAAGTACTGATCAACAAATTAACATCAATTTTTTTCATTATTAACATTAGTGATCTATTCACAGCTAATCAGACAGAAAGCATGATTCTGTAGTATTGGTTTCAGTGTTTTTTATCATCTCAGTGAATGGAAGAACTAAAATATTTTGACATTATCTTCTGTTGCTTAAATGAATGGAGAAAAAAATGATTATGTGAAACCAGATGATATATTTTGTTAATTCTTGGTTGTGGTCTGGTAATTACATGTCATACGGTGTACTGTATGATTTATTTGATATCGGGATTCTAACTGGTTTGTACACATAAAAATGTCGTGAACCTTATATAAGGAAAAATAAAACAACAAAGAAGTACATTGCTTGATCACAATTTTTAATTTAGCATTTGAATGTCTGATATCACATGCTGCTTTCTATTTGAAAAGAAAATGTAGCAAAAAGGACATTACCTCCTACATCAAAATATGGATCAGATTATAACAAATTTACATTTTTTAATTCTTGAATCCTGCTACCTCAAATGCTAAACATTATGAACTGGTTTCATAGTATCTGGGTAAATTGAGTTTGCATGTTTTGGCTAGTTTGTGCCCCATAAGATCTAATTTCGAACCAGGTCTTGGAGCTGAACCATAAGTTGATCCATCGGTGAGTCTGTTATAGACGAAAATAATTGCAGGGAACATGTTTGTCAACTATAGAATAGTAAATAACATCACATAGCATCTACCTTGGAAAAATATAATCATTCAGTGGATAAGGCATACCTTCAAACTACATAATTCAGTTTTTTTATGGTGATTCTATGTTTTGGTTGAGGCAATGTGACAATGGAAACAATTGCAGACCAAACCAGAAAAGGGAATGAAAAAAGCTGGTGCAATTTACATATGAGTCTACATATGCACTGGAGGTTAAATACTGATTTATGAAGGTAAAAAGTTTGGGTTGGAACATTGTTTCATTAATTCTATGACAATCAAAATTTAGATAAAAAGACATAAAGCAAACAACTACGTTAGCGGAGAATCGACCCCGGGAGAATACAAAGCTTTGATGCACCAATGTTAAAAGATAAAAATTGCCAACCAAATTCTTATTCATATGGAACATGTATTTTATTCTATAAGCTTGATATTTCTTTTGTTGGTGGTGAACTAGATGACATAAGTTGGATGCAAAAACACGAGTTTAACAATTACGGTTACACTAGCATCAGTCTGTTATTAAAAAATGTGAACAAATGTGCAGTGGGGCGTCATATATCAATCACAAAGACATTGTGCTAGTGCAAGAAAAATGTCCAGGCATCATTATCAGATGATAAAGGAAATTATCAGCACAATCACATTGACTGTCGATGCAGCCTTTACAATGACAGCAGTGCTGTCCAACCATTATTAAAAAAATGAAATTACATGCTGCATTCTAAATATTCAAACTTGAATATGAAAATAGGAAATCGAACTCTTTAAGAGTTTCACAAGAATTTTCGATATGAAATTTGATTAATTTTTAAGCGTCACACCTCCCGGACTATTAAACCAAATCAAGTTAGGTTCTTCCAACATGTACTTGTATAGTTGTGCGGCTATGTTAGTTCGAGCAGAATCTGTATCGAATAATGTTGGCATCTCCATAATTCTTCATTCGATTAGATATTCAGCATACTTTATTACATAAATTCCACAATCACCACTGCAAAACAGAAAAATATTTCATGTAAGGATTTTATGTGAAGAAGTATGTCACAAATGCAGTGTAAGAGACTTGTTCATGACAGGGGGAAGAAAATAAAAGAGAATTCTACCATATACAAAAATCAAAAATCAACGTGAAAATTTAGCTTAAAAAGTTTACGGAATGGATATAAATACATGGTTAGTCAATGACTTGAATATACAATAGATTTTTTTTTCAAAATAAATATGTATTTAAGTTGCATTATTTGTATGACTAACCCGTTATGTTGTTGAGGACAGTTGTCTATCATTCTACATTCCAGTAGAGTATCTGGAAATTTGCGATGTCCAGAGTTCAATGATCTAGCCAGTGCGGTGATAGCAATTCGCATAGAGCGGATTGATGAGTATACAATCCCATTATTTATGATTTTGTTGGACGAGTTGTAAACATCCAACCTCCAGTTAACCATGTTAAAGTGTCCTAAAATCCAGTGAGCCGGGGATTGAATCCACATTGGAATAAAGACATGGTCAACATTAATCCATGGAATATTAAATTGAATCTTCCTGCCATGTGTGTATGAAAATAGAGAATCGTGCTTTTACAATGCTTGAGGATCAGCTATAAGATCGTGTGAGATGCCATGAATCCTAGCATCAAAGGTGCAATCTATGGTGGTGAATCTTAACTTGGAACTAGTCCTTAGCTTCAAAAGCATACAGATAAAGTAGAATGCCACATCAATATGCTACGAAATCAGCAAAAGATACCACTAGTGAAAATATTGCCACTGACATCTGATATGATTCATAACATGGTTAGATGAAATATAGGAATTACCATATTGTTTAGAGGACGTGCAACCACGAGGAGATCATGCTGTTGGGAATTAGGACGCAACTAATCCCGCCCAGGATCGATGTGACACAAATAAATTGGACTGAGAAAATATAAATACGCAAAAATAAAATGCAAATACGAAACACAAAAATTTACGTGGTTCAGCAATTTGCCTACGTCCACGGACCCACACCAATATATTTCACTAACTCGAAAAAATGAGGAGTACAAAAATACTACACTGTATTTTTATCTGCCTATGCAAAGGCTATTCTCTCCAACTCACTTTTCTCTCTATTTTGTGAACACCTCTTGATTGTGTTACTCTTCTACACAAGAAGACTATGTTGTGGTGGTGTTTTACAAGTGAATTTTAGCCTTCTATTTATAGGCAAAATTCACAAGCATGCATGACAAATTTTCAACAAAATTATGCCACATTTAGCTCCATGCCTTTTGTCAAAAGTTTGGCTCCTTTTGACTAGCTTTTGTCTTCCAATTTCAACAAAATTAGGCCACATTTAGCCCCATTTTTCAACAATCTCCCACTTGGGGACAAATGTGGCTTCCCCTGAGATATCTCCTTCTTACAACTCCTTGTGAAATATGGTGTGAGTCATTTCCTTTGTCTTCACTTCAGAAGACCAATTGAAGCTGAGCACAGCTCCAATTTTTCCTTTGTTACTGTCTTGGTCATCATGTCGGCTGGGTTCTTGCTACCCTGGATCTTCTCTAGTGTTAATACTTCATCCTCTAGAAGAGACCTGATGAAGTGATAACGGAGTCCAATGTGCTTGGTTCTAGAATGAAATGCTGAATTCTTTGCCAGATGTATCGCACTCTGACTTCTCCTGACTGAATCCCAATTCTGCCAACAAACCCTGTAACCAGATCATTTCTTTGCTAGCCTCGGTTACTGCCACGTACTCTGCTTCTGTAGTGGATAGAGCAACAATCTTCTGTATCTGCGAAATCCAGCTAACTGCAGTAGTACCTACTGTAAAAACATAACCAGTAGTGCTCCTTCTGCGATCTACCTCACCAGCAAAATCTGCATCTACAAAACCTTGTAGAGCCACCTCGCCTCGTCCAAAGCATAAGCATCTATCAGTAGTTCCCCGTAGATATCTTAATATCTACTTTACTGCTTCCCAATGCTGCTTTCCTGGATTTGCCATAAACCTGCTCACAACTCCCACTGCATGAGCAATATCTGGTCTGGTACAAACCATGGCATACATCAAACTTCCAATGGCTGAGGCATATGGTATTTTAGCCATGAAGTTTATCTCGTCCTCTGTCTTAGGACTCTGATCACTAGATAGACGGAAGTGATTAGCTAGTGGCGTGCTGACAGCCTTAGCACTGCACATGTTAAATCTCTGCAGAACTTGACTAATGTACTTGGCCTGAGATAACTGCAAGATACCCTTCTGCTTATCTCTGAAAATCCTCATTCCGAGAATCTGCTTCGCTGCACCCAAGTCCTTCATTTCGAATTCTGCTGACAGCTGCATCTTTAACTTCTTGATTTCGTCCATATCTGAGCCTGCTACTAACATATCATCGACATAAAGTAGCAAAATTATATAACTGGACTCGAATCTCCTGAAGTAGCAACAATGGTCAGCATTACATTTGAAGTAGCCATTTTTCTGCATAAATCCGTCGAACTTCTTGTACCACTGTCTCGGGGCTTGCTTTAAGCCATACAGGCTCTTCTTCAATTTGCAAACGAGCTTCTCCTTTCCTTTGACTGAGAAGCCTTCTGGCTGCTGCATATATATTTCCTCCTCAAGGTCACCATGGAGTAAAGCAGTTTTTACATCTAACTGCTCCAAGTGCAAACCCTCTGCTGCAACAATACTCAAGACTGATCTGATTGTTTTCAGCTTCACAACTGGCGAAAATATTTCCGTGTAGTCAATTCCTTCTTTCTGCTGGAAACCTTTGACCACCAACCTCGCCTTGTATCTCTTTGATCCATCATGTTCCTCCTTGATTCTGTACACCCACTTATTGTGTAGAGCTCTCTTTCCTGTAGGTAACTCGCCTAGTTCCCACGTCTGGTTAGAGATGAGAGACTTTATCTCATCTTTCATTGCAAGCTCCCACTTGCCAGAATCACCGACCTGACATGCCTCATGATAGCATTCAGGTTCACCTGCATCAGTATGTAACATGTAGCTCATGTACTTTCTATTTGGAACATGAGGTCTGGTTGACCTTCTAAGAACAGGGACTGGAGACTGTGATGCATCAGTCTCTAGAACAGGCTCCTGTAACTGCAGATCCTCCTCTGTCTGCTGCGACGTACTACTTTCTGGAGCATCATTCAACTCAACATATGTTGGATCATCATGTACTGTGTCATCGGACTGCACTGCATTTCTGTCCTTGTACATAACCTTCTCGTTGAATATGACATCCCTACTTCTGATGACCTTTCTGTTCTGGTCATCCCATAAGCGGTAGCCGAACTCATCTCCGCCATATCCAATGAATGTGCACTTTAGTGATTTGGGGTCTAGCTTGCCCCTTGCCTGATCACTAATATGTGCATATGCGACACATCCAAAAACTTTCATGTGGGAAAGTTTTATTTCTTTTCCGCTCCATACTTCCTCCGGTATCCTGTACTCCAACGGTACCGAGGGTCCTCGATTGATCAAGTACACCGTTGTGTTGACTGCTTCTGCCCAAAACTGTTTGGGCAAGCCTGCATGTAACCTCATGCTTCTGGCTCTCTCCGTTAATGTCCGGTTCATACGTTCTGCAACTCCATTTTGCTGTGGAGTCCCTGGCAACGTCCTCTCCATTTTGATGCCATTCTGGTAACAGAACTTCTTGAACGCCATATCCGTATATTCTCCTCCGTTGTCGGACCTCAGCTTCTTTACTCGCAATCCTGTTTCATTTTCCACCATGGCTTTCCATTTCTTGAACACATCGAATACTTCGGACTTGTGTCTCAAGAAATAAACCCACACTTTTCTCGAGTGGTCATCAATGAAAGTCACAAAGTATGACTTTTCGCCAATAGATGAAACTGCGGTTGGTCCCCAGACGTCTGTGTGGACTAACTCAAGTTTCTCTTGCTTCCGAGTTCTGCCACTAGTGTTGAAACTCACCCTGGTCTGCTTCCCAAAGATGCAACTCTCGCATAAGTCTATATCAGTAGACTGAAGCTCTGGTAGTTTCCCCTTTGCATGCATATACTTGAGTCCCTTCTGACTCATATGCCCAAGTCTCTGGTGCCACAAGTTTGGGCCCTCCTTGCTTTCAGCAACTGAAATTGTTACACAAGCATCTGCCGTTGTGTAGAGGGTGCCAGTATCCTTGCCGCGAGCGACAATCATGGCGCCCTTGGTGATCTTCCAGTTATCACCAGAGAAAGTGGTGACATGTCCTTCTCCCGACAATTGCTTGACGGAGATCAAGTTCTTCCTTAATTCTGGAATATGTCTCACGTCCTTCAGCTTCCACACAGATCCATTGATCTTGATCTGTACATCACCCTTTCCGACCGCGTCACACGGTTGATCATTACCGAGATAGACTCTACCAAAATCACCCCGCGTATAGTTTACAAAAAACTCCTTGTTTGAGGTAGCATGAAAAGATGCTCCGGAATCAATCACCCAGTATTCCCTTTTTCTCTCCAAAGAGCATATCAAAGCATCGTCCGCTTCCTCTTCCACAACATTGACTTCTGTCCTGTCCTCCTTTTCTTTTGGAGGTGCTGTGCACTGATTTTTGTAATGACCGGTCTTGCCACACTTCCAACATTCCACAACCTTTGTCTTGTTGGAATTGTTTGGATTTCTGGATCTTGATCTTCCACTTCTGAATTTGCCGTTGCCCCGCCCATTTCCTCTGTTGGAACTTCTGCCTCTGCTTTCCACGTTCAACGCCGATCCTGAAGTTGAGGCACCTTCTGATTGTCATCTGATCTCCTCCGTTAAGATCATGCTTACGACATCATCGAACTTCAATTTTGACTTTCCAGCAGAGCCACTAATTGCTGTGACTGTACCATTCCAGCTGTCTGGCAACTGCCCAAGAATTAACAGAGCTCGAACTTCATCACTAAAAGTGATTTCGACTGTGTTTAGCTGGTCCGTCACTTCATTGAATTCATTTAGGTGCTCCCCAAATCTTCCGCCTTCGGCCATCTTCATATTGAACAGCTTTTTAATTAAGTGGACTTTATTTGCTGCAGATGGCTGTTCGTACATGCTAGAAAGGGCTGCCATGAGAGACTCTGTCGTCTTCTCATTTTTTATGTTGAAGGCCACTGACTTTGACAACGTCAGCCTGATTGTGCCGAGTGCTTTTCGATCAAGCAACTCCCAATCCCCCTGGCTTATATCTTCTGGCTTTTCTTTTAGTGGCTTGTATAGATCCTTCTAGTACAGATAGTCCTCCATTTGCATTTTCCAAAATCCAAAATTTGAACCATCAAATTTGTCAATTTTGGATATTTTCTCATCTGTCGACATTGCTCCCACTCGATTACAAAACAGTCTAAAGAAATCTTTTCTGATGTGGAAGATCAGTCAAAGCTGCAACCACAGAGCATACTAAGAATTTCAAAAGATTTTAATGAGCCAAGGCTCTGATACCAATTGTTGGGAATTAGGACGCAACTAATCCCGCCCAGGATCGATGTGACACAAATAAATTGGACTGAGAAAATATAAATACGCAAAAATAAAATGCAAATACGAAACACAAAAATTTACGTGGTTCAGCAATTTGCCTACGTCCACGGACCCACACCAATATATTTCACTAACTCGAAAAAATGAGGAGTACAAAAATACTACACTGTATTTTTATCTGCCTATGCAAAGGCTATTCTCTCCAACTCACTTTTCTCTCTATTTTGTGAACACCTCTTGATTGTGTTACTCTTCTACACAAGAAGACTATGTTGTGGTGGTGTTTTACAAGTGAATTTTAGCCTTCTATTTATAGGCAAAATTCACAAGCATGCATGACAAATTTTCAACAAAATTATGCCACATTTAGCTCCATGCCTTTTGTCAAAAGTTTGGCTCCTTTTGACTAGCTTTTGTCTTCCAATTTCAACAAAATTAGGCCACATTTAGCCCCATTTTTCAACACATGCCACCACATGTCTATTTGAATGAAAATGGGACCTATCTTTGTTTCTCTATAAACTTCGACTACATCTGTATCGAAATTCATTTTCCTATATGGAAAAATTTAGAAAAGATTGTTGTAACTTATGGATAATGAACGGGGATGGGGACTAGATACTAGATAATTTGTATATGATTGAGTACCCAATGTTATGCTTGAGACGGTCTCCATAGAATTTCTTGAACTTAACAATGTCCACCTCCGCAGGTGAGTCCTGGCACGTGCTGTAAGAGAAAATGTATCCTCTGCATGATACTGAATTTTTATCACTTCCTTGTAACTTATCTTTAGATTTGTTGTTACTGCTACCCCCATTGTTGGGGCTACTATCTTCGGAGAAATCAATTGGTATTGGAGTAAGCTGATGTATCAAACACCATATGTGGATCAGTTTTCCACCAGGAAAAAATGAATGAAAATAATTCAATTCCCAAATCATGGCTTTATTTTATGTACCTCTGATGCATTACCAGGTCTGAGCTTTTTTGGTGGTTTGTCCAAAGATCTTTGAATGTCATGAGAAGTCTTGGTTGACAAAGATTCCACTAGAGAAGATAAATTAGTTCAATGTTCAGAAATATTAAATAATGGATGAGGTTTAGCTTTGCATCCTCATGCTTACCATTTCTCAAATTGTGTTCTTTACCCCTGCTTGATACCTAGTTGTCAGAAATTTATCAGATTAGTAAACATATTACTTCAATTCCAATAATAAATGTATGTATAAAAATCAATTAAGAACAGACAACCAGGCTTGCTATACTAGGAAATATCATATATGCATACCACTTGGTGTACAATGTCATCAATCTCTTTGATATGCTCACTGGTTAGAACAAGACCATCATCGAAAACAACGGAACCTTATCGATATCAAGGTCAATCCCTAGGTCAAATGATGGTGCTTCAAGATAATCAGGATATTCGTCGCATGGTCTTCGAGGTATTTTGTTCATTCCACCACGTAATGTGCTACCGACTGATGCCTGTTTTGAGAAAAAGTAGAAGTGATTGGTTAGGAACCATATATTGAAGTAATTCTCAAGCTGAAAATCAATTGTTATTTGAGAAATATACTAAGAGCACCCATTTCACAGAAAGAGGCTGTAAATGTAGGTGCTGCTCAAATTGACTAAGGCATCAGGATAAATTGTGTATAACAGAACCTTGTTACATGAAGGTGAGTTGCTTGACATCAGCACTGTTGTTACATTTGCATTTGTGGAGGACCCATTACTAATTTGTTTGCCCTTTGATAAATCATTGTTTTGAATCTGCCATGTACAACACATTAGTTTGTTAGACGTGGGAAGCTCATAAATGAATGAGAAATAATTTTAAGGCTGCTGGTGACACTTAAAATCTTATTTCTAAAAATTTAACTTGCGTGCCTTACCTTTTCTGCCTAGACTTAAAAGAAACCATAGAATCCTGCAAGCACACATGAATACTTATTTGTTATAGTGATATACTGATATTATAGTTTCAGAATAATAAAAACATTTCAAGAGAACCATCAGCTGATATGACTCATCCTAAATCAATCTACTAGACCTGATATGACTCATCCTAAATCAATCTACTAGACCTGAGACGTGAAGTGCACCAATGACAAATGTCAGCTAGATGCTAGATCTACCACCAAGGAAAATGACATTTCACCCCAAGTGTAAAAACCTAAAATTAGACCTATTAACTTCTATTTCCTTCTCTTCTATTGTAAAAATTTTTACAGAAATTTCAACAAAACCTCCCCCATAAATTGAACTTAGCCAACATATAAAGAGACATCACAACCAACATAATAATTTAAAAATCAAACTAACAACTCAAACAACATCCAACATCAATCCTCAACTCCTATGATTTTGCAACATTTTTTAAACGCTGCAAAAGCTTTTGCAACGTTTTTATAAACGTTGCAATTGCCTATGATTTTGCAATATTTTTGAACGCTGTAAAAGGTTAATCATTTCCAACATTTGTAAAACGTTTCAAAAGCTTAATTTGAGCGTTTCAAAAATTTTAACTTAGTGCAACAATCTTTAAACGTTGCAAAAGGGAATATATCTCAAATAATCATACCAAAGGCAACGCTTAATTAAAAAATGTTGCGGTAGGCCCTTTTTAGCAAATGTTGCCTTTTGCATGTTGCAAAAGGTCTTTTTTTGTTGTAGTGTGAATATTTGTTGAAATTAATTGCTTATAGACCAGTCAATATTTGTTTAACTCCACTTGACATTGTGATCTAAATTTCAGATCTGATTTTGTGGTGTTGACTAATTTTCTCAGATATATTCTGGGAGTTTTGCTAGTGGTTGGCTGATGGTGGTTTTAGTTGTATGTGGCAAACAACGATAGAGGTGAAGAAGATGGATCAATAATTGTTTTCTCAAATCCACGAAAAAACAGATCTTATCTCGACAAAAGAAATCCAAATTGATGTCGAAGAGAACAAAATAGTGTACCGTAGGAATTTTTCGACGGTGAAGACGGTTGTAACTAATTACAAATTACACTAATGTAATTAATTACAAAATTGAAATAAAGTTACAATTGTAATTAATTGTACACTATAATTGATTATAAAATGTAATTAAGTTACAATTACAGTTTTAATTAAAGTGAATGTATCTAATTCAATTAATTGTAGTTAAAAAATATTTCATATTTTACAAATTCACTAGTTACAATTGTTATTAATTGGAAATTAAAATAAATTTTCAATTAAACTATAATTAATTACATAATGTAAATAAGTTGCAAGTGAAATTAAGTTACAATTGTAATTAATTACAATTTATAACTAATTCAATGAATTTTAAAAGGAAAATGAAATCTCGAGTGACTTGCAATATACAATTAAATTACATTAGTAATTAGTAATTAATACAAAATTAAAATAAAGTTATAATTGTTATTAATTATAAATTATAATATAATTGATTGCATGATGTAAATAAGTTACAATTGCAATTATAATTAAGGTAAATGTAACTAATTCAATTAATTTTAAGAAAAAAGATATGTCAAGTTTTACAACTTCATTAGTTACAATTGTAATTAATTTTAAAAGAAAAATAAAATTTCGAGTGACTTGTAATATAAACTTAAGTTACAATAGTATTGATTGGTTATATTTGTTATTGATTACAAAATTGAAATTAAATTATAATTGTAATTAATTACAAACTGTAATTCATTAAAAATGTAATTAAGTTACAATTGTAAGTAAATACATTTTGTAATTAATTCAATTAATTTTTTTAAAAAATGGATATTTTGAGTGACTTGTAATATACAATTAAGTTGAAATAATAATTAATTACAATTAGTAACTTAATTAAAATCGATTAGTTACAATTCATTAATTACAATGAAAATCTGATTTTGATTTTAAAACTCAAAATCACTACACCTTAATCTTTTTTTGGTCAAAATCATTGTGCATCACTGTACTTGAATACAAATACTAAATGAACTTGTTGTGTTCTCTATGAATTTCCTTGCTCTTTGAACCATCTCTTGTCTCAAGCAAAATGTAAAGCTTTCTATTGGACACTATGGATGTGATTACTGATTAGTTTGTGTTTGCCGTTCATATGGAAATCAAGAGTTCAAAAATACATATAAAAAGTTATGTTTCTGACCATCATGATTTACCTTTGCGTCAGTTTTCAAAATCAAGGTAAGAGAGTATGGTGGAGAAAAGCAAATTCCAATTGTGGTGGATAACTGTGCACGTGAAGATGAAATTCATTTTTAAATTACCTGATTTTGATAATATATTGTATATTCTTATAATATTTTTTAAAATATCTGATATTAAAACATAAATCTCTTAAATTCAGACCCGCCGCGTCGTAGAAGTACATGGCATGAAAACGTACGTGTCCATTTATAACACCTCTACCACTACCCTCTTTTGTGTTGTTTTCATCTCCATCGATTCGTTGCCGCCATGAGAAGAATGACTTCGTTTTAAGAGAGGACTATCACACTGATTATTGACGTTAGATTTAAATAATGGCTAATCAGATTGTGCTAGTCTATAATTTCGTGATAAAATATGTATATATCCGGTGCTGCTTTTCCTTAAGTTATTTTTATCGTATTGGATCTAATGATGAGTGTAAGTGGAATCTCTTCAGTGAGGAGTTGTTTGCTATACAATGAAATTCTATGGCTCAGAAATAAAAAAAATTGGTTATTATTTTGCTTGCCTACTATTACGAGGAATTAGAGTTCTGTCACGCCGTCGTGAGAACATTTTCATCTCCACCGATTCATCGCCGCCGTGAGAACCCCAGGCTTATACTTAGAATCATTTCAGATCTTAAGTAGAGCAAATCTAGTGGCTGCACGTTTCAGATCTTAAGTAGAGCAAATCTAGTGGCTGGACGTCGCTCCAACAGTGGTCATGGCTACTATTGCCGCTTGCCTGAGCCTCCCCGGAAATTTCTACCAAATCACTTGAATATAGAACCTACTCATATATCGATAGAGCTTGGTTATGATTTGCAGATTGAAAACGATGAGAATTCCATTGATTTATTATTTTTGAAAATTTATTTGTTGTTGGTTTTTATGGATCACAGTATTTGGTTTTATTTTGCTTGCTTTTACTTATTTACTGATGTAATTGTTTTCATGAATGAGTTTATGCATTTCAATTTGTGGGTGATCGGTGGTGGTGGTGGTGATTACAATTGTAACTAATTACAAATTGAAATAAAATTACAATTGTATTTTTAACTGTGGTCCGATGACGACGACGATTGTGACGGTAGTTGATTACAAATTACACTAATGTAATTAATTACGAATTACTAATGTTTTACTAATTCATAAGTTACAATTATATTTAATTACAAAATTGAAATAAAGTTACAATTTTAATTAATTACAAAACCTGATTCTGATTTAAAAAAAAAAAAAATACCTAATTTTTGATACTTGTGTAATTATTTAGAAGTCTACTATTGCCTCCAAAGTCTTATGTCCATCCCACTTCCAAAGAGAAAATAATGCCCTCTAATTTTTTTTTGGGAAAAATAAATAATTATACAATTAAAACTTTCACTTTTTAAACATAACAAACTTAAGATTTTTTAAAAAAAATCAGGTGTTAATTAGCTAATTAATTAATATAATATTATAATAATGATCATTTATATATTAAATTAAAACTTATATAATACCAAATAATAAAATCAAAACAATACCTAGCCCATGTTTGGTAGGAATTAAAATCTAGATTTTAATCTAAGTCAAAGTCAACAATCAATCTAAACCACAGATTTCGTGGGACCTACAACTTTTCAACCACACATCTTATCAACTTTTATCAAAATCTACTAAAAATCTAATTTTAATCTCCACCAAACAGGGGCTAATCTACAACCACTCCATCCCACCCCAACTCAACTCAATCCAACTCAACCCAACCCAACCCAACCCCGCACTCACCCACCCACCCACCCACCCACCCCCACCCCCACCTCAAAAAAAGACTTTTTTCCTTCTACTTTTCCATACTCACCATCACCCCGACACAACCTTACCCACCCCACCCCATCCCCATCACACCTCACCACCCCACCCCACCTCAAAAAATGACTTTTTTCCTTCTACTTTTCCATACTCACCATCACCCCGACACAACCTTACCCACCCCACCCCCTCCCCATCACACCTCACCACACCACACCACACTACACCACAAGAATGATTTTACTTCTATTTTTTCTCATCTCACCCACCTACCCCCACCCCACTTCTCCCCAACCCACCCACCAGTCTCATCCTATCATATCCCACCCCACCCACCCGACCCTACCCTACCCACCCCACCTAATCCAAAATGATTTTTTTCTACTACTTTTTCACAACTGGCACAGACCCTACCCTATCCTACCCTGCCACCTACCCCAACCCAACCCACCCCACCCAAAATTAATTTTTTTCTTCTAATTTTCGACCCCCTCTCCAACCTCGCCCCAGACCCTACCCCAACCCACTTCATCCAAAAATTAATTTTTTTCTAACCATTTTTTATACTACTTTCCACGACTCGCCCTGACCCTACCCCGCCACCCATGCCCAACCCCACCAAAAATTAATTTTTTTCTCCTAATTTTCCACACCCCACCCACCCCGTCCCGACCCTACTTCACCACACACTCACCCCACCCAAATATGATTTTTCTTCTATATTTTTACACCCCACCCCACCACAATCCACACCACCAAAAAATGATTTTTTCTTCTATTTTTTCACACTTCACCTCAACCGCCCATCCTATCCCACCACACCACACCCCACCCTACCCCCATCAAAAAATGATTTTTCTTCTATTTTTTACACCCCACCCAAAAATGATTTTTCTTCTATTTTTTCACACTTCCCCCCAACCTCCCCCATCCCATCCCACCGCACCCCGCCACCCACCATACCTCATCAAAAAAATATTTTTCTTCTATTTTTTCACACATTACCCCAACCACCCCATCTCAACCCACCCTACCCCACCCCACCCACCTAAAAATAATTTTTTTCTACTTTTTCAACCCCCAACCTGACCTCGACCCCACCCCACTCCAAAAAATGATTTTTTTCTTCTACTTTTCCCCCACCTAGACCCACCCCACCGTACCTACCCCCACCTACCCCAAAAAATAATTTTTTCTTCTACTTTTCCAACCCCACCCCACCCCACCCACCCCGACCCTACCTCACCACAAAAAATGATTTATTCTACTTTTTCTACCCCCACTCGACCTCTACCCCACCATCCCCACCCCCAAAGTCACGGTCAGTCACGTAAGTTGACATGAGATCGCAGTTAAGTCACACAAGGTCACATAGAGTCACAATTACAAATTTAGTTGTAAAATCTCACCCCTCCAAATTCACGGTTGGTCACACAAGGTCAAAGTTCGGTCACACAACATCGCAGTTTGGTCAAACAAGGTAACAGTTAGGTCACGGGAGGTCACAATTAGGTCAAACGAGGTCACGGTTAGATCACACGAGGTCACAGGTCGATCAAATAAAGTCACACTTCGTTCTTACAAAGTCACAGTTCGGTCACATATAGTTATATTTGACACAATTGTAGGTCACATTACATCCTCGTCCAATGGTCACACCAAGTCACAATCTATATAATTGGTCACAATCATCTATAATTGATCACATATTATTTATTTATTGGTCATAGTTACCTAATAATTGGTCATAGTCGTCAATAATTGATCACAATTTATTTATTGATTGATCAAAACTTACTTGTTTTCTTGATCACATTCGCACTTATCATAAGTTACACAAACTCACAATTAGTCAATATTTTGATCACATTTACCTATAATTGATCAAAATTATCATATAATTGGTACATATTATTTATTTATTGGTCATAATTTACTCGTTTCCTCAATCACAATTAGTTAACATTTTTGTTACAATTACCTAATATTTGATCACATTCTTTATTCTTAGTTTTTTTGGTCACATCCTCCATTTCTCACAAGTCACAATTAGTAAATATTTTTGTCACATTTACCTAATAATTGGCCACATCCCGTACTTGATCAAACAAAGTCAGATTTGAACATACAAGGTCACAGTTCTATCACACAAAGTCTCAATTCGATCTTACAAGATCATAGTTAATTAAATGATGCCATAGTTCGATCACATGTATTACCAAACTATGACCTTGTGTGATCGAACCATGCCTTCGTGTGACCGAATGTGATTTTATGTGATCGAATTGTGGCTTTCTGTGATCAAATTTTGCAACTAAACCAATTGTGATCTAACTGTGACCTCGTGTGATCAAACTATGACCTTGTGTGACCAACTGTGACTTTAGGAATGTGTGGGTAGGTGGGTGAGGTTTTTCAACTAAATTTGTAATGTGACATTGTGTGACATGTTGTGACTTTGCATGCGGGGGTGGGATATGGTGGGGTGATTGAATTATTAGGTAAGTGTAACCAAAATGTCGACTAAATGTGACTTTATATGACTTATGACGAGTAGGAAATGTGACCAATTATTAGGTAATTGTGACAAAAAATATTAACTAATCATGAAAAAAACGAGTAAGTTGTGACAAATAAATAAATAATATGTGACCAACTATAAATGATTGTGACCAATTATATTAAAGGTTGTGACCATCTATAACTTTTTGTCACCATTGGACGAGGAAAAGTATAAGAAAAAAATCATTTTTGGGTAGGGTCGGTTTGTTGGGTGGGTGGCGGGTAGGGACGGGGTGTGAAAAATTAGAAGAAGAAAAATCATTTTTTGGTAGGGTGGGGTTGGTGGGTGACAAGTGTAGGGTCGGGACGGAGTGTGGAAAAGTAGGAAAAAATCATTTTTGGGTGGGGTAGATAGTGGCGGGGTTGTTGGGTGACTGACGTAGTGTCAGGATGGGGTGTGAAAAAGTAGAAAAAATTCATTTTTGGGTGGGGTCAGTTGATTGGGTGGGTGGCGGGGAGGTGGGTGAGGGTGTGAAAAATTGAAGAAAAAAATTATTTTTGGGGGTGGGTAGGAATGGGATGGGTGGGTATGGTGGAGTGGGGTGGGGTGGGAGCAAGGGTAGGGTCTAGGTGGGGTGTGAAAAATTGGAAGAAAAAATATCATTTTTGGGTGGGGTGTGGTCAATTGGTTGGGTGGGTAGCTGGTAGGGTCGGGACGGGGCGGGGTGGGTGTGAAAAATTAGAAGAAGAAAAATCATTTTTGGGTGGGGGTGGGTTGCGGGATAGGTGGGAATACATGGAGAGATAAAAAAACAACTCGTTTTGTGGGGTGGGGTGGGGAGGGTGGTGTTGGTGGGGGCGTGAGAAAGTAGAAGGAAAAATATCATTTTTGGGGTGTGGTGAGATCGATAGGGTGTTGTCGGGTTGGGTGGGGGTAGGTAGAAAAGTATAAGGAAAAAAATCATTTTTGCGATGGGGTGGGGTAGGTGGGGGTGAGGCGGGCGGGGTGTGTTATGGTCTGTGGCTGTGATAAGATCAATTTGTCACTTTACGATGAGGTGGTGTAAGGTCAAGTGGAGTGGGGTGGGATGGAGAAGTGTAGGAAAATATCGGGAGAATATAAAAATAAACTTATTTTTGGGGAGGGTAGGATATGGGTATTGAGGTGGGGTGGGTGGGTGCCGTCAGGGAATGTGGCTAGGGTGAGATCACTTTGTCACTTTGCGATGAGGTGGGTAGGGTAGGGTCGAGTGGGGTTAGGTTAGGTTGGGGTGGAGTGGAGTGGAGTGGGATAGGAAAGTGTAGGAAAACATCGAGAGAAAATAAAAATAAACTTATTTTTTGGGTGGGGTAGGATATGGGTAGTGAGGTAGGGTGGGTGGGGTCAAGGGATGTGGCTAGGGTGAGATCAATTTGTCACTTTGAGATGAGGTGGAGTAGGATAGGGTAGGATAGGATAGGATGGGGTGGGGTGTGGTGGGATGAGGCAACATCGAAAGGAAAAAATAAAAATTATTTTTGGTGTAGGGTGGGTGGGGGTGGGGTGGTGGTCTGTGGCTTGGATAAGATCAATTTGTCACTTTGCGATGAGTTGGGGTAGGGTCGAGTTGAGTGGGGTTGGGGTGGGAAGGGGAAGTGTAGGAAAACATTTGGAGAAAATAAAAATAAATTTATTTTTGGGGTGGGGTAGGATGTGGGTTGGTGGGGTTTGGGGATGTGTCTAGGGTGAGATCAATTTGTCACTTTGCGATGAGGTGGGGTGGGGTAAGGTAGTGTCGAGTGGGATTGTGTTGGGTTGGGGTGGGGTGGGGTGAGATGGGGAAGTGTAGAAAAAAATCGAGAGATAGTAAAAATAGACTTAATTTTGTGGTGGGTAGGATATGGGTGGTGGGGTGGGGTGGGGTGGGTTGGTGGGGTCGGGGGATGTGGCTAGGGTGAGATCAATTTGTCACTTTGCAATGAGGTGGGGTAGGGTCGAGTGGGGTTGTGGTGGGGTGGGTGGGGACGTGTAGGAAAATATCGAGAGAAAATAAAAATAAACTTATTTTTTGGGTGGAGTAGGATATGGGTGATGATGTGGGGTGGGTGGGTGGGTGGGTTTTAGGGTCGGCGGTGTGATTAGGTGGGCAGGGTGGGTTTGTGGGATCAATTTGTCACTTTGAGATGAGGTGGGGTTGGGGTGGGGTGAGATGGGGAATGATAGGAAAACATCGAAAGGAAAAAAAATTTATTTTTTGGGTGATCAAAATTTGAGTTTTTAATTTAATATTATATTAGTTTTAATATAATATATAGTACATAATTATATTTGTCTTATATATATTATTATATTTATTTTTAATTATTAAACACATAATTAAATGAATTAGCACCTGAAATTTAAAAAAATAATTTCCTTCACATGATTTTTGAATTGCATATTTGAAATACAAGGTTCTAGGTAATTTTTTTTTATTTTTTATTTTTTGATTCGTCCAATATAGGCCCAAGAAGGAATATGGAAGGAGAAGTCCTTCTTTGAATGATAAGTATTTATATAATTTCCTTATTTGAGTCGAATTTTAATATTTCTCTTTTGATGTCCAAAATCTTTTTTCTCAATTTGTGACATTGAGTTTAATTTAATCCAAATTCTTTAACTAATCCACAAAACATATTCTACAAAACATGAAATATAATCAATATCCAAAATTTAAACATTTAAAATCATTAAATCAAGAGAAAATATCACAAATCAAACAATGATTATGCATTTTATCATCCACACAAATTTTTCAAAATCAATTTTCAACAATATATTTTATCTCCAAAATATAACATTTATTATTTATAATTTTTTTTCTTTTATTTACCAACAGAGGCTCCACTGAAACAGTAAAACTTAATTCAACGGTAATTTTTTTTTTTCCTTTTATTTACCAAACACAGGCTCCCTAAAATCTTAACCGTTTGTTTATTCTTAACCCAACGGTGTAAATTGTAATATGAAATTGACGAAAATATGACCGTTAGTGCAGTACTATTTATAACCCCTGATTCTTGGGAGTGTCTTGGGGTATTTCTATCAGTGTTTTGGGTGTTGTTCCCGTGGTTTTTCTGTCAAGATTAACTAGACAAGGCAAGGATTTATGAAGATGGATTCAAATGCTATTCCAGAGCAACCCAAAATATGGTCCAGTACGATAATACTTGGAATTTGGAAAGTTGACGGTAATTTTCTATAATTTCTTTTCTATATGTTTATCATGTTCTATATTCATGCATAGAAGGAATCTTGAAGGATAGTTTCAAGGTTTTGTTCTTTGGCTAAAATGATAATGAATTTGGGTTTAACTGGATTTTTTTTTGTGAATTCTCTTATGCTTTTCATATTGTTTGATTATTTCAGAAATTCTGCGATCAATTTGGTGTTTTTTCTTTTTTGGGTGAATTCTATTAGGGTTTTCATTTTCTGTGTGGTTATTTCAGAAATTTTGTTCTCAGAGTGATGATTCTGTCTCGTTTCTATAATTTCATTCTCTTTACAATAATGTTCTTTATTGGCTCGTTAAGGATGATTCTTGAAGGATTTCTTCTGGGTCAAATAGACGATAAAATATGTGAATTCTCTTTCCTTTCCTTTCCTTTTCCTTTTATTTATGGCATT
Organism: Ligustrum vulgare; assembly: GCA_963555705.1. Taxonomy (NCBI): domain Eukaryota; kingdom Viridiplantae; phylum Streptophyta; class Magnoliopsida; order Lamiales; family Oleaceae; genus Ligustrum; species Ligustrum vulgare. The sequence continues at coordinate 48,456,687 of OY743180.1, forward strand.
GATAATGGTTTTTCTTATGGACATAAATTGGTTGGTCATTGCATTCTTAGAAGAAGTCAGAGAATTATGAAATCACAAAGCAGTGATTGATAATTAATGATTGTGTCAGGTGTTTCCTTTTCATTTGGATGGATCTTCACGGATTGTTCTTTTTGAGTGATAGTCAATCCTGGGTTTTGCTGTTTTTGTATTTGTGTTTGCGTTTGGTTTGAATAGGTTATGTCCCCCCTTGCGTCCTCTTCTATGCACAGTTTTATAACAACAATTATGTTTTGTGATAATGTTCTCTTTGTTTATGTAATTTTTGTGTCTTCGTAATTACATTTTTCTGGTGCAATTGCATAAATTTTGAAGGATCTTCTGTGGTTCTTGTTATATGAATGGATGATGAATGTAGGGTTTTGCTGTATTTATTAATGTGAAATCTCTATGGGTTGAAACTTTAATGTAATCTGTGCTTTTTTATGTTCTATTTATGGTTACCGTTTCATTTTGTTCTCAAGAGTGACAATTTTCTCTTTGTTCGTATAATTTCATTGTCTTTATAATCACATACTGGTTGGTGCATGTGGATGAATTTGAAGGTTCTTTATTTATTTTTATTTATTTATTTTGTTCTTTAGAGAGACGATGAATATGGATTTTCATTGGATTTGTTTCTGTAAGTTTTTTGTGGATTGAAACTTTAATGTAATTTGTGCTTTTTTATGTTCTGTTTATGGTTACCTTTTCATTTTGTCCTCAAGAGTGACAATTTTCTCTTTGTTTGTATGATTTCAATTTTTTCTTTATAATCAAATACATACTGGTTGGTGTGTGTGGATGAATTTGAAGGATCTTGATTTTTATTTATTTATTTTTTTTCTTTAGAGAGATGATGAATATGGGTCCATGCAACACATACTTTATGTTATGTTTATGGTTCCATTTTCATTTTATGTATGATTAATTCTGTGGATTGTTTGTACTTTTATGTTGTTTATGGTTCCATTTTCATTTTATGTATGATTAATTCAGCAATTTTGTTCTTAGTGTAGTTCTCTCTGTTTTTATAATTTATTTATATTTAATCTTTACAATGCCCTTGTTGGTTCATTAGGATGAATCTTGTAGGGTTTATTCTGGGTCGAATTGATGATCACGTTCAGATTTTTACTAGTTATTTTTCGTTTGCAACCCCTTTGGAGTGATAATCAACCTTGCTTTTGTTGTCGTTGTATTTGTCTAATAAATACTGATAAGTTTTGTATGTTTCCCTTAAATTTTATGTTTGGTTTCCTTTTAGCAACTGTATCGTGTTCTCTTTGTTTCTTTAATTTTCATATCTTCGCTTATATGTTCTTTCTTGGTGTGCATAGGGGTTAATTTTTGAAGGATTTTTTGTGAGGTTCATTTTTCGGTTCACTGGAATTCTATGTGAATTCTCTGTTCATTTCGCTGATTCTTTAATGAAAATTTGTGATTTTTGTTTTTTTAATAATAAAGATAAATGATTGTGATTTTTACGTATGGTTATTTCAACAATCATGATTCTCAGAGTGATGATGTTCTATTAGTTTATGTAATTCCCGTGTCTCTATGATCACGTTCTTTTTGGTGTATTTTGATGAAATGTTGATCTTTTTGTGGGTTTCCTTTTATGGTTTAACTGATTATGAACTTGGGTTTCCTCAGATTCATTTGCTGATCTTTCATTGTGTTCCCTTTTTTCAATTATATGTGATTATTTGAGATTCATAGCTATCATCAAATCTTGGATATCAGAGCCACAGGGAAGAAAAATCAGCTTCCAGCAGATTTTTTCCATCTTACAAGTCACAGAATTACGAAATTCAAAAGCAGTGAATGATTTTGCTTCAGAGTCTTGTTTATGCATGATTTTTTGAAAATTGAGATTTCTTTCTATTGCTATTAGTTGCAGGTTTCCATTCATGTGAGTTATTTCTATAGAATCTAGTTCGTTCGGCTTCTAAATTCTAATTCTTGTATTCCCTTCCGATATTTTAGCTGTAGCATGTGTGATTTATGGCATCTGATTTAATCAGATTCTCAACCCAGGTGAGAGTGAGAAGAAACACTGATTCTTGTATCTTATGACTTTATCAGTTTCGACTTGGGGCAAAAAGATGGTTATGAATCAAAACCCTCTGATTGGTGGGGTATTCTTCCATACATTCAAGGTAAGTAAATATTTTAATTCCACTTCAAAGCTGTTCAAAAATTAGAAGCACATTCAATCACATATATGAAGTATTTAATTTTCAGTTTGTCAGCAGCATTTTTACATTTGATGCTTCATTGTTAATTTAGTTATGGGGTGTCATCTGATGCTCCATTGTGAGAAATTTGATGAACATCTTTTTTCTCCAACTTCTCACACTTTGAAATGACAAGTTTTTCAACAGAGAGTTCTAACTATCGACAGGATTTTCAAATATTGAGATTTCTTTTTCTGGTTTCTAATAATAGAGTTATAGAACTCTACTCTACTTCTGCTTTGAAAAGCCTTGTATTCCCTTCCCTTTTTAGCAAGAGGAGATCATTGACCCTTTTTCTGTAAGGGGGATTTGTAGCTCGAATATCTATCTGGAATGACACTTTCTGAACTAATAAAGTACTCTTGATTGAGGAAATTCTTCGTTCCTAATGTTACAACACCTACGCTAATTATTTCTTCATCAAGAGGAATCGAAGGATGTTTTTATCCATCTCTACGGTTATTTTAAGATTAAATCAAGCTTTTTAAATAGGAATTAAACATATGAATTAGATTATCCTTAGGATAAATTATTTTCAGACGACGTTCAAGATTTGAGTTTGCTCGACTCAGGTTTACGATAAATTATGCTTGAACAAGGTCGAGAGCCCTTGATGCTTGAATATATCCTTAGGATTAGTGTTCTTCAAACGAGATCGTGATTATATATGATTCTGCTCGATTTGGGCTTGACTCAAGACTTGTTCCGAGGATAAAAATGCTTCGATAGGTATTGAGACATATTCATCTCAACTCAGCCCTCATATGAGATAATAGTCATACGATGTCGAAACTCACTTATGCCCAAACTAAGCTTTTATACGGGTATTATTATGCTTGAATAAGCTCTTGAGATAAATTATGTTTGAGATGAAGACTCACTTTGGCTTGACTCAGTCCTTAGAGGGAATATGCTCGAACAAGGTTGAGTTGAGGCTAGACAACATGTATGAAGAATAGTAGGGTACTAGCAGCTGCAGTAATTGACTTTTGAAGACCACGTGTTTCACTAATTAGCAAAATTCAATGCTACATTTGTCTATACTTGGGGTAAACTATACTAATTACCAAAGGAGAAATGGAAAAGGAGCCTTCATATCTCAGGAAATGGAACAAGTGCAGCTGGTGTGTGCGCTCGAAAGGTTGTAACTATTGTTTCCTGAATGTTATAGAAACAAGTTGCTCGGTAAGTCTAATATTTCTCCTTTCTAATCTTCTGTGCCTTCATGGTTGTACTACTAACATTATGCATGTGAAATGTATGCTAGATTATGAAAGTGGTTCTCATTAGGGGATGGGTGGTAAGTGCTCAGCGCAGCTGTGTGCTTGGTTCGATTCCCCGCAAGGTGGAATTGGCCTTGTGGCAAGCGGGAGTTATTGAGATTTGCTCATGCTTACCATAACCCTTCCACCCTGGCTACTTGGAGGCATAACAGGATTTACCTTCCCGAACCAATGGCCTTGGGCGTGGTCGGTTCGGGCCCTCAGGGTCACAGGCTACACCTTTTTCCGATAAAAAAAAAAAAAAAACAATGCAAAAATTCAATTATTCTATAGAGAGCAGCAATGGCCGCAAACAATGACATTCGGTCTCCAAGTGACTCTTCTTTACACCCGTTGCCAAGTTTTGTCTCTAATCAATATTTTTTCTTTTATTATTTTTTGTTAGTACACGTTTCTTTGTTCTCCTCTTCTTTCACTCATAGTATACTAAATATGCTTGATCAAAATTTTTCCTATAAATAGGTTGTCCATGAAAAAGGGAGAAAAGCAAGAGAAAACATATTGTAGGTGAAGAATACAGAAATTCCCTCAAGCTTCAAGTTCAAATTAAATCCAAGAAGATCAAATTCTTTTTCAAATCAAGCCAAGTCCAAATCAATTCCAAGAAGATCAAAAGCCTTCTTCAAATCAAAGCAAGTCCAATCCGAAGTCCAAATCTCAAGTTCCAAGCGCCAAACATGCAAACTGTCAACAAATCAAGTTTTCCAACAAATTCAAAACTCCAGGAATCAAGTCACGTGACCCCTCGAGAGGATTTTGAAAATTTGCATTCACAAGAGTTGTCCGCTTTCATTTTCTCAAATTTCAATTTGTACCAATTTCAGTATTTTTAATAATACTTCGAAATTCTTCGTGCAAATTTCTTAGCACACCCACTGGACACTCTTGCGAGAATCTTCCGTTCTACAAAACTCAAATACATCAGACATGGCAAGCGAAAAAGCGAAGGAAACTGTGACTCGTCTTGAAGAAACACTTGCTGAACTTTTCCAAACAAAATCCAGAAAACTCAACTGGTAATTAAGGAAATTCTCCAAAAAGGGCAAGATGAAAATCACTTTCAAGAAGCAAGGCAGCTCCCATTCATCAGAAAAGAAGGCCAAAGATGAGCGAGTTCAACAAATGGCAGTTTCCATTGAAAAGTTAACTAAATCTCTGGAGGAAACAGATGCACAAATTGCTGCTCTCATGCATTGACCCTTTGAAAAAAGACAAATTCTCCGGAGTTAAAGATCCGGAAATCTAGTAGAAGCAGGATATGCATGATCGTGTAAAACGTATTTTGTGACACCACTCAACTCTCTCTTGGCACTTTGTCCGTCCAACAACTTCAAAATATGATCTCTGACAGCATCCGAAATGAGAATAAGAGGGCTACCAACCCCCGAAACTTCAGTGTTTTGATGGAAAGGGCAACCCAAAGCAACACATAGCTCATTTCATTGAAACATGCAACAATGCTGGCACGTACATTACACTACTCAACTCTCTCTCTGTCTGTCCAACAACTTTAAAATATGATCTCTGACACCATCCGAAATGAGAATGCCTCTTGGCTACCAACCCCGAAATATCAGTGTTTTGATGGAAAGGGAAACCCAAAGCAACACGTAGCTCATTTCATTGAAACATACAACAATGTTGGCACGTACAATGATACTATGGTGAAGTAGTTTGTACGCTGACGCCAAGTTTTACCTTGAAGATGAAGAATTTCAACTTATGAAAAGTGTTAATCAGAAAGTCATAGTTCCACCGCATCAACTTATAACAAGTAAATCAAAGTTTTAGCTTTACCACATCAACTAATGAAAGTTACAACGCATGCAAAAGTGGTTGACGAAATGAAGAAAACTTTCAAGGGATGTTACAATCCGAGGGCCAATAAATTGTTTGAAAATGTCGGGTTTGGAAGAGGAGAACCCCGAAAATTGGGTGATGTTGACGTAGTACTTGTAGGTGGACATGTTCCATCAGGTTTGGATGGATCAATCATATCACAACCAAAATATGGCTTGGGATATAGTCCAAATCAACCGAAACATATTAAAGTTAAGGTCTCCTCAAACCCAATTATGATTCAAATATGTAAAAAAGTTTCAATATTCGAAAAGTTAAAGGGCTTCGACAGCAGTTGAATCAAAAGACAAAGTCTCGGTCTTTCAGAGGTTAAGCAGTAATGATTCCATATCTGCTCAAGTTGATGAAAAAGCACGAGCTTCTATAGAATCGTCTCAAAGACAATCTATCTTCTCTCGACTTGGAGTTATTCTGATCTGAATTTAAAGACTCAACGGTCCAGAAGAAGGCCTATAACTAGAAAGACTTCCAAGCTTCAAAAGAACGACATAAATGAAGAGAAAGTACACATTACTTTTGAAGAAACCACTAACTCAGAATCTAAAGTTGAAGACTCGACCACATCAGATGAACTCACCAACTCCGCCAACATTTGAAGAAGGGGACAAGCTATTGTGGACGATTTGAAACAGTTGAACTTGGGAACAGAAGAAGACCCCGAGGCCAATATATCTCAATACCCTTCTCAGTCCAAAAGAAGAATCTAAGAGTACTTCAACATGCTGCAAACAAGGAGCTGTTTGCATGGAGTTCGTCCTATCAAGCAACCTCAAAGAAGATTTAGGCCAGAATTGATTATTAACATTGTTCATATCAGAAAGAAGAATGGACAATTACGAGTTTGCGTCGACTTTCGAGAACTAAATCAAGCTTGTCCTAAAGATGATTTTCCACTTCCAATAATAGAGTTAATAGAGGATGCAACAACTGGATATGGGGTTCTTTCATTCATGGATGGATCTTCCGGTACAATTAGATCCAAATGAATCTGAAAGATAAAGAGCTTACAGCGTTTCGTACACCTAAGGACATATACTATTTATAAGGTCATGCCTTTTGGATTGAGATAGACCGATCAAAAATTCATGCCATAATTAACACGCTTGAGCTTAGCAATTTACATGAACTAAAAAGTCTTCAAGGAAAGTTGACATATATTCGAAGATTTATTTCTAATCTTCCTGGACGTTATCACCCATTTAACAAGTTGGTAAAGAAAAATGTCATTTGAATGGAACGATGCATGTCGTGATGCTTTTCAAAGCATTAAGCAATATCTATCTCATCACCAGTGCTTATAGCTCCAACTCATGGGAAGCCATTGACTCTCTATGTTGTGGCGCATGAATATTCTCTAAGTGCTCTGCAAAGAATAATGAAGGAACCGAGAATGCGAGCTATTACCTGAGTCGGACATTAGTAGGTGTGGAACTGAAGTGCTCACTAATTGAGAAAATGTGTTTAACATTATATTTGTAGCTAAGAAATTGAGGCATTATATGTTAGCACACACAATCAATCTAGTCTCAAAGGTACCATTAAAGTACATAAGGTCTATTCTTTCTGGAAGCATGGGAAAATGGGCACTTCTATTATCGAAGTTCGACATTAAGTTAATTCCTCAGAAGGCTGTTAAGGGACAAGCATTAGCAGATTTTCTTGTTGAACATTCAATTCCAATAGAATGGGAACTCTCTGCTTCACCTTCCATTTGAAGAAATATTTTACAATGAAGTTGTACCTTCATAGAGGCTATTCTTTGATGGGGTAGCTTGAAAGTACGGTGCTAGAGCATGAGTCGTATTTGTAGTGCCCACAAGTTATGCCATGCATTTGCTTTTGACAGAAAAGTGTCCTAATTACATGGCAGAATATCAAGCTCTCATTATTGGTTTGGAGACTGCATTGGACATGGAAATTAATCAATTAGAAGTCTTTGGAGATTCTATGTATCATAATCAACCAGCTTGTGTCTCTGAATATGAAGTCAGAAACTTGGATGTTAAGCCATATTGAATCAATAAAAATCAAATTTGTTCCAAGAAATGATTAGCTAATTTGGCTGCTGTTCTGGCCAAATCAGATGAAGCCACCAAGTGTCAATTGTTCAAAAATGGGTAATTCCATCACTATTTCCAGAGAATCTGCAAGAAAACAATAGTGTTGAAGATTCTGGTGAAGAAAAAGTTGATTGAAGGCAACAAAAAATTGATTATCTTCAACATCAGAAGTTACTAGACAATCCTCGTCGTAGGACTGAAGTTCGAGAGCATGCTTCTTGAAGAAGTCTGGAATATGCGGTGCTCATCAGTCTGGACTCAATCTCTGTAACGAGCCGTACTCATGGTCTTTCCACTCCCCCCAGGATTGGGCTCCCTCAAGGGGCCTTCTCCCAATCTTAACCCCTAGGTACAAGGTTCGAATCCCTGGGGAGGCAAAAATTCACTTCAGGGTAAGATTGGGAGAAGGCCCCTTGAGGGAGCCCAATCCTGGGGGGAGTGGAAAAACCATGAGTACGGCTCGGAGAAGGCCCCAGCGAGGGAGCCGGGTCGTTACAATCTCCATTTTCGAATAAAAAGAATGGGGTACTATTGGCCAACTATGGTTCAAGATTCTATGGACTATGTAAAGAAATGTGAAGCTTGTCAAGTCCATGCAAATAACATCCATCAACCTTCGAAACAATTGCACTCCAAAATCTTTAGCTGGACATTCATACATCCTTGCTGGAGCTGATTATTTCTCCAAGTGGGCTGAAGCTGTACCAGTATGGAGTTGGCATTCAACAAGACCTTGTGCAACCTGTTAAAAAAAGTTGTGTCTAAATAAAAAAGGGATTGAATTGTAGAAGCCTTGTGGGCTTACCGCACTACTTACCGGACCTCGACACAAGCTACCCTAAGTGCTTTAGTGTATGGAGTATAAGTTGTCCTGCCTTTAGAATGTCAAATTCCATCATTGCAGATTGCTATTCAAGAAGGATTGACAACAGAAGAAAATGTCCATCTTTGACTCGAGGAGCTTTGGATGAGAAGATATATACTAGAGGCACAAATGCACTTGGAATGTTATCAAGCTCATATAGCGAAGTCCTTCAACAAAAGGGTGCGGCCAAGATCATTTCAAGTCAGAGATATGGTACTTTCAGTGCACAAACCAATCATAATCACAAGAAAAATTGGGGACAAGTTCCAACCTAACTGGGATAGTCCATTTCTTGATACTCACGTGTTCACAAATGGAGCATATAAGATCATTAACAAAGATGGACTGCAAATTGGAGATAATGTTTATCACTTATTATTATGATAAGAATCAAGAAATATTGTGATAATATTTTACTTAGCCTAGAATTCGATCACTTATCATGTTTGATAAGGATTCAAAATTTAAGAATATTTTGATTGACCGAAGATCATGATCCTATTCTTGGTGTCCAAGTTTATCACTTATGGTAAGATTTGTAAACAACCTTGATTATCTTACCTTATCTTATCTTATGGCAAGATTTGCAAACAACCTTGATTATCTTACCATATCGTCATTTATGGTAAGATTTTGTCATTTATATCTTACCTTATCTCTGATTATTCTTGATTTAATTGCAGGTGTACAACTAGGATTCTTGATGGACAAGCAAATCGATTGCACTTAAATATGGGAGACTGGGACGGTTTTCCTCAAGAAGTCACAAAATTCGAAAATTAATATTATGCTGAATACATATACGGCTTCTTCATTGTATGACTTCGTCTTGTGCATGAATAATCTCGAGACATAGAGATTATTCTTTCATGCCAAAAATTGATTTGTAAATCGTGGTTCTCCGGGAGGAGTTTGTCAATCACTACGAGAAGAAAAGACTTTAGCTAGAAGATCAAACGAGATGTTTGGATCAAGATCAAACGGGAGTTCGAGTTTACTGAAGATCATTGCAGTTTCAAAGAAAAGCTACTGAAGAGCGGTGGGATGTCAGCTCATATTACACGCCATAGAAGGATCAGGGAGTGATTTATTTCTTGGGCGTTTGATAAGTCTATGCGTAGATTTATCCTGTAACTTATATTGATTTGTGTAAAACCTTTTCTTATATAGTGATTGATTTTTGATAAGTCTATGCGTAGATTTATCCTGTAACTTAGATTGATTTGTGTAAGACCTTTTCTTATATAGTGATTGATTTTTGTCCGCATGGTGCAGGCACGTGAGTTTTCCCTGTTAGGATTTTTCCCACGTAAAGCTCAAATATTGTGTTCCTGTCTCTTTACAATCCTGCATCGCTTATACTGTCTGTTCACGTTTTATAATTTAGACGAATCTCAGCAAGATTCATCTGGCCTTGCGCTAAAATAAAAACATCACGTTTCACTATTAATTTGTAACTGTCCAGACAAATCTGTGACAGTCAGTTCTGTCTTAATTAAGAATTAGACAACTTTAAATTTTCAATTAGTATCAGAGCTAGGTTCACTTCTAGAAAGTGAGATCTCGTTGTCTAAAATGGAAAATTTTGCATCTCTTAGGCCACATTTGTTGACTGATAATAATTATGCATATTGAAAAATTCGTATGGAGATTTTTATTCAATCTATTGATGAACGTTATTGGACATCTATCCTTGATGGTTACACAACACCCACTGTCATTGTTGGAGGTGTTGTCACAGCTATATCTAGAAGTTTTTATATTGCTGATGAATTATCTAATGCAAATTAGAATTCAAAAGCACTTAACAAATTATTTCCACGACGGTAAGAAAGAAACCTTGGTCAGATACTCATCATAAACTCTGAAGTCTCTATAGATCTCTCATTGTTATCTGTGCGTAAACCACATGAGGCAAATAAATCGGATTCCACGAAAAATCATTAGAGTCCATTCTTCCCCGAAGGAGTTCTCGACAATCAAATGCATCAACCTCCCAATGTTGGAAATCATTTAAAGTCCTGGCATATCTTCGGATAATAGGATGACCAATGCTCTTGTCAACGTTGTCATAAATGCCCCGAATAAAATAAGTTTCAGCCCAAGCATACAAAAAATGTCCGAGAAATGTATATTTGACTGATCCAATGTCATGGCCAGTCACGCAATTTGTTGTCTCAGTAAGTCCTCTATAAATGCAAGCTAAGATGGGAGGTACCAAGATGTAATTTGATTTTGTAAGATGGGAGCTACTTTAAAAGTTCCAACCCTGAGACCATTATCTCTAGAAGGAAAAATAAAACGACAGAGCTAAAGGGAAAGATAAGCTGCTATGTCCAACTCTTCTTGTTCTTCAACAGATAAAGAAGTATTACAATAGTGATAGAGCACGTATTTGCCATTTAATTTGTGATATTTCCTCTTATTCCATTGATTTTAAATGCTTAAATTGTAGATGTTAATCATATTTTATGTTTTGTGGATTAGGTGGAGAATTTAGATCAAAATGGATTCAATATCACGAATTAAAAGAACAAGTTTGGAACTCAAAAAGTTCACGATCAGATCAGGACTTTGCATAAGGCGTGGGCACGCCTTATTAATTATGAAAGATAGCAACCTTAAATATTTAATGGGCTAGACTTGTAGACTTTGGAGGTAAATGGGCTCAAATGGTGGACTTGAAAATTGGTAGCTCACGTTTGGAAAAGAAACAAAAAAGATGGCAGCATGTTTTTTTGGAAAAAGCTGAATTGAGGAAAGAAAGGGCAAGACAAAGAAAAAAAGGAAAATCTGGAAGAAAAAAAAAAGGAAGGCAATTTGCTGGAGAAAAGGAAGGGAATACTAGAGAAGTAGCCACGCAGGGGAGGCTTGGAAGTCAACAGGGGCATTAACAATTTGGAAGGAGTTGGGCAGCCACAAGATTACAAGGATTGGAGGAGCAGCCTTTTTTTTTTATTCGATTCAGTATCATACTTTTTTATCATTAACTTTTAGTTTTTGGTTTCAAAAATATTGATTGAGGGATAGCTAATTTATTATTCCAGTTCAAGGTTATTCGAAGTTTTGATTCGCCAAGAATTGTGAGATCTAATTAAATTTAATTGTTTTTTTAATTGTTCTCTACTTATATGTCTTTTGCTTGTGAATTGAAGTTGTGATTTTGATTGATTAATTCAAGGTGCACGTTGTTTTAATTGTCAAAATGATACTTGGTCAATTATGAATCTAAATCCGTAATTGTTTAGGTTTTCTAATATAAGTGACAAATAACATAGTTAATTATAGATTGATTTTTGACTCATGTTGTGAAAACATATAACCTAATTTTAAAAAATCACGCGTGTGGATTTGTTGGTTAGAATTGGTCGTCTCTCTAGAAATTAATGCTATTGGTAAATTAAATCCTAATATCGTATCTAGGGTTGTTTATTGATTAGGGAAATAGTCAACGAGCGTCTTTTGATTATCGATAAAGTAAGAAGAGATAGGTTGTTAGATCGTATCAATGACCATAACCAATTTAGAGAATGATTTAAGGATTTTATTTTTGCATCTATGATCAATTCCGTGAATCGATACTAAGATTATACTTTGGACTGGATATCTGTTTAATTTGATATTTCTAAAAATTTTAATTTCGCACTCGTTTATTTATAAATTGATTTCACATTCAAAAATTCAAAACCCCCCTTTTTTTAATTCATTGTTTTGATTTTCCGAAGAATTAAATTTAACCAATCTCTGTGGATTCGACCTTACTCCCCATTATCACAATTTATTTTTATAAGAGTAAGAAAATATTATTATTTGGTGGATTCGACACCCATCAAATTTTTTGCGCCGTTGCCGGGGATTGGTGTCGAATAGATTTAATTTTTCATTTTTATTTTTATTTTTATTTTTATTTTATTCATTTTATGCTCTATTGATTCCTCGTCCAGTGATTTGATCTCCATCATGGCTGCTAACACTCAACAATTTGGATTCAGACAAGACACCCCTGTGAAAAGGGTGAATGAAATAAATGTATCATCTCTTGAAAATCAAATAGTGAATCTAACATCTCTTATTCAACAAATGACTGTAGGAAATATGCAATAGGTTAAAGAATGTGGAATTTGTACTACCACCAGTCATCCAACTGACACGTGTCCTACTCTTCAAGAAGATTCATTTGAGCAGGCTAATGCAGTTGGAAGATTTCCAGGCCCACCTCAAACAAAGTATGATCCCTATTCAAACCGTTACAACCCAGGATGAAGGGATCATCCGAACTTCAAATATCAAACAAGATCACAATTCCAACAGTTCCAGCAATTTCAGCCTAGACAGCCTACTCCTCAACCACAACAATTTTCTTCAAGTTCAAGTATGTCTCTTGAAGAAATTGTTAAATCACTTGTAATTAATACACAAAAATTTCAACAGGAGACAAGGGCGGGAATTAAGAACTTGGAGAATCAAGTGAGTCAATTGGCATCAACTGTGAGCAGATTGGAATCTCAAGGCAAGTTGCCTTCCCAAACCATTGTTAATCCACCCTTGGGAATTAACATGAAAAACTTGACATTGCCCATGAATTCAAATTTTGGATTGGTCATACAATCCGATGAGATATCAACTGATGGAGATGAGCTTGAAGAGAATGACAATTTAATCACACAAGAATCACATGGGGAAGTGAAAATTAATGAGGAAGAGATCAAATCAAATTTTCTCAACTTCACTGGTTGTCCAATAATTGATTTTGTGATTAAGCCATTTGAGGAGGTGCAAGTCTACATTGTTGAGTTTGAATTGGAAGGGATAGGCAAACCCCATGACATTGGAAGTGGTAAAGTACAAGTGTTTCGAACAAATGAAGAGTGGAGAAAAGTCAAAATAAGCAAAATGTGCAAGGCATCAAAAGCTATATTTAGAGTGCAATGAAGTGCTTACGAGGAGAGTCGAGCTAATGACTTTAAAATAAGCGCTTCCGGGAGGCAACCTGAGTTTTTCTTTAGTTTTAGCAATAAATTTTATTTTTGTATTCATTTATTCACTATTATTTATTTTATGATTCCTATAATTTTTGAAGTGAAATTGACATTGTTTTAATTTTTGGACAGATATGAATCTTCATTAGGACGTGGGCAAGCTCTATGAAGAAAACAATGGATTGAAAGAATCTTGGAATAAGGCGTGCCCACGCCTTAACTAAAGTGCATCTCGGATTACAAGGTCATTGTTCACAACTTGGAATAAGGCGTGCCCACGCCTTAACCAAAGTGCATCTCAGGTTTACAAGTTCCCAAAAAAAAAAAAAAAAAATTTACCCTATTCAGATTTGTTCCATACCGCCTCACTCCACTCTCTTCTTCACACAACCCACCATCGCCCCCTCCCCTCTTCTTTCACCCGCCTCTCTTCCTAGTTCCCCCACAGCTTCTACTCTTTTAGTCAGCACTCTTCCTTTATATCACAGCACAGACCCACCCCCACCACTTAAACAGCTTGCGCCCACCCACAAAAATATTGCTCTTCTTTTTATCTCTCACGCAAACTACCCATCTCCTCTCAGCCGCAACCTTCTTTCTCCACGGCTTTAAACCGTCACCTCCATCCTCTCACAGAAAACCAACAACCCATGGTTCATCTTCTCCACCCTTTCTTCACCACCGCCCCAAACCTCCACATGCAGGCCGCCGGTCTACACCAGCCATCCCCAACTTCCACCGCCTTCTGTTTCTCTCAATCGTCAGTACCCCATTTTCTCCACCACTGCACCTCATCTCTACCTCACTCAACCACCATATGCAACCTGGGCAGAGAGAGAAGAACCCAAAGCAGGCAGTCAAGGTCTAAAATATCAGTACAGCCGACTCCAAGTGAAGACACACGACCAATTTCGAATGATATCCAGTCACATGCGCGCAAATGAGAATCAAGCAACTTCAGGGGAGTCCTCTAATTTTTGTAATTTATTTATGGTTTACAATTTATAATTTTATTACATTGAGAACAATGTATGGACTGAGTGTGGGGGAGGGTTTTGATGTGTGCCTTTGCTTAGTTTTTGAATTTGATTCATTTTAGTGCACCTCAATTTCTATTATAATCCATGTTTGCTCTATTTTTCAAAGAATTTTTTTTAAAATTCTCTTCTTAATTTTGGATTTTGGCAATGTTTATCCCTTTATGATCTGAATTACTGTGAATTATCGAGATGAATTGAGGTACAATGAGGAATTGCATGAGTAGTTGAGTTTTCATTTGTCGCACTGTGATTGATTGCTCTTGATGGTGGATTGGATGAAGCGTGTGTGGGATTTGATGCACTTTAACCCTATTTTGTGAGCTCTTGAGCCTCTTGAGCATTAATATAAATACACTACGCCATGCTCTATCTTTTGATTGTGTGATTATCAAGTGTAGTTGATCTCTTTTAGAACTTGCTCTGTTATGCATGTTGAGATGCCTCTTGGTAATTGAATGCACTGAATAAGTAAGGGCACTTAGGTGAAGCCAAATTTAGCTTTCTTAAAATGCATACCTTGAAATATACCCCTAGAAAGCCAATTTTGAGCCATAGCCTTTTTGTTGAAAATCAACAACAATACAAGTCATGAGAACTCTTATTCCTTGCTAACATTCCATTCTCTTGAACCTTGCATTGAAGGAATATATGGGCTTATTCACTTGAGCTTCAAATTATTTTGGTTGAGAATAAAAGACATTGAAAATCAAAGACTTGTGATGTGAAAGAAATGTTGGGGGATAAAGTAGTCGAGTTGCAATATATACCTAATTGAGTCAAACCAAAGTTGATGTGTTGTAATACCACTCTGATTGACCTAACTCCACTCTTTTTAGCATTAATTTGAGTTTGAAACCAAGACCAAGCAATGACCTATATCTCATAAATGGATGGGAGCAACACATATAAACTGTAATTCGTGGGCTTTTGAGCCTATGAGCTACTTTCACTCTTAATATTAAACTCTTATTCTTTGATGTGTGTCCTGCATGGTTAGTTTGTTCTTGGATGTGCTCTCTTGTGCATGTCGTTGTAGTTTCTTGACTCAAGTGCAAAATATAGTAAAGGCAGTAGGTGAAACCCAATTTGGCCTTCTTAAAGAGCCTACCATGATACATGTACCAATAGGAGCCTTTTTGAGCTTTAGCCTGTCTTTGGAATTTTGTTGCCACACTACAAGCCATGGATTCCCGTTCTTTCATGTAACCTCTATCTTGAACCCACAAGAGAGGAATTTCACAAGCTTGTACTGATTGAGAAATATGAGATAGACTTAGCTTCAGAAAAATGGGAACTTTCACTTTGTGTTATTCAATGTTTAAGTCATAATGGGGTCAAAAAGGATCAAGTTGTCAAAAAAAAAAATCATGTGAAGAGAATAAACCCCACGTGCATAATAAGAGTCAAGGGCTGAATCGACTGGATGCTAGGAAGTTATGGAAAATCACATTGAAAGGTGGAGGAAGAGATTATCATTTTGAATCAAATCGGTTTGTGAACTCTCCTCTCAACTTAACCTAAATATTTTCGTTTTATCCTACCTGACTCGAAGCCCCGTTACAACCAAGTAAAGACCTTTACTTTGTACTTGTGTTATTGTTAGCTCCGGTCATGACATCTGAGCAGTCTATGGCAATGAATTCTCCATGCAATGAGTTGAGTGAGAATTCTCACCCTTATACACTTTGTGCGAAGAGAGAAATACCTTGTGAGGGTGTTAACTCCCATTACATGTGCTTATGAGTGGTCGCGAGAGGTGAGAGGCTATAAACTACACTGGGGTATGGAGTGATTTGATTGAAGTACATGAATTTTAAGTGAGCTCTTATGAAGAAGTTCGTATAATTCTTTCAATGAAATTAGCCAAAAATATCCTTTTTATCCCACCTTACCCAAGCCCCATTACAACCGGTATTAAGACCCTTACTTTGCATTTAAAAACCATTGGTGGCTCCAATGTGATATGTTAGCAAGCCTATGGTAAGAGTTTTCTATACTTTGACTTGAGAGTACATATATACTTTACACCCTAAACACTTTGAGCGTATTGTGTGAATCCAATGTGAGGTGTTAAATCCCACCACATTTGGATTTTGGAAAAATTTGTTGAAATGACTAGCCTTGTGCTGAGTTGTGGGGATAGAAGAATGAATGATGATGAGAGCGACTCACTAACTTGAGATAGTTCATGCTTGAGGACAAGCATTGTCTAAGTGTGGGGGGATTGGATAGAGCACATATTTGCCATTTAATTTGTGATATTTCCTCTTATTCTATTGATTTTAAATGCTTAAATTGTAGATGTTAATCATATTTTATATTTTGTGGATTAGGTGGATAATTTAGATCAAAATGGATTCAATATCACAAATTAAAAGAACAAGTTTGGAACTCAAAAAGTTCACGATCAGATCAGGACTTTGCATAAGGCGTGGGCACGCCTTATTAATTATGAAAGATAGCAACCTTAAATATTTAATGGGCTGAACTTGTAGACTTTGGAGGTAAATGGGCTCAAATGTTGGACTTGAAAATTGGCAGCTCACTTTTGGAAAAGAAACAAAAAAGATGGTAGCACGTTTTTTTGGAAAAAGCTGAATTAAGGAAAGAAAGGGCAAGACAAAGAAAAAAAAGGAAAATCTGGAAGGCAATTTGCTGGAGAAAAGGAAAAAAAAAAACTAGAGAAGTAGCCACGTAGGGGAGGCTTGGAAGTCAACAGGGGGCACCAACAATTTGGAAGGAGTTAGGCAGCCATAAGATTACAAGGATTGGAGGAGCAGCCGTTTTTTTATTTTATTTTAATTGATTCAGTATAATACTTTTTTATCATTATCTTTTAGTTTTTGGTTTTAAAAATATTGATTGATGGATAGCTAATTTATTATTCCAGTTCAAGGTTATTCGAAGTTTTGATTCGTCAAGAATTGTGCGATCTAATTAAATTTAATTGTTTCTTTAATTGTTCTCTACTTATATGTCTTTTGCTTGTGAATTGAAGTTGTGATTTTGATTGATTAATTCAAGGTGCACGTTGTTTTAATTATCAAAATGATACTGGTCAATTCGGAATCTAAATCCGTAATTGTTTAGGTTTTCTAATATAAGTGACAAATAACATAGTTAATTATAGACTGATTTTTGACTCATGTTATGAAGACATATAACCTAATTTAAATAAATCACGCGTGTGGATTTATTGGTTAGAATTGGTCGTCTCTCTAAAAATTAATGCTATTGGTAAATTAAATCATACGATCGTATCTAGGGTTGTTCATTGATTAAGGAAATAATCAACGAGCGTCTCTTGATTATCGATAAAGTAAGGAGAGATAGGCTGTTAGATCGTATCAATGACCATAACCAATTTAGAGAATGATATAAGGATTTTATTTTTGCATCTATGATCAATTCCGTGAATCAATACTGAGATTATACCTTGGACTGGATATCTGTTTAATTTGATATTTCTAAAAATTTTAATTTCGCACTCATTTATTTACAAATTGATTTTACATTCAAAATTCAAAATCCCCCATGTTTTTAATTCATTGCTTTTAATTTTCCCGAAGAATTAAATCTAATCAGTCTCTGTGGATTTGACATTGCTCATCACTATTGCAATTTATTTTAATGAGAGCAAGAAATTATTATTTGTTGAATTCGACACCCACTCACGTAGTCCATGTCCCTTTACAGAATATCATGCAGTTTTTATGTGAAAACAAGTCTCTGTAATTTTTCTTTGGCTACTAACTGATCTTTTGAAGATGGGTTTGCTTCCATAGCCTGCCTAAATGCCTTGCTTTTTCTTGGTTCGGAACACAATCATCAGTTTTGAACCAAAAATCAATCCAATCGCTGTGGCGTACCCGATCACTCATCTTTTTGTCAATGATCAGTGAAAAGGCCTTAAACAAATATAAACAAGATTTGGGGAGGGAGTTCCTTAGTTCCAAAAGACTTGGTACTACCTGCTCGTAATAATCACCTCTGATGGAAAGTTCGGTAATCTCTTGCATATCCCAAAGCGAAATGCTGATCTCTCCATTGGCAGTTACAAAAGTGTTGGTCTTCGGGCACCAAACTTCACAAATATCTCAATAAATAGAGTTGGGACGAGAATAGTCCTTAGTGGCAGAGTAAACCGCATGAACCAGTTCAGGGAGATTTTTCTTGATAAGAAACTTATGAATCCAAATGGACCGTTCCTAAAATTTGGACAAGAAATCTCTCCACGATAATGGATTGTGCTTCCCCATCTGATCTCCCTTTGATCAATTCTCTCATAAATGACTGCTTTTGGAATGAACGTTGTGTTTGAAGAGTGATGCGGAGGAGGACACA
Organism: Ligustrum vulgare; assembly: GCA_963555705.1. Lineage (NCBI taxonomy): Eukaryota > Viridiplantae > Streptophyta > Magnoliopsida > Lamiales > Oleaceae > Ligustrum > Ligustrum vulgare. The sequence continues at coordinate 48,475,376 of OY743180.1, forward strand.
AATAAGGATGTCTAGTACCATTTGAATTCCGCTGACTAACAATGAGAATACGCATGTACATACCTTGGAAAAGAACTGTATGGACGAAGGGGTATGTCATTGGCTTATGGATGGTGAGTTTAAAGTCTCCTGTCAAGTTTTTTGGAAGCTTTACGATAGCCTTAGGAAAGCAAATTATTTGACTTTTCCGCGCAAGATCATAAAGTTCCTTAATTTCAGCAACTTGTGGATGGAGGCAGAAGAATATGGAGCCAGCTAGGTTTTCTTTTCTCGCTTTCTGGAACCCAAACACATAGACGAAATTTTTTGGATTCAAATTTCTTGTTGTTCTTCCTTCAAAGGTATAACACAAAATAAAAATAAAAAATTGTGGAGCCACTTTTAATACATGATTTTCTCTTATTTGTGTCTCTAAATTCAAGTTGATATATTTATGAGATTGACTTCTTTAATTAAAAGGATTCAACTTGTTTATTTCAACTAAAATTCTTCTTCTAAGATAGGGATATAAGAGAGTTTAAGTCTAGTTAGGACTACATATTTCATTATTTTCCTTTTCCTGTATAGAAAAAAAAAATCCAATTTTTAAGATCACGACAATGGATGTTTATGTAAAGAATCCAATTCTTTGAAGCTTGACAAGATTCAAAATCATTTCAATGAAGGAGTGTTTTTTCTTATCTTCAATTGTTATGTGTTTCAAATCTTCAAGAATTCAAGTTTTAATCAAATTCTAAATCAAATTTCAAAATTTAAGATTTATCTATTTATTTATTTTCATAATAAATAAATAAATCTTGACGGGGCATTTGTAGACTATATATATATTGGATTGGATCAATTTTAATAGTCCAATTAGTTAATTAAAAAATAAAGTCTATTAAAGCCCATGGATGAAGCTCATCTTACTTTTCAAAAAAAAAAAACTATTCCTTTTATTTATTTATTTAAATAATGAGGGTGGTTACAAATTTTTTGGTCCACGAGAAAAGGGAGGAAAACAAAAAGAAAAGTAAGAGAAAACATATTGTAGGTGAAGAATACAGAAATTCTCTCAAGTTAAAAGTTCAAATCAAATCCAAGAAGATCAAATTCTTCTTAAAATCAAGTCAAGTCCAAAATCCAAGAAGACCAAATTCTTCTTCAAATCAAGTAAGTTCAAATCAATTCCAAGAAGATCAAAGCCTTCTTCAAATAAAAGCAAGTCCAATCTGAAGTCCAAATCCCAAGTTCAAATACAAGTCTCAAGTTCCAAGTGTCAAATAAGCAAACTCTCAACAAATCAAGTTAAATTCAGAAGTCCAGGAATCATGCCACGTGGCCCCTCATCTTCAAACACGCAGGTCGTTAATCAAAGGATTTTGCAAATTTGCATTCACGAGAGTTGTCCGCTTTCATTTTCTCAAATCTCAATTTGTTACAATTTCAGTATTTTTAATAATATTTCGAAATTAGTCGTACACCCTAATTTAATATCAAAACTATTATTATTGAAAGTAATAAATAGAGGTATATTAGTAAAGATTAAAAAAATAAATACTTCCCAATAAAGAAAAAAATCTATATAATTAGGATAAGAAAAAAAAAAAAAAAAAGCAGCCTATATAATTGGGACGGAGGAGTAATTAGCATTCCTAAAATCTTACTTCAGTGATTTATATATATTCATTCCATTTCGGAATCATCCAAAATACAGAAGCATGTCTTACCGTCAATAACCATTTATTTTCTATTAGAACACCGAGCATGCTTGACCTCGTTCAACCATAAAGCAATGACTAAGTCGGCCTTAAGCGACTGAGTCTTAACCTCATTTAAACTATAATTATACCTAAGGTCGAGTTAAGGTTGAGAAAGTATCGATCATTTTCAAGAATAATCTCCTTCAAGGATCAAGTAGACTAGGAATGGAAACGGGGCGGATATGGAACGGGGATGCCTGTGACGACCCGAATTCTCGACCATTCGAGTGCCACAAAAAGTGACTCATATCATATTATCGAGACTTAAATAGTAATGTAAAATTATTCAAAAGAATAATTAGAATCCCATAATTTTATTTGTGAATAAAAATAGAACATAATTTTCTTACATAAAGTTCAACATAATTATCTCATCAATCTTAACCACTTTTGCCACTTCCATGTTGACCGCCTCGAACCTTCAATTATCTGAAAATGGTAAATATCGTGGAGTGAGATTTATAAAATCCCAGTAAGTATACCAAGCATAAATTTTCTTTTGAAAGCATATGGATCATTTTCATCATAACATAGGATAGGATCGAAATACTCATAAACATAGGGAGACACAAGAATTTTACCGAACTTAAATGGCAAGAATTCTTATGTGTAGCGCTACTAAACTCCGGTCCCCTTAGCATAATCATAAACATATCATATGGAACCCATAACAATCTTGTGAGATTGATTTCATAGCAATGATCCAAACATTTTCATAAAAACATAAGATATACTTACTTGTCATAAAAACATACTTACTTTTCATAAAAACATAAGGTATACTTACTTGTCATAAAAACATACTTACTTTTCATAAAAACATAAGGTGTATTTACCTTTCATAAAAACATACTTACTTTTCATAAAAACATAAGATATACTTACTTGTCATAAAAACATACTTACTTTTCATAAAAACATAAGGTGTATTTACCTTTCATAAAAACATACTTACTTTTCATAAAAACATAAGATATACTTACTTGTCATAAAAACATACTTACTTTTCATAAAAACATAAGGTGTATTTACCTTTCATAAAAACATACTTACTTTTCATAAAAACATAAGATATACTTACTTGTCATAAAAACATACTTACTTTTCATAAAAACATAAGGTGTATTTACCTTTCATAAAAACATACTTACTTTTCATAAAAACATAAGATATACTTACTTGTCATAAAAACATACTTACTTTTCATAAAAACATAAGGTGTATTTACCTTTCATAAAAACATACTTACTTTTCATAAAAACATAAGATATACTTACTTGTCATAAAAACATACTTACTTTTCATAAAAACATAAGGTGTATTTACCTTTCATAAAAACATACTTTTCATAAAAACATAAGATATACTTACCTTTTAAAAGATTAAAATGAAGTGTAGTAGTAAATGGACCAAAACTTTCTTGACCACCTTGAATTTCTCTTACTTGTGGATTTTGTCAAGAGGTTGGAAATAAGTGTATATGTGTAGAGTTGTGTGTAAAAGAGATGGGTTTAAATAGATGTATAAAGTTGGCATATTGTAAACATAATCATTCAATTCTATTAATTTTAACACATCATTTTCTTAAAGTAAAGTACCATTCATATACTTTTCCATATTTATACAAATAATATGCTCTTCATGATTATATATAATGGAGTCTATCAATCATTCATATACTTTTCCATATTTATACAATTATTATGGTCTTCATGATTATATATAATGGAGTATATAAATCATTCATATACTTTTCCATATTTATACAAATATTATGCTCTTCATGATTACATATAATGGAGTCTTATCAATCATTCATATACTTTTCCATATTTATACAAATATTATGCTCTTCATGATTATATATAATGGAGTATATAAATCATTCATATACTTTTCCATATTTATACAAATATTATGCTCTTCATGATTACATATAATGGAACCTCTCATGCTTGCATATATTTTCTTAATTTAAATAATAAAAGTAATTTTTGTACAAATAAATATTGGGATAACATTGAATTAAGTACTTAGACTTAATATACTTTAAATCAAGAGAATGGAGATATTTTTAGAAATTCGGAATTTAATTTAAAATCGAACGATCTCGATTATTTCTTGACTTGGCTATACGAATACGTCGTGGCGTTAACTTAATAAAAATGGGTGAAATAGTAGCGACACGATTTTCTATTAAAATAATTATTAATCGCGTAAAAATTCTTGGTCGCTACAAACTTACCCCCTTAAAATAATTTCGTCCTCGAAATTAATCTTACTTGATCTTATGATTTCTGAACACTTAATCAGAATCTCTTCTTCTTCTTCTTATGTAGCATCATCGCTACCATATTTAACCCAACCATATTTAACCCACTGGACTTTGACTAAATGCATCAATTTGTTTTCTTAAGACATGGACTTTTCTATCAATAATAGACATATGTCTACTCATAAATTCTTCTGAATCAAAATGAAAATTCCCAATCGTATGTGATATTTCATCATATCTTGTAGTATTCATGTAACTTGTCATTTATCATCGTATCATGTGACCTCAAATATTCGTATTAATATCTCTAAAATTTCAATAAATCTTTACTAACATATCATACCATAATAATTTGTCATTTCTTCTTATCACCAAATATCCCAAAATAATTAAAACGATTACCTGAATATTCTCTATGTAATATACCCAAACATGTTATTCACATATCAACATAATCATCAGTTTATCTTTCCAATATTTGTAACCCAAAATTTCTGCAAAATTCAATAAACAAATATCTCCCAAATAATTAAAATTCTTAACTCAAATATCATAACATTTCCCGTAAGGTATTCCTTTCACTTGCACAAACTTATTAATCCTGATTCAATACAGTCCTTATTTCACTTTCACGTATCCCCGTATTATTTCTATACCTTGATTATTATATCAAAATATCAGTACCCAAAAATCCAAGAAAATATTCCATATCTCAAATCCCGTCATCATCAAATCTTCCTTTTATCAAGAAAGTAAACGGCGCATAAACTCTTGTTCCCTCTTTTCCATTATTCTATTCCGCGCTTTCTTGCTGGAATCAATATCACGCGGATTCCCTCTGATCCTTAATGCTTTTAAATAGTTCATGCTGGGAAGAGGTTAGATCCATCAAAAACATGGATATCATTCTTACAAACATTCGCAAGTATTATTCCAGTCTTCCAATGAATGATCTGAGGAAAATCTATCGAATAAGACTCGAAAGATTGAGGTTGCTGATGGCTCATGGTGTTTCAGAAGATGTTCGCTGGTTGATCGAAGCAAAGGTTCGACTATCTGGTGAATTACCTATGACATTTCCAAAGCACATGCCTGGTTTAGGCAAAAGCACCTTCGCAAAGAAACGAAGAGCAAAAAGGCTGAATGGTTGCTACAAATGTGCTCGTTGGAACTGTGATACTCGTTGCAAAACAGTAGGATATTCTTCTACTAATCGGGATGATAAAATCAAATTCATAAAGGGTGGACTGAGTAAGGAGTCTTTGGATGATATTCGACTGACTCTTGAGACGCACCCAAGTGGTTATGTGCAACGTGAACTTCTCTCCTTATACGCTCAGTTTAACGAGGACAAAAATCGTTATAGTCTCCAAAATATAATAGCAAAAGATCCTGTTTGCCAGTCTGTTTTACAAAATGAGGCTTCTGGCAGTTCAACAATGATATAAGGTAAATCTCTTGATACACATTTAAAATATTTTGCTGTTTTCTTTCACGCGTTTTGGAAATAAAATATATTTTCCTTTCTCGAGTTTTGATAAAGCTGGAAATAAATCACCGAAAGGTGATATCTTTGGTAAAACAGTCAAAAGTTGGCCGATTTTGACAAAAGTAAATCTTTACTTTTTCATAATCAATCAAAAACAGTAAATTTTTCCGGCTTTAAATAGCCAAACATATTTCATAGTTCAGGCATCCCAAAATCACATCTTCTTCGTAAGTTTTCTCTTCTATACTATCAAAGATGGAAGCACCAAAACTTCGACAGATCAAAACTATTTGTGTATTTTGTGGATCAAAAGTGGGGAAAGGCTTCAGTTATCTAGAAGCGGCCGTAGATCTTGGAAAGAAACTGGGGGAAAAAGGTATCACTCTTGTGTATGGGGGTGGTAGCAGTGGTCTAATGGGTTGTGTTTCCCAATCTGCTCTTGCAGAGAAATCAAAAGTAATCGGTGTCATACCTGTCCCTTTGGTAGATGTTGCAGGAAAAACACGAGGGCATGAAGTTCAAACCTTATCCATCCATGAACGCATAACTTGTATGCTATATGGTTCTGATGCCTTTATAGCCCTGCCCGGAGGTTTTGGTACCTTAGAAGAAATCTTTAACATTACCTCGTGGGCTCAACTAGATCTCCATACTAAGCCTATTGGGCTTCTGAATGTTAACAATTTCTTTGATGGCTTGTTAACCTTTCTTGATTATGCTGTGGAACAGGGATTCATCTCTCCATTTTCCAGAAGGCTCCTTATTTCTGCTCCTACTATTGATGAACTACTGGATAAGCTGCAGTCATATATCTCAATACAAGATCCAGCAGGGGTTAAGATAGATTGGTCGCAAGGAAGGGGAATCAAGCGAAAATGGAGTCCGGTTAATGTAAACTTAACTTTATGAATCTTAGAATAGGTGGGGGTAGAGTACGGAGTATTCTTACTCTCGAGACACCCCTCTAATTTCATAGGATTTCCTTAATGTTTAAATCTTGTGTGTACCTCAAAGGTTCCAGGTGGTAGATTACGGAGTATTCTTACTCTCGAAACACACCTCTTTGAAGGTTTCTTTATTTCCTCAAAAGGTCAGAGGTGGTAGGATACGGCTACTCCGGAAACACATCTCTCAATTTGAGGAATTTCCCATGTTGCTTTCTTTTGCTTTTGCGTGTTTCATGTATTTCTTTCCAGTGTGACTCTTGTGTGTTCTCCTTACGAGAAAATAATAATATCTCTGTTATCATCTACTAAATCTCGTTTGTGATGTAAATGAATTTGCATGTCTAACCTCAATTCTCTTAGTGATTGCATACCATACTATGCTCTTAATTCCAAACGATAAAATTCTAGGCAGAGTTTCCTTTGAAATTTGGACTTATTCAAACCGTAAGCATACTTCATAACTCACAATAATAAATAATTCCACATTTGATCACAACGATCTAAAAATTGACCACAATTTCATCAAACTTCAATATCATAAAAAAATATTCCAGAAAATCAATTCATAATTCCTCAACATAGAAATTTCAAATCATAGTCGTCAATATCACAATATCACTTCCTTCAATACCTTAATTGGCTCAAAAGATTACTCATACTTATATTTATAAGTCATAAATCATATTCCCAAAATTTAATCACAAGGCCAAAGTTCATAATAAATTTCTCTTCAATATAGAGGCATAATTCACTTACTCAACATAATAGCCATTACTTAATTCCCAATAACCAAATCTTTAAATCTCTAACTTCATAATGCTTCTCATAAAAGTCTCATTAAAATCATATCACTTATAATCTTAACATCTCATAAAACTTCATAAAATTGGCTCGCTATTTCTCATTAAATCTAAATGATAGATAATCTGAACATATTTCTAATCATTTCTGTTGACTTCTTATACTTAGTGCCATGTCTAAAATCAATTATGCAAAGTCCATTTAAGGTTCATCATTTCTAAACTCGAGGACAACAATTATTTTGAAAATCATTCTTAAGTCATATTATTCCCATTATGCTCAACACCCGTTCTCTTTCTTTCTTTCCGAATTTTTTTCAGAATTGAAACTTGAAGAGTGGTACCAATAATCATCCGCAGTTTTTCCTTGCTTTTAAGCAAAGGTAGTGATAAAGGGATAAATTATTGAACCGAAAATTGAAACTTGAAGAGGAAGTACTAATAACCATCCACAGTTTTTCCCTTGTTTTTACACAAAGGTAGTGATAAAGGGATAAATTATTGTACAAATTCATTATTAATTTTGTTTGTTTAATATATTATTCCATATATTTTTTTGGCAAAAGTTACGAACCAACTTATTTTTCTAATTTAGTCTGTCTTACTAAGCTTAATATGAACCAAAATTCATATCAATATCCTCTATGTCTCATGATTCTACATAAAAAGGAATAAATTAAAATTCAGGCTTCTATCAATTCATATCATACTCAACATGTATATTTCACTTAAAGATTCATAACATATGAAGATTTCATACTTAACATGTCTTAATAAAATCGTAAATGACTTGCAAAGCATATAACATACCTGGTTCGAGGAGTCAATACGTGGAGAGTGACATAGTAGAGTGATGAGTTAAAATATTTCATATAATCTTATTTTCCTTTAATCAACAATAATTTAATGTGGTTGTATCCATATCAACATTTTCTTGAATCATAATTCCTAATTAATCACAGTCTTCAAAACAAATCCAATATCGATATAGTAATTATCTCCCCATCAATAATTAATAACTTAACCCAAATAAAATTTATCGTCAAATCTTATTTTTCCTTTAGTCCCCGAACTTCTAGAAATTTATCAAAGACATCAATATAAACATCATATCACTAACTAATTATATTCCATAAAATTTTCAGGACATTACAAACTCCCTTGCTTAAAATGAATTTTGTCCTTGAAATTCGCACATCAAATTTCATCATGCTTTTCAAAATCATAACCATACTTGACATGTGAAAATTCAACTTTTTTTTTTATAATGAATAGTGATTTCGTTCACTGTTCATCATGAATAGCACGTCGTTTTACTGTTCACGTGAATAGTGATTTTTTTTTTTTTTTTTTTTTTAAAGAAATAAAATTTCAAAAATCTACAGAATCGTTTTTAAAACTCTTTGCTCTGATACCAACTGTGACGACCCGAATTCTCGACCATTCGAGTGCCACAAAAAGTGACTCATATCATATTATCGAGACTTAAATAGTAATGTAAAATTATTCAAAAGAATAATTAGAATCCCATAATTTTATTTGTGAATAAAAATAGAACATAATTTTCTTACATAAAGTTCAACATAATTATCTCATCAATCTTAACCACTTTTGCCACTTCCATGTTGACCGCCTCGAACCTTCAATTATCTGAAAATGGTAAATATCGTGGAGTGAGATTTATAAAATCCCAGTAAGTATACCAAGCATAAATTTTCTTTTGAAAGCATATGGATCATTTTCATCATAACATAGGATAGGATCGAAATACTCATAAACATAGGGAGACACAAGAATTTTACCGAACTTAAATGGCAAGAATTCTTATGTGTAGCGCTACTAAACTCCGGTCCCCTTAGCATAATCATAAACATATCATATGGAACCCATAACAATCTTGTGAGATTGATTTCATAGCAATGATCCAAACATTTTCATAAAAACATAAGATATACTTACTTGTCATAAAAACATACTTACTTTTCATAAAAACATAAGGTATACTTACTTGTCATAAAAACATACTTACTTTTCATAAAAACATAAGGTGTATTTACCTTTCATAAAAACATACTTACTTTTCATAAAAACATAAGATATACTTACTTGTCATAAAAACATACTTACTTTTCATAAAAACATAAGGTGTATTTACCTTTCATAAAAACATACTTACTTTTCATAAAAACATAAGATATACTTACTTGTCATAAAAACATACTTACTTTTCATAAAAACATAAGGTGTATTTACCTTTCATAAAAACATACTTACTTTTCATAAAAACATAAGATATACTTACTTGTCATAAAAACATACTTACTTTTCATAAAAACATAAGGTGTATTTACCTTTCATAAAAACATACTTACTTTTCATAAAAACATAAGATATACTTACTTGTCATAAAAACATACTTACTTTTCATAAAAACATAAGGTGTATTTACCTTTCATAAAAACATACTTACTTTTCATAAAAATATAAGATATACTTACTTGTCATAAAAACATACTTACTTTTCATAAAAACATAAGGTGTATTTACCTTTCATAAAAACATACTTACTTTTCATAAAAACATAAGATATACTTACTTGTCATAAAAACATACTTACTTTTCATAAAAACATAAGGTGTATTTACCTTTCATAAAAACATACTTACTTTTCATAAAAACATAAGATATACTTACTTGTCATAAAAACATACTTACTTTTCATAAAAACATAAGGTGTATTTACCTTTCATAAAAACATACTTACTTTTCATAAAAACATAAGATATACTTACTTGTCATAAAAACATACTTACTTTTCATAAAAACATAAGGTGTATTTACCTTTCATAAAAACATACTTACTTTTCATAAAAACATAAGATATACTTACCTTTTAAAAGATTAAAATGAAGTGTAGTAGTAAATGGACCAAAACTTTCTTGACCACCTTGAATTTCTCTTACTTGTGGATTTTGTCAAGAGGTTGGAAATAAGTGTATATGTGTAGAGTTGTGTGTAAAAGAGATGGGTTTAAATAGATGTATAAAGTTGGCATATTGTAAACATAATCATTCAATTCTATTAATTTTAACACATCATTTTCTTAAAGTAAAGTACCATTCATATACTTTTCCATATTTATACAAATAATATGCTCTTCATGATTATATATAATGGAGTCTATCAATCATTCATATACTTTTCCATATTTATACAATTATTATGGTCTTCATGATTATATATAATGGAGTATATAAATCATTCATATACTTTTCCATATTTATACAAATATTATGCTCTTCATGATTACATATAATGGAGTCTTATCAATCATTCATATACTTTTCCATATTTATACAAATATTATGCTCTTCATGATTATATATAATGGAGTATATAAATCATTCATATACTTTTCCATATTTATACAAATATTATGCTCTTCATGATTACATATAATGGAACCTCTCATGCTTGCATATATTTTCTTAATTTAAATAATAAAAGTAATTTTTGTACAAATAAATATTGGGATAACATTGAATTAAGTACTTAGACTTAATATACTTTAAATCAAGAGAATGGAGATATTTTTAGAAATTCGGAATTTAATTTAAAATCGAACGATCTCGATTATTTCTTGACTTGGCTATACGAATACGTCGTGGCGTTAACTTAATAAAAATGGGTGAAATAGTAGCGACACGATTTTCTATTAAAATAATTATTAATCGCGTAAAAATTCTTGGTCGCTACAAACTTACCCCCTTAAAATAATTTCGTCCTCGAAATTAATCTTACTTGATCTTATGATTTCTGAACACTTAATCAGAATCTCTTCTTCTTCTTCTTATGTAGCATCATCGCTACCATATTTAACCCAACCATATTTAACCCACTGGACTTTGACTAAATGCATCAATTTGTTTTTTTAAGACATGGACTTTTCTATCAATAATAGACATATGTCTACTCATAAATTCTTCTGAATCAAAATGAAAATTCCCAATCGTATGTGATATTTCATCATATCTTGTAGTATTCATGTAACTTGTCATTTATCATCGTATCATGTGACCTCAAATATTCGTATTAATATCTCTAAAATTTCAATAAATCTTTACTAACATATCATACCATAATAATTTGTCATTTCTTCTTATCACCAAATATCCCAAAATAATTAAAACGATTACCTGAATATTCTCTATGTAATATACCCAAACATGTTATTCACATATCAACATAATCATCAGTTTATCTTTCCAATATTTGTAACCCAAAATTTCTGCAAAATTCAATAAACAAATATCTCCCAAATAATTAAAATTCTTAACTCAAATATCATAACATTTCCCGTAAGGTATTCCTTTCACTTGCACAAACTTATTAATCCTGATTCAATACAGTCCTTATTTCACTTTCACGTATCCCCGTATTATTTCTATACCTTGATTATTATATCAAAATATCAGTACCCAAAAATCCAAGAAAATATTCCATATCTCAAATCCCGTCATCATCAAATCTTCCTTTTATCAAGAAAGTAAACGGGCATAAACTCTTGTTCCCTCTTTTCCATTATTCTATTCCGCGCTTTCTTGCTGGAATCAATATCACGCGGATTCCCTCTGATCCTTAATGCTTTTAAATAGTTCATGCTGGGAAGAGGTTAGATCCATCAAAAACATGGATATCATTCTTACAAACATTCGCAAGTATTATTCCAGTCTTCCAATGAATGATCTGAGGAAAATCTATCGAATAAGACTCGAAAGATTGAGGTTGCTGATGGCTCATGGTGTTTCAGAAGATGTTCGCTGGTTGATCGAAGCAAAGGTTCGACTATCTGGTGAATTACCTATGACATTTCCAAAGCACATGCCTGGTTTAGGCAAAAGCACCTTCGCAAAGAAACGAAGAGCAAAAAGGCTGAATGGTTGCTACAAATGTGCTCGTTGGAACTGTGATACTCGTTGCAAAACAGTAGGATATTCTTCTACTAATCGGGATGATAAAATCAAATTCATAAAGGGTGGACTGAGTAAGGAGTCTTTGGATGATATTCGACTGACTCTTGAGACGCACCCAAGTGGTTATGTGCAACGTGAACTTCTCTCCTTATACGCTCAGTTTAACGAGGACAAAAATCGTTATAGTCTCCAAAATATAATAGCAAAAGATCCTGTTTGCCAGTCTGTTTTACAAAATGAGGCTTCTGGCAGTTCAACAATGATATAAGGTAAATCTCTTGATACACATTTAAAATATTTTGCTGTTTTCTTTCACGCGTTTTGGAAATAAAATATATTTTCCTTTCTCGAGTTTTGATAAAGCTGGAAATAAATCACCGAAAGGTGATATCTTTGGTAAAACAGTCAAAAGTTGGCCGATTTTGACAAAAGTAAATCTTTACTTTTTCATAATCAATCAAAAACAGTAAATTTTTCCGGCTTTAAATAGCCAAACATATTTCATAGTTCAGGCATCCCAAAATCACATCTTCTTCGTAAGTTTTCTCTTCTATACTATCAAAGATGGAAGCACCAAAACTTCGACAGATCAAAACTATTTGTGTATTTTGTGGATCAAAAGTGGGGAAAGGCTTCAGTTATCTAGAAGCGGCCGTAGATCTTGGAAAGAAACTGGGGGAAAAAGGTATCACTCTTGTGTATGGGGGTGGTAGCAGTGGTCTAATGGGTTGTGTTTCCCAATCTGCTCTTGCAGAGAAATCAAAAGTAATCGGTGTCATACCTGTCCCTTTGGTAGATGTTGCAGGAAAAACACGAGGGCATGAAGTTCAAACCTTATCCATCCATGAACGCATAACTTGTATGCTATATGGTTCTGATGCCTTTATAGCCCTGCCCGGAGGTTTTGGTACCTTAGAAGAAATCTTTAACATTACCTCGTGGGCTCAACTAGATCTCCATACTAAGCCTATTGGGCTTCTGAATGTTAACAATTTCTTTGATGGCTTGTTAACCTTTCTTGATTATGCTGTGGAACAGGGATTCATCTCTCCATTTTCCAGAAGGCTCCTTATTTCTGCTCCTACTATTGATGAACTACTGGATAAGCTGCAGTCATATATCTCAATACAAGATCCAGCAGGGGTTAAGATAGATTGGTCGCAAGGAAGGGGAATCAAGCGAAAATGGAGTCCGGTTAATGTAAACTTAACTTTATGAATCTTAGAATAGGTGGGGGTAGAGTACGGAGTATTCTTACTCTCGAGACACCCCTCTAATTTCATAGGATTTCCTTAATGTTTAAATCTTGTGTGTACCTCAAAGGTTCCAGGTGGTAGATTACGGAGTATTCTTACTCTCGAAACACACCTCTTTGAAGGTTTCTTTATTTCCTCAAAAGGTCAGAGGTGGTAGGATACGGCTACTCCGGAAACACATCTCTCAATTTGAGGAATTTCCCATGTTGCTTTCTTTTGCTTTTGCGTGTTTCATGTATTTCTTTCCAGTGTGACTCTTGTGTGTTCTCCTTACGAGAAAATAATAATATCTCTGTTATCATCTACTAAATCTCGTTTGTGATGTAAATGAATTTGCATGTCTAACCTCAATTCTCTTAGTGATTGCATACCATACTATGCTCTTAATTCCAAACGATAAAATTCTAGGCAGAGTTTCCTTTGAAATTTGGACTTATTCAAACCGTAAGCATACTTCATAACTCACAATAATAAATAATTCCACATTTGATCACAACGATCTAAAAATTGACCACAATTTCATCAAACTTCAATATCATAAAAAAATATTCCAGAAAATCAATTCATAATTCCTCAACATAGAAATTTCAAATCATAGTCGTCAATATCACAATATCACTTCCTTCAATACCTTAATTGGCTCAAAAGATTACTCATACTTATATTTATAAGTCATAAATCATATTCCCAAAATTTAATCACAAGGCCAAAGTTCATAATAAATTTCTCTTCAATATAGAGGCATAATTCACTTACTCAACATAATAGCCATTACTTAATTCCCAATAACCAAATCTTTAAATCTCTAACTTCATAATGCTTCTCATAAAAGTCTCATTAAAATCATATCACTTATAATCTTAACATCTCATAAAACTTCATAAAATTGGCTCGCTATTTCTCATTAAATCTAAATGATAGATAATCTGAACATATTTCTAATCATTTCTGTTGACTTCTTATACTTAGTGCCATGTCTAAAATCAATTATGCAAAGTCCATTTAAGGTTCATCATTTCTAAACTCGAGGACAACAATTATTTTGAAAATCATTCTTAAGTCATATTATTCCCATTATGCTCAACACCCGTTCTCTTTCTTTCTTTCCGAATTTTTTTCAGAATTGAAACTTGAAGAGTGGTACCAATAATCATCCGCAGTTTTTCCTTGCTTTTAAGCAAAGGTAGTGATAAAGGGATAAATTATTGAACCGAAAATTGAAACTTGAAGAGGAAGTACTAATAACCATCCACAGTTTTTCCCTTGTTTTTACACAAAGGTAGTGATAAAGGGATAAATTATTGTACAAATTCATTATTAATTTTGTTTGTTTAATATATTATTCCATATATTTTTTTGGCAAAAGTTACGAACCAACTTATTTTTCTAATTTAGTCTGTCTTACTAAGCTTAATATGAACCAAAATTCATATCAATATCCTCTATGTCTCATGATTCTACATAAAAAGGAATAAATTAAAATTCAGGCTTCTATCAATTCATATCATACTCAACATGTATATTTCACTTAAAGATTCATAACATATGAAGATTTCATACTTAACATGTCTTAATAAAATCGTAAATGACTTGCAAAGCATATAACATACCTGGTTCGAGGAGTCAATACGTGGAGAGTGACATAGTAGAGTGATGAGTTAAAATATTTCATATAATCTTATTTTCCTTTAATCAACAATAATTTAATGTGGTTGTATCCAAATCAACATTTTCTTGAATCATAATTCCTAATTAATCACAGTCTTCAAAACAAATCCAATATCGATATAGTAATTATCTCCCCATCAATAATTAATAACTTAACCCAAATAAAATTTATCGTCAAATCTTATTTTTCCTTTAGTCCCCGAACTTCTAGAAATTTATCAAAGACATCAATATAAACATCATATCACTAACTAATTATATTCCATAAAATTTTCAGGACATTACAAACTCCCTTGCTTAAAATGAATTTTGTCCTTGAAATTCGCACATCAAATTTCATCATGCTTTTCAAAATCATAACCATACTTGACATGTGAAAATTCAACTTTTTTTTTTTATAATGAATAGTGATTTCGTTCACTGTTCATCATGAATAGCACGTCGTTTTACTGTTCACGTGAATAGTGATTTTTTTTTTTTTTTTTTTTTTTAAAGAAATAAAATTTCAAAAATCTACAGAATCGTTTTTAAAACTCTTTGCTCTGATACCAACTGTGACGACCCGAATTCTCGACCATTCGAGTGCCACAAAAAGTGACTCATATCATATTATCGAGACTTAAATAGTAATGTAAAATTATTCAAAAGAATAATTAGAATCCCATAATTTTATTTGTGAATAAAAATAGAACATAATTTTCTTACATAAAGTTCAACATAATTATCTCATCAATCTTAACCACTTTTGCCACTTCCATGTTGACCGCCTCGAACCTTCAATTATCTGAAAATGGTAAATATCGTGGAGTGAGATTTATAAAATCCCAGTAAGTATACCAAGCATAAATTTTCTTTTGAAAGCATATGGATCATTTTCATCATAACATAGGATAGGATCGAAATACTCATAAACATAGGGAGACACAAGAATTTTACCGAACTTAAATGGCAAGAATTCTTATGTGTAGCGCTACTAAACTCCGGTCCCCTTAGCATAATCATAAACATATCATATGGAACCCATAACAATCTTGTGAGATTGATTTCATAGCAATGATCCAAACATTTTCATAAAAACATAAGATATACTTACTTGTCATAAAAACATACTTACTTTTCATAAAAACATAAGGTATACTTACTTGTCATAAAAACATACTTACTTTTCATAAAAACATAAGGTGTATTTACCTTTCATAAAAACATACTTACTTTTCATAAAAACATAAGATATACTTACTTGTCATAAAAACATACTTACTTTTCATAAAAACATAAGGTGTATTTACCTTTCATAAAAACATACTTACTTTTCATAAAAACATAAGATATACTTACTTGTCATAAAAACATACTTACTTTTCATAAAAACATAAGGTGTATTTACCTTTCATAAAAACATACTTACTTTTCATAAAAACATAAGATATACTTACTTGTCATAAAAACATACTTACTTTTCATAAAAACATAAGGTGTATTTACCTTTCATAAAAACATACTTACTTTTCATAAAAACATAAGATATACTTACTTGTCATAAAAACATACTTACTTTTCATAAAAACATAAGGTGTATTTACCTTTCATAAAAACATACTTACTTTTCATAAAAATATAAGATATACTTACTTGTCATAAAAACATACTTACTTTTCATAAAAACATAAGGTGTATTTACCTTTCATAAAAACATACTTACTTTTCATAAAAACATAAGATATACTTACTTGTCATAAAAACATACTTACTTTTCATAAAAACATACTTACTTTTCATAAAAACATAAGATATACTTACTTGTCATAAAAACATACTTACTTTTCATAAAAACATAAGGTGTATTTACCTTTCATAAAAACATACTTACTTTTCATAAAAACATAAGATATACTTACTTGTCATAAAAACATACTTACTTTTCATAAAAACATAAGGTGTATTTACCTTTCATAAAAACATACTTACTTTTCATAAAAACATAAGATATACTTACCTTTTAAAAGATTAAAATGAAGTGTAGTAGTAAATGTACCAAAACTTTCTTGACCACCTTGAATTTCTCTTACTTGTGGATTTTGTCAAGAGGTTGGAAATAAGTGTATATGTGTAGAGTTGTGTGTAAAAGAGATGGGTTTAAATAGATGTATAAAGTTGGCATATTGTAAACATAATCATTCAATTCTATTAATTTTAACACATCATTTTCTTAAAGTAAAGTACCATTCATATACTTTTCCATATTTATACAAATAATATGCTCTTCATGATTATATATAATGGAGTCTATCAATCATTCATATACTTTTCCATATTTATACAATTATTATGGTCTTCATGATTATATATAATGGAGTATATAAATCATTCATATACTTTTCCATATTTATACAAATATTATGCTCTTCATGATTACATATAATGGAGTCTTATCAATCATTCATATACTTTTCCATATTTATACAAATATTATGCTCTTCATGATTATATATAATGGAGTATATAAATCATTCATATACTTTTCCATATTTATACAAATATTATGCTCTTCATGATTACATATAATGGAACCTCTCATGCTTGCATATATTTTCTTAATTTAAATAATAAAAGTAATTTTTGTACAAATAAATATTGGGATAACATTGAATTAAGTACTTAGACTTAATATACTTTAAATCAAGAGAATGGAGATATTTTTAGAAATTCGGAATTTAATTTAAAATCGAACGATCTCGATTATTTCTTGACTTGGCTATACGAATACGTCGTGGCGTTAACTTAATAAAAATGGGTGAAATAGTAGCGACACGATTTTCTATTAAAATAATTATTAATCGCGTAAAAATTCTTGGTCGCTACAATGCCTTTCCCCGTCCCTGCCCCATTAATGATTTATCATCCCATTTGTTTTTTTTGTTTTTTTAAGTTTTAAAATTATTTTATACAAACAATATAAGGAAACATGCAGGAACATGCAGGAACAACCTAACATTTTCTAAATCTAATAATCTTTACATATTATTTGGATATTAATCAAATATATATTCATCTTTGTTTGTGTCTTTATTTTATATTCTATTATATGAAAAAATACAACTCGATAAGCTTAATAACTAATAATCAGTAACTTTTTCAAAATAAGTATTTAAAGTTTATGACTTGATAAATAATAAATTTTTGGTGTAAGAAATTTTGACATCATGGACTTTTGTACAGATAATTTAAGACTTTTTTGAATTTTTTAAATTTTAATGGAACTTGTTAATTGAGGATGGGGATAAGACGGTCATCCTCGTCCCTGCCCCGTCCCCTATCGGGGATATTTTTTCATCCCCATCACCGCTCCATCCCCGTCTTTATCGAGGATTTCCCAACCTGTTCGGGGCAGGTCTCCATCGGGTTAAAATATTCTCCGCCCCGTTGTCATCCCTAAAGTAGACCTCAAAGAACAATTCCACACGTTTGAGCTCTAATCCTCCTAAGGCATAATTGAGTCCAGGTAAGTCTCGAACTCGTACATTGTGTCATAGCTAATCCTAAGAGTAGAGCCGAGCCCAAATGTTTTAAGAACATTGATTGCTAATTTATTTTAGGGACGTTTGTATAAATACCCAACTTTTGGTATCATAATTGAAACTTACTTCATTTTAAAAAATCACTGAAAAATACTTCAATTTTTTTGAAAAATACTGTTTTCGTCAAGTATCATGTTGTGATACTTTGAATGTATTTTATGATACTTCTAAAGTATCACAATATGATACTTATGATACTTTCAAATTTTTGGTACCATAACATGAAACTTTTTCAAAATTCTATGATACTTAAGGAGAAATTTTAGTATCACACCATGATACTTTACATAATATTTATGATACTTTTTCTCAGGCAGGTACAACACACAAACACCACCATCAATTTCATTTTGGAGGCTGCCAATATTTTTGGGAGTGCAGTAATAGAATGGTCAAACAAGCAGCACAATGAATTGGTAATATTTATTTTATTTGAAAGTTGTGGGATGCTTTCGGCTCAGCAAACTACAGAGCTAGCATTCGACTTAGAATCGAGTAAACATAGATTTATTTGGGTACTGCATCCACCAACCGAAGGTGCCTCTGACGATGTGTTTTTTACCTCAAAAATTGTTGATTCGGGTGGAGATCCTCAATCGCCCTTCGATTGGGGATTCATTTCACTATTGGCCCCACCGCACTGGAATGGTTAATGGCCTACAATTTCATTTTGGAGGTACCAAAAAATTTTGCTGCTTCGGAGTCTGCCCAGTTTGGGAAGAAGAGCGGAGAGGAAGAAGACAGTGAAGCCGGGAAAAAAGGTGGGGAGTTGGCTATGGTTCATTTTTAGGCGGTCGTGGAAGAACCGATTAAAAAGTGAATCCATGGAAGAAGATGATACCATTGAAGCGATGCATTTGTGAGTGGAAGCGGGGGAAATATATGGATAACAGTATTTTTCAGTTTAATTCAATTGCAGTGTATTCTTCAATTTGCTGTTATTTTTACAGTATTGGGTGCAATTAACCCTTTATTTTAAAAGTCCAGTCCAGTCAAATATAGGATGACATAAAAAATCTTGAAGGATACTTTCAAGGTTTTGTTCTTTGACTGTTTTTCCAGTAGACTTGATTTTCTTAGATCCTTTCTTAAAGGTCAAGTTGGACTTCCTCTTAGTTCCCTTAGAATTTTCAATGTTCAAGATCTGCCCTTTACCTTTATTGATGTTGGGCTCAACAGTTTTCAGCATATTCAGTAGCTCAAGTAGGGTACACTGAATCTTATTCATGTTAAAGTTTATAATAAACTGTGAATAGCTATCAGGCAGGGATTGTAAAACTAAGTCAACACTTAGTTCGTGATCCATAGCAAAACCCAATTGGCCCAATTTTTCAATAAAGTCAATCATCTTCAGCACATGAGCACGACTGAAGATCCTTCTACCATCATACCTCTAAATAGCATTTTGGATGTCTCATACCTCTCAGTCCGAGACTAGTCATCATACAACTCCTTGAGATGAAATATAATGGTATGAGCATCCATACCCTCGTGCTGCTTTTGTAACTCAGGTGACATAGCTGCAAGCATCACACATGTTGCAGTATTGTCGTCATCACTGTGTTTATTATAAGCTTGCACTTCCTCCGGCGTAGCTTCCTCAGTAGGAACTTCCGGCATTGGTTGCTCAATGACATATCCAATTTTTTCATGCTTGAGAACGATTCTCACATTACGATGCCAATCCAAATAATTTGGTCCAGTAAGCTTGTTAGCATCAAGTATGCTTCTCAAACTTATATGGTTACTCATTATTCAATAACTGAAATGACAAAAATAGAACAATAATTAAATACAAGAATTAACATAATTTGGACTTTATTAAATTAATATGTACTCCCACAGTTTGACATGAATTAACGACCCCTTTACATTAATTGGTAGAATCTGTATGATTTCCAGTGGGCTAGGATCCCTTTCATTTTATTAGAACCTTGAGTGACTCAACAAGCTCCAATAAAACTTCCAGGTAGATACATTTATCAATCACATCTCTATGTGACTCCTAGATCATCAAGTAGACAACTCTTTGTCTTGCACATCTTATGTGTTCACTTGATCATGCCTCCAAAATTTGTCTCCTTGAGTGACTCAACAAGAGATGAATTATGTTTAAATTCTACCCATTTGTTCAGAAATATCGTATATTTCATAATGATTAAACACACCTTCCATCTCGCAGCCTTGAGTGACTCAACAGACTGACATTGATGGCGGATTTTGGTTTATCATTATAACAATGGAAGGCATTTTGTATTAACTAATTAATACGAATTTAATATTTAATTTGAGGGGTTTGTAACGTCTCATCAATCCTATGTAAATTAACTATCATCAACCATGTAATTAATCATACATATAATAGTGTGGATGACTATGGACGGTATCTATCTAGTCTCCTTGAGCCATGAAGAAGACTAGTTGGACTATTTCCTAGGGGACATTGCATCCCACATCGAATACCAAAATTCAATAACCGTTATCTGCTCCTACCTGTAACATTTACTAGTTGGCACGCAGGCCTGTATCAGATGGACACGTAGGCCCATATAAATTAAATATCAGATGGCACGCAGGCCCAATTAAATAATAACAGGCTCGCAGGCTGATAAGTACGTTTTGCGTACTTATCTTGGCTTTAAATTTAGACAATTATAAGTGTTTTAGAATATGATATTGCTAACTATATATTTATTTTGTTTGTTTTAGGAAAAATCAAATTTTGAATGCGTTTGGATGCAAAACGAAAAAAATGGACTAAAGCCGTACAAAAAAAGGACAAAGTGGGACTCAAGTGCAACTTCCAAAAACTGAGGAACTCGAAGTGACATAAATGGAGACATGTATTGCACAATTAAAAACACAAGGACCAAATTGATTTATTTGAGGAATTGAGTCTTTAATCATAACCCTACTTAGTGCAATTGGGCCTTGAATTAATTGGTATATATATATATAATATACACACGGAAATGGGGGGAGGAGCCTATTCGTGACCTAACTGATACAGCCGAGTGTGGGGAAAAAGAAAGAGCACGCAGCTGGAGAGAGATTCAGGGAGTTTAAATATACATTGATATATACACGGTTGGTGAGTGCTTGGGAAGAAAAAAAGAATATATATACATTGAAGGAGATTGGTCAGCCGAGAGAAGATTGGAATTGAGAGAGAGAAGGTAGAAGACTCTTGCCAAGTGTCGGCTGGTGCATTAAGGCAGTAGATTTCTGGGAGAAATTAAATAGGAAGTGAGAAGAAGATATACATATACATATACATTAATATCTTGGTCTTGAGTGGAGGAAGTTAACAGCACTATATGGTTGAGGAAGAAGCCGGCAGGTTTGGGAAAAAATAGAAGGACGCTCCACTGTCGACTTTGGAGCAATTTCGCGAGTTCAATCGGGTGACGTTTTTCCAATTCTTTATGGTTAATTTACGTATTAAGATGTTAGGCTAATCTCTTTTGTGTATTGGATGAAGATGAAACTCGTTATTTATTTATTTATTTCAATTCGATAATTAGGAGTTTAATAATTTCTTGTGTTGCCTTGATTGATTTTGCATGCTTTATTGTTATTATTATTTGATTGAGTGGCCACCAGTTAAATATATCGTTACTTGTTGTAGTCTTGGAAAAGTCACAATAAGTTGGAACATTACATGATCAACACATGAACACTAGATGTTAGGAATAACACTATGACATGTGCAATATAATTAATATTTGTGTGATTTAATGCGTTCTAAACATTCGTATTCGGACTAGGAATAGATTTGTTTCATATTTGGGATAGATTTAATTTGTCTTGGAAAAGAAAATTAATTGTATGTAAATTATCGATTGTCAAGAAACGCATGAATGATCTAAACTACGAATTGTTGAATTGAGATAGGTGATAACAAGTGGATTCGGATTCCAATACATGCTCTCAATTCATATTTTACTCCCAAACATTTGTTTTTATTTAAGTTTTATTTATTGCAGATTTTTAGAATAGATAGACAAACAAAATCATCCTTTTATTTTAATTGTTTTCATTAATTGAGTCGACGATAAACTAGTAATTAGGACTAAACATTATTCCTCGTGGGAACGATACTCTCAACTCATCACAATTATTACTTGTCAACGATCTCGTGCACTTGCGGGATTTGAACCGAACACAGGCCCAATTAAACAATAACAGGCACACATGCCCAACTAAATAATAACAGGCTCGCATGCCTAATTAACAAAAGCAGAATTAAATAAACCATACATTCAACCAATCACATAGGTCTAGTCCATAATCATCCACTATAGATCCTAACACAATTAATATCTAATATTAATAATAATATATATATTAATTTCCAAATTTGCAACGTAGATTTTAATTGTCTAAACCCTTTTAGACAAAACAGATCGAATAAAATAATCAATCTTGTTGATTTTCCAATTAATTAATCATATTAATCAATTTTATATTAATGAAATTAATCAATTAATCTAATTAAACAATTAACTCATTATTCATGGGGACGATAAAAATAACCATTTTATTTTAATCTCCAAATTGAGTCGTACTCGAATTTGGATCAACCTTTTAAAATTTTACGTAAGGTCTATCTTAGAATTTTATGAGAAAATCAATATTTTAGTCAAGTCAAAAATTCAAAATTTTTGTTTAAAGATAGTTTTATTAAATTTTTTCTCAAAATAAAATTATAATCAAGACCTAATCGAATCCCTTTTAAAATTCAGCCCCTTAATTTTAATTTCCAAAATATAGGTACCTTTCAGCAAAGTTTTAAACAAAAAGGGACCTATTTTAATTTAGAAAAAAATCACAGGGCCTGCCCATGCTATTTTGGAATATGGGGGGCGGGTATGCAATTTTCAAAATTGCATAACCCACCCTCGTCCCCAAAATCAACACACCGAAACTCTAGGGTTTCGGTGCGCCGGTCGGCACTGTCTCCTCTGTGCCGCGTCTTCGACGCGACGCGGCCCTCTCCCGGAGACCTGCTATCGCGAACAATTATACTGTTCGCGACAGCAGCAGTTGTTGTGCGCAGCAGCGAGTTTTTGCCGCTGCTGCAACTGCGCAGCGGCGACACTCGCCGCTGCCATGCGCAGCACTGCGTCCCAGCAGCGGCGACGATCGCCGCTGCCACGCGCAGCTAGCGGGGCCGCCTCTCCGGAAATATATATATATTCGATCTAATTTTTAACCATTAATCTAAAACATTTTTCAGATTGAATTTGTGCAAATCAAATTAATATATCAATAACAATTATTGTAAATGCATCCAAACAAAACAAACTTCAACAAGTTTCAAGGTAGGCTCTGATACCACTATAAGGTTTCGAAATAAACATGCATAGCGGAATTAAAAGATTCGAAACCATAACCCGGATCAACCTTTCACTACGATGAAGTTTGTGATAGAAATTATACCTTTTGATGAATCGCTAGAATCTGATGTTGTTGTAGTATAGATCTTTACCACAGCCGTCCAATCGTCCAACCTCTAATGGTGATCCGCACAGCAAGTCACTATCTGGATTATTGTGCTAGCAATCAAGAAAAACAACTTAACTTTTCTCTACAATTATCTTAGTACTTATAGGAATAACCTAAACCTAATTAGGTTAAAGATTGTGGACTTGGGCCAACCCAAGTCCGGCCCAACTAATTGGACTTGGACACATTATTCCAACAAAGGATGTGGACGTATTCTTGCGACCCTTGGTAGACGAACTAAAAGAACTATGGTCAAATGGTATTGACACGCATGATGCTGCAAGCAATAATAGGGGACTATTTAGAATGCGTGCTGCATTGTTGTGGACGATTAATAATTTTCCAACGAGAAGTGGTTTATCAGGTTGGAGCGGTCAGGGGTACAAGGCATGCCCAACTTTCAATGAGGATACACCTTCAGTACGTGTGCTGGGTAAGACAGCTTATGTGGGTCATCGGCACTTTCTACCAGCTAAGCATCGTTTCAGGGGTAACCTCGAATTCGACATAAAGACTGAACGAAGAGAACCTCCTCGAAAGTTGACGACTAATGATATATTAGCACAATTGAACCGAGTGAGGACAAGTATTCCCAGAAAGCACCCTAGATACGGAGGAGCTAGAAGGAAGAGAAGTGCAGATGAATTGAATTGGAGAAATAAAATCATTTTTTATGATGACGAAGATCGTACACCTTATTATAATGACTCGGATTGAATATTGTATGTCTTTAATTAATTATTGTAACCTATGAAACTTGGATATTTTGGGACTATCTTTATCTATTTAAAAGTAAGGTAGTGGTTTAGTGTGAACACAATGTGGTTTAACTATTTGGTTAATATTTAGTGGTTCAATGTGAACACTATTTGGTTAATCAATGTTTGACTACAATATGATTAATTATTTGATAAATATTTATTTGGTTAATAAATGCTTGACTATTTAGGTTTGCATTTGGATTATTTTCAAAGCACTACTATATTTACCTAAGTTTATTAAAATTTTAAATTAAATAGTTAAAGTAATTTTTGTAGCAGCACTTTTCTAGATGTATATTTTTAAAATTATTCTCCATTGTATTTTTGCTAAGTAAAAACAAAAAAAATTATTTCCAAACTTGATGTACATTATTTAAAAATAGTGATTGATGTGATGACTCGATGTTCAATCTACCCTCCAAGTATAAAGGGGTCAGGTTATAGCCTAACAATAATCCAGGGTCATTCTTCCTAGGGATTTTATTGGTATCGTAGTATTTGCTAAAATCGAAACTTAAACTATGATTTCAATTGTGTTAAAACGAGTTTGGAGAGAATATAATTAAATTGCAATGAAAGGGAAATTTGAGTGGAGTTATTCTTTCGCTATCAATTGGGCTTTTCAAATAAATTTAGCATGAATTTCTTGAGATCGATAAAATTTGGAACTATTAGTACGAAAATTAATCAATTTATTTTACGGCATTTAGTCGAGCATGTTATGTGCATATTCAATACATATCACATCAACGACATCAATAGAAGTAAAATAATTTGAAAATTTGAAACAATTTGTAAACGCTTATAAAAAACAAGAATTCATTCATAACAAATTAAAACATGCCCATTGAAGTTAAGAATAACTTCCCTCAAATATAACTTAGCCGGACATCATTAAATTAACCGAAATAAAATTCAAATAAACACTAACCATTAATCAAACGAAATTCAAATTCGGAAATGAAATTACAATACTAAATATATTTAAAATCAAACTAACATCAACAATATAAAATTATGTAAACTAATTATTAAAACAAATAGAAGTCTAAGATAAACTATGAATTAAACTCAAACAATCAACCAAAACCGAGGCTGCTGTGTCGACCAAACCCAAGGCTGCTGGAAGTTGGAGTTGCCACCTTCCAGTTGAGGTAGAGATAGAGACGGAGGAGAGAATGCGTGATGCTGCTGTGTTACAGGTTGAAGGTGAAGGAGGTGAGAGAAGACAGAGAACGTGAGTGGTAGGTTGGAAGATGAGAACAGACGTGAGGCTGAGAGGGAGAAGTGGAAACTTACGGCTGGAAGTGGTGAAAGGGATAGGAGGCTTGCGGCTGGTGAGGAAGAAGGCTGGTGGTCGAGTGAGAGGATGATGAAGAAAGAGAAGGTGGTGAAGACAGACTGCGTGAGAGTGGTGAATGGGTTTGCTGCTGAAGGTGATAGAAAACAGACAGAGGATGGGTTCTGTGTAAGGTTGAGGCTGAGGGAAGAGGTAGAGGGAAGAGTTGCTGGCCGTTTTCAGAGAAGGGAGAGGACTGACGAGGAGGAGAGAAAGCTGCTGGTTATTCTTCAGACCGAGAATGAGTGCTGTTTGTGAGGCTGGGAGTCCAGAGCCCTCAAGGTGACGAAGTGGTTGGCGGCTGGTGAGTGGAGGCTGAATGGTGAAAGTTGTTTGGAGAAGAAGACAGCGAGAGAGAGAAGAGAAGGCAGAGGAGAAGTGTGTGAGAGACTTTGGAGGAGGCTACGGCTGGTGTTTTTTGATGGAAGTAGGCTGCTCTGTTGAGGTTGAGAGAGTTGTAGGTTATAGAAAGAGAAAAAAGTGTTTTGGGCTGGGATTATGGGTTTAATCCATTTTGGGCTTTTTCAGGTCAATTAAATTAGGAATTTTTGAGTTGAAATTATCGAAAATATATCTGCAATTAAATAAATGAAATTATTAACCAATAAAATCAATTTAGAGTTTAAGAATTAAAATTAAATCTTTTATAAGTTTTACTCTAAAGTACAAAATTTAAATCCTCAAAATTGTATTTTTCATTTATTTACCTACCTACAATACGTAATATTGGACAATAATCATGTGATTTTGAAAATGAAAAAAAAAAAAAAAAAAAAAAAAAATTGGATTTATGTGTAGAATACTTTAATATTGAAATATGTGATTAAATTTGAATACTTTAATAAAAAAAATTTCTTTTTCTTTTTAATGAATACCAAACATGGGCTTATTATATAACGATTAAATCTTTATGTTAACTATATTTGATTAATAAATATTTGATTACAATATAATTAACTATTTAGTTAATATTTAGTAGTTCAGTATAGTGTGTAACCATGTTGTCAACTATTTGATTAATAAATGTGTTATTATAATATGATTAACTATTTGGTTAATTCATGTGTTGACTATTTAAGTTTAAATTTGGATTATATTCGAACAACTACTATATTTACCTAGACTTATTAAATTTTTTACTTTTTAAATATTTTTATTATTTATTTTTAAATTAAATTAAATAGCTAAAGTAATTTTTGTAGCAATAATTGAATGTATATTTTTAAAATTATTTTCCTTTTTTTGTAAGTAAAAACATAAATTATTTTCAGATATATAACTTTTTCACTTATGTTATTTTAATTTACAACTTTTTCACTTAAAATTTTTATATTATTTTTGACTATTGTTTATACTTTGTATCCTATTGTAATTAGAAATCTTAATTTTGAACGATTTATAAATTCATGTACGATTATTACATTTGTATATTACATGTTATTTATACTGTACATTCGACCCCTTATATATTTGCCTAGGTTTATTAAATTTTTTATGTTTATTAATTTCTTATTAATTCTTTTTTAAATTAAATAGTTCATTCAATTTTTGTTACAAAAGTTCTCATTTTTTGTGAATACAAACAAAAAATATTTTCAAATTGAAGCTTCCTTATATTAATTTATTAAAAAATAAGTCGCCCCTAGAGAGTTATAGGGGCGACACTATCGTCCCTAGAGCAAAAAAACTTCACGCTCCATTTTGCCGCGTGTATGTATTTCATAACATGCTAATAACGATATAGGGGCGACATATATCACACGCCTTATTCCTTGTACATTCTGTCTTACTTCTCTCCCCTCCTCTCTGCTTGGCTCCATCTCCTCTCCTCTCCTCTCTTCTCAGCTCCATCTCCATTTCCCTCAACCTCTGTTTTGCTCGCAGCTCCGCAACTCTGTAGCGCTACTCCCTCTGATAAGTGTGTTTTATACACTTATTTGTACGTCTAAATTAGAATAAATTATTATCATTTTAGAATATATGCTATTTAATTTGTGTCTATCTGTTTACTTTGCAGAAAATATCCCAAAAGATGAAGAATAAAGTAATTGATGAGAAAAAATGCATAATTGGATGTTGATTGGAGTTAAAACGAGGAATTGATAAGTTTGTGACGTCAACCGGAAAGATGCAATGTGCCAAAATGAACAAATCAGAGGTTGGAGGACCTAATTGAATGAATTAAGAGCTTAAATGGGCAAATCGAGAAGAAGATAAAGTTTGAGGACTAAATTGCAACAATTGAAAGTTGAGGACTGAAGGTGCAATTAAAAGTCAGGGACTAACTTGTACAGCCGAGAAAAGAGCGAAGTCGCGATTGCAAGATGGTGCAAATTCTTAACCCGAGAGTTTTTAACGTCTACCACGCGATCGCTAGGGTTTCTACTATGCGATCGCGTGGTTATCCGAATGGGCCGCAGATCAGATTTTTCTCGCGATTTTTAACAGGCTTTGGACTTTTTGACCTAGGGTTTCTCCAAAACATATATAAACAACACATGAGGCACGAAAATGAGACATTTGCCTCCCCATAGAATGAGCCACAACAGATATTTTAATTCAAATTCTTGGAGATTCAAGCATCGCAGAGGGGCGTGAATTGAAGATACTTGAAGAATTGATAATTGGTGCAATTTTTCCAATCTTCTTTATTTTCAATGAACGTCATTATATTTTGTTTTTGCTATTTAAATATGATGTGTAGCAAAATTTGATGTTGCGATGAACGATATAGCCTAATTAATTATTTTAATTTCATATTCTTTGTTTTAACGCTTTAATGCATGTGTTGATTTATTATTGCGTTTAATGCGTGAATGAACTGGCCACTTGTTCATGATTTTATGTGTTATTTCCATAATCCGAGATGTGAGTTAATAACATAGATCTAGATATTAAATCCGGTAATTGAACGAGGGATAGAGATATACCATTGTGATTACTGCGATCGTGTGTGAATTCTTGCGTGTAATGCATCTAGATAAGAAATACTCGGACCCGCTGTAGAGATACAATGTTGACTTATTTAGGTAGGATTGATTTAAACTCGAGAGAGGAATCTCAATTTGAATCAGTGAATTCGATCGATCACATATTTAGAAAATAAAATCTGGAATTGGAATTAATTTAATTGGTTAGGTGAAATCGTGAATCCCAACCACTTTACAATCATATTTGAAAACAAAACAATTCTCCTATTTTAATTTCTTTAGTTTTAATTTAAAATCTCAAATTCATTTGTTCGTTCAAATAAAGTGTAGAACTAAAATATTTCAGTAATTAATAGCAGTCCTCATGGGACGATAATCCGGACTCCTACACTTGCGAGAATATCTTGCATCGCGAGATATTAGTGAACACCCTCCTTCTCCATCTCTCCATCTTTCGTTTAAAGGTATGTATAATGTTAGCTTTTAAGTTTCTTTGACTTTGCCTCTCCTGTGAAGATTTGTTTGGCTTTTATTAGGTTTTTTATGTGTATATTTTACAAAATGCACTTGGGTTTTTATGTGTATCTTTTACACTAGGCAGAGGCGTGAACAACTTTCACTTTTTTGGTTTATGGAATTTATTATATTTATTCACAGTATTATTTGAACTGGGTTGACCCAGTTTGATTTCTGGATTTGATGAGGAACAAAAATATTGGGTTTGTGTTGGTCTCTTCGAATGAGAAATATTTGTTGTCCTTCATGTGTATTGATTTGGGTTTGACGATAAATATCCAAACCCATGTTCAAGAGTTTCTTTTGTTTTCCTTTGAGTTCCAGATCACATATGAGAACTTTGAAGAGTCGTCTTTACCATATGCAGGAATTGATTATTTTTCAATTTTCTTTTTCTTTTGGGATGATTGGGTGAACTTTCCAGTTTCCTGGAAATCTGACGCATATACTCATGGAATTTATTTATTTATTCTTTCCTAAGCTTGACAAATTTAAGACAAAAATCTTTGTCTTAATTTTTATGATTGTTTCTACGTTATGATGCTGACAGCATTAATTTGGTTTGAGATTTGAAGAGCTTTCCCCGAAGGTTCCTTTTTCTGTTTTTGATTGGAGCTCAAAAAAATTGGTTGCTTTTGATTCGGCATAATGGTTAGATAATTTTCCCAGTTCATTTCAGAGATGATGTATTTATCTACATGCTTAAATCTTGTCTTCAGGTTCATTTCATTTCACATAAATACGTTTTTTTTTCTGGGAGCTCATAGACCATTTTCATAGTTTGTGAGAATTTTGAAAATAAAAATCCTTTGCTTGGATATAATAATATGTATTTTTGTTCACTGAAATTTATAATGAGAACTGAGAAAGATTGAAAATAAAGATCCTTTGCTTGAATATAATAATATGTATTTTGCTGATAGTGCATAATAACAATTGAAAGCCAAATGTTTGGAATGTGAAGGCAGAATCATTTCCTGATGCTATGAATAATTGCAATAATGCATGCTTGAGATGTCCCTAAACTATTAGTTTACAGCGATTTTAGTTTTAATTTATTTGTCTTGAAGTTGTTTGTTGTCAATGATCTCAATAATATGTCTCATAAGATAGTTGACGTCCTTTGAGTTACATGATGGCTAATGAAATATGTCTCGGTATTTCTTTTATTTAGTTTTAAGTCTTCTTGCTGCTTGTAAGGGTTGGCTTTGTTGGTTAAAATTGTAGTAGAAATGTCTGATTTCATGTCTCATGATGGGGACGGTGCCTATGATCCTCCTCGTGGGCTAGCCCACACACTGCAGGGATCGTGCGAGACCGTTAATACTTTTTTAAAACCTTTTTTAGGTTTCATCCTGATGTACTATTTTTTAATATCTCTCTCTCTTTTTTTCCTCAGCCTCGCCTGCAAAGAGGCGAAGTATCTCCAGAAGTCAAAATCTGGAGAAAAAATGGCGAGAAAACGGAATGAAACCCCTTTTAATTGACTTCGACTACATCAACGGGACGTGGCAACCAGTAGAGCCTAATCAAAAGTATTGCACACGTTTAATAGGGAATCAGGTGAGATTCAACGTGGTCCCTTGCTATAGAAATTGGACAAAGGTCCTTAAAGAGGATCGGGATCGAGTAAGGGAAATTGTTGAAGTAAGTAATTAAAATTCATTTACGTATATTTAAATTTATACTTATTTTCAATAATTAATACATGGTTCAATATTTCTTGACTTGTAGACTTATTTTGACGTTCGGGGAGAAAGATCTGATGTTGAATACGGGTTGGCAATAGGCGCTCTTGATCGCTTGGCAGGCGATTATCGAGCATAAAAAATCGATGTACATAAATATTATAAGGTGTACGGCCCAAGTCGTCCCTTCGGCCAACTTTCTGTCGAGCAGTGGCAGAGGTGTATTGAATTGTTCACAAGTCCAGCTTATATTGTAAGTATAATATGTTTTCAAAAGTCAAGTTAATATTCGTAGTATATTATATTTACATAACTTTCAATTTCTATGTTCAATTATAGGCTCAATTATAAATCAAAACCATGCCAAATACCCTAGTGTACAAGGCTCGAAGAGCTTTTCAGCCACGCGTTACGAAAAGGTAATATTATTTTCTATTATAATTATGTATTTTATAAAATATTTTATTAACTTGTGCATTTTAAATTCTTGTAGATTGACCCTCAGACTAAAGAATTGTCGAGCCCAATTGATTGTTTTAAAGAATCTCACACATTCAAGTCTGGCAATTGGGTGAACATAAATGCAACGATTGACTACGTAAGTAAAAACAAATAAATTTCACACTTGCCTAACTTTTTCTGTTCAGTTAGTACATTTCAATAATTTATTTTCTCCTTGATCACAGGATAACCTTTGCAAGGTGTGAAAAACTCAGCAGACTCAGTGCTACCCCACTCCCATTGACGAGCGTGCAATAATTAGAGAGGTCCTTGGGACAAGACATGGACATGAACGTGGCATTGGACGGATCCCTAAGGGAACGACTACCTCTGTAGACTCTACTGCCGAAACATCATCGCATGCCCAACGAGGATCTACTAGTACAGATGATTCTCGATTTGCAGCATATGATGTCAGGATTCGTCGATTGGAGATGACTATCGCTCGACTGACCCAAAATGCTTAAGAGGTAGAATATGTGCCTAATGAAGATGATGACAAGGATGGCCTCGATGGTTTAGGAGATTAGTAGCAATATTTTAAGTTATTATTCATTGTAAAATACCTTTTAAATTATGCTTTGCAAAAAAAAAAAAAAAAAAAAATTAATTAATTAATTACGCTCTGTAAAAAAACGTTTTCAATTTTTTTTTAAAAAAAAATTGTATATCTACAGGGACGACATATGTTGTCCCTATAGATATATTTTTAAAAAAATGCATATACATATAGGGTCGCCCCTATAGGTTTTTTGAAAACAGCGACAACATTATTGGAGCTTCTATAGATCAAAAAAAATCGAAAAATAAGACAAGGCATTAGGGACGACAATGTCGTCCCTATAGGTATTGCAGTCTATAGGGGCGACATATGTCGCCCTTATAGATCAACATCCACGAGGTTATTGGGGTGGCATATTAGAGGCGACAATTATAGATCTATAGGGGCGACATTTGGACATATAGAGACGACAAATGTCGCCCCTGTTTGTCTCGATTCTTGTTGTGAATGTAATTTGTAAAATTTTTGTAGAATGTGTGATCGAAATTTAATACTTGTACATGTATTAAAAATTATTATGACAAAATAAAAGATAAGAATGACAGATTACAAAAGACCAAATTACAAAAATATACATAGCAAGACCAAAAAAAAAAAGAAGAATAAGCATGTGTTTGGTAAAAGTAAAAAAAAAAAAGAAATGGTTTATAAATACAATTTCTCAAA
Source organism: Ligustrum vulgare (assembly GCA_963555705.1). Classification (NCBI taxonomy): domain Eukaryota; kingdom Viridiplantae; phylum Streptophyta; class Magnoliopsida; order Lamiales; family Oleaceae; genus Ligustrum; species Ligustrum vulgare. The sequence continues at coordinate 48,508,575 of OY743180.1, forward strand.
CCACTTTTAAACATATACATTTTTTACTCCAATTTTCAACCACACTTTTTACCTCAAAATCATAAATAAACCAGTTTATAAACCAAACATTGTTACCCAACGGAGGCTTAAGACAAAAAAAAAAAAAGAATAAGACAAATGAAAGAATAATTTTTTTGTAGAATGTGTGGTCGAAATTTAATACTTATACGTGTATTAAAAATTATTATGACAAAATAAAATATCAGAATGACATATTACAAAAGACCAAATTACAAAAATATGCATAGCAAGAGCAAAAAAAAAAAATGTTTATAAACATGTTTATAAACTACACAATTTTTCAAACTAGTTTTTAACCATACACATTTTCTCTCTCTAATTTTTAACACTACCTTTTACAAATCATAAATAAATCAGTTTATAAATCTAACAATGTTACCAAACAAAAAAAAAAATAATAATAAGACAAATGAAAGAATAAGGTAAAGCAACCGCCACCATTAATTGATTTGCTTGCTTTCCAAGCAATTAATGTTGTAAAGTTAAAAATAATAATAAAAAAAAATGGTTTGAGCAGGAACTTTCCTACTTTTATATATAGTAAGTATATGGATTCACAAGCAATATAATTACAAGTATACAAAAAAATTTTTTGCAAAATTTCAAACATAATGTGTTTTCTACATTTTCATTTTTTAAAACAGTTTTAAAAAATAACAATCCAAACGCATTTTCAGCAATTTCGAAAATAGCACTCAAGATAGAAAATAGAAAACATTTTCGAAAATGAAAACATAAAACTGAAATATAAAGAGAATGCAGCCTAAGTTTGTAGTTTTTTATGAGCTTTTTCAAGTACTTTAAATACTTTAGTTTGTCTAGAGTGTATATTTCAAAAATAAGGTGAAAGTTGACTCGTGAAAAGAATGGAAAAAAAATATTGTTAAAAGATCATTTGAAATGGTTATGACTTTGCTACGGTTGAAGATTTTATAATTCAAAATATTGTGATAAAGTATTGTATAAGAAAGTTATATTCATATAAAAGTTTGCTCTTATGACTTCATTTGAACCCATAAAGTTGTCCAAACGAAGAAAAACAAATTAAAAAAAAAAATTACTAAAAGACAAAATAGTCTTGTCATAGTGGCTCAAAACTCACTTTTATAAAATAGTTATTATTATTATTATTATTATTATTATTATTATTAATTCTTTTCTTGGTCGTGTCGAATTCTAATTGGGCTAAGTGTCCCCAGTTGCTATGGATTAAATTCTAGATTTTAATCTAAATAAGATTATTGTTCATTGATGAATGATGATGTTTGGCCAATTAAGCCAAATTATATCGATTAACTCCAAAAAATAAGTGTTTGCATGTTCTGGATGATTTTTTATTTAATATATTCAAATATTTTATTCTATTAAGTTAGGATTTTATTTTGAATTAACAAGTCTAACTTTTTTAGGTTTCAATTGTCATTTTATTTTTTGTACAATTTAATTGATTTTCGTTAATAATACCATTTGGTTCAAGTAGATACGGTAGAGTCATCAAGTCGAGTTCTACTTAATTAGATTGGGTTCAGGCACAATGTAATTAACCTGATAAGACTTGTCCTAAACTAACTTGATATATTTTTTTTTATTTATTTATCATTTGAAATTTCAAACTTTAACATATAACTTAATTAAATAAACTTGATTACAAAATAAACAAATTTAATTGAAAAATTCCAATCTCACATGAGTTTCAATAATCAAGTAGTGGTCCACCACATGTAGGGTGTCAAACAGTCGGGCCGGCTCACCCATGACATTCATGTTTGGTCCGACCCACAATCGGACCCGCTCAAGCTCGTGTGGGAGACGTGCTGAGCGGCCCTTGTTCTGCTCGTGGGCTCGTGAACCCACGAGTCGAAGGGTTGGCTTATGGGGCAACTCGTTCTTGTCATTTTTTTTTTCTCTTTCTTCTTCCCCCTAATGGCCTAAATTTATAATACTAAAAAAACTTAAAATATTAAAACTTAAACCCTCTTACTTTTATCCGGGCTTGGGATTGACTACATTTACATTTTGTAGGCGGACTTAAAATTGTATACGAACAGAATGTTACGTGTACAATTTTTTATTTAAAAAAAGAATTGAAAATAAAGAAAAAGAAAAATGCATATATTATAGAGTAAGTGTAAGGATAATATTAAATAACTACTTACCAATACGATTGTTCTCCGAATTCCTCGGCCAGAATTTCACTTATCTGATCTTGTAACATTTTCTCCGCAAACTGTTAATCCTTCAAACACATTAAGCTTTCCAATATGTCTTCTTTAAGTCTTGATCTATATTCAGATAAGACTGTACCACCTGCACTAAAAGCAGTCTTCGATACTGCAGTTGATACCGAAGGTGCTAGTAGATCTCATACAATCATAGAAACAATTGGGTATTGACGCTCGTTTAGTTTCCACCACTTAAGAATGTCAAAATGATTTCTCTCGTCGTCATATAACATGCTAAGAAGGTCGTGTAAGAAATTCATAGTTAACTCACTCGAAATTTCATCTGAACTATTATATGTACTAAAAGAACTAGAAGCACTAGAAAGCGTACCAGAAGTACCCTTCATAGTTATAAGGTAGGAAAGTAAATCACTGTCTTCATTTTGTATCACATTATGGATGGGAGTGGTTCTTTTAAGAATTTTACCTGACCTTTCGGCATTGATCTCGTACATTTGACATAAATATTTTTCTAAATCTAAGCATGTTATGGGGTTCCAAAAGTAAATTTATTTGATATTACATTTATGGTGTGTTTAGTTCCCTCTAAATTTATTCTAGGGTCCATTACTGTTGCTAATGGAAACAAAGTGGGTAAATCTTTCCAATATTTTCTAAACTTAGTCTCCATTGCTACAGTAATTTGAGAAAAAATAGGAAATGATTTGTACTTATTAAAATTATTAGCAATGTAATAAAAATGCTTCAACACTAAAGGACTAGTAGGATAATAAATACCGAATAATTTATTCTGTAGTATCGAAAAAGGGATTCAAAATTTTTTAACATGAAAGTCCGCTGGAAACACCAATCCACCTACTTGCACTAGCACATCCTCAACTACCCCATCCGGATAGGCATTGGAACGGTCGGCTAGCTGAATGATAACACCAGTTTCAGTCATTTTGGCAAGTTTTAGTGTAGTGTAAGTGGATCTAGGCATTACATTTATGGATGCTCCTAAGTCTATCATTACATGATCTATTTTCTTATTACCTATTTGACAAGGTATGGTAAACATGCCTGGGTCTTTGCACTTGGGAGGTAGTTTCCTCTGAAAGAGCGCTGACACATTCTCTCCCATTCTTACCTTTTCATTCCCCATCGGTTTTTGTTTGTTGGTGCACAACTCCTTCAAAAACTTTGCATACCGGGGTACTTGCTTGATCGCGTCCAGTAGTGGGATGTTGATCTCCACCTTCCTGAATATCTCCAGTATATCCTTTTCCTTACCCTCCTTAGTCACTTTTGCTAACCTGCTAGGAAAATGAGGTGGAGTTAGTTTAACAATTGAGTTAGAGTTGGATTTTATTTGCGGGATTCGTGAAGTGGCATTCCCCTTTTCATCTTCTTTCTCTTCTTCCCCTTCATTCGCGAAGATTTGTTTGCTTGGACCTTCAACCTCTTTTCCACTCCTCAGGGTTATGGAACTAACATTTTTGGGGTTTACCTCGGGTTGAGATGGTAGCTTCCCTCCGGATCGTGCCTCAAGTCTGTTGATGGCAGTAGCCATTTGGCTCATCTGATTCTCCAAATTCTGAATACTGGATTTGGTATCCTGTTGAAATTGAATTGTGTTAGAAGCCAAAGTTTTAACCATGTCTTCTAGAGAGATACCTGAGTTCTGGGGCCTTTGTTGATACTGTCCTTGTGAATGGAAATTTCCTTGTTGTTGGAAATGCCCCTGAGATTTGTTGGAGGGGAAACCCGGGGACTTGTTATTCCCATAGCTTAGATTGGGGTGATCCCTCCAGCCGGGGTTATAGGTATTGGAGTACGGGTTGTATTGCTGTTTTTGAAATGGAAACCCTTCTGCAGCCTTTACCTGTTCGCCATTCTCCTCTTACAACACCGAACATGTATCCGTTGGATGTCTAAAGTTTGAACAGATTCCGCATGCTTTTCCCTGATTCGAGTTCCCTACAGCAAGCTGCTTAACGAGATTGGTTAGTTCATATAATTGACCTTCGATATTGGAACTACTTACCTCGTTCACACGGCGAACTTGTGAATCCCTACTTGAGTTGAATTGCTGAGTGTTCTCTGGCATGTTGGAGATTAAAGCTCGCGCTTGTTCCGACGACTTGTCCATGAGCGCTCCTCCACTCGCGGCATCTATCATGTTTCTATCCATCGGTGCTAACCCTTTGTAGAAATATTGCACCAGGAGTTGCTCACTGATCTGATGGTGGGGGCAGCTCGAAATGAGTTTCTTGAAACGCTCGCAGTACTCATATAATGTCTCACCATTGCTTTGGCGAACCCCGCAAATCTCCTTCATGATCGTCCCCGCCCTAGATACAGGGAAGTACTTCTCTAGAAACAACCTCTTCATATCATTCCATGTGGTGACTGATCCAGATGGTAAACAGTACAACCAGTATGCTGCGGCATCCTTCAATGAGAATGGGAAAACTCTCATTTTTATTTGCTCCTCGGTAATGCCTGTGGGTCTCATACTGTCGCAAACTACATGAAACTCCTTTAGATGTCTATATGGATCTTCACCGGCATGTCCCCGAAAAGTTGGTAATAAGTGGATGAGTCCAGATTTAAGCTCGAAAGTTTTTCCTTCTTCCACCGTTGGAAAAGTAATGCATAAGGGCTGTTGAGCCACATCGGGGGTAGCCAGTTGTTTAAGAGTTCTGTTGTTAGCTGCCATTTATCTCACTATTCTCCTTTGCTGTCGAAAAGTCCTCTCAATTTCTGGGTCAAGATCAAAAATTTCGCAATTAGTTGACCGAGTTTTAAGCATATAAGCAAAAAAAACATAAATAATTAAAAAAATATTTTATTTTATTTTTTTGTGAAAAATTATATCAATAAAGTGAAAATAAAATAAAATAAATAAATGCAGAAAAATAAAATTATAATTGATTAAACACTAAATTGGTTAACCGTTCCCCGGCAACAGCGCCAAAAATCTGATGCGTGTCGTGATGCACCAAAATAATAAATAAATTCCTTGTTCACTATTACTAAGAATGTAGCAATGGAAGCAATGGTCGATCCCACAAGGAACGGGAACTAACTTAGTGTCATGTCAATTAGAATCGTAAAGGGGGGTTTTGTTTTGAGTTGTTTGTAAATGATTTAACTAATAAAATAAAGCAATTAAAATGGTTGGAATAGATATCAAATGTTGACGAGTCCTAGTTCTCAGGTTCAGTTGTATTCTATCACAATATTATCACTTTCCAAGTAACGCGAGTTCAATTTCTTCTTTGATTTATCACCCGTAAATAGTTAATAAGCTCTAACTATTCCTATTCTCCCTTAGTTGCATTTAATTAGAATAAGCTATCTAATCAAACATTAGCCATTGAATAACCTAAAACAAGCTCTTTAGATTTAAGACAACAACTATATAGTGGTTAAGAAGAATTAGGGTGAATTAGATTATCAATCACACAAGCTCGTGACAATTAGCCTAAGTTGGAATTCTCTATGAAAATTATTAAATTTTCACTTGCTACTATGATTTGAACAACAAGACAATTACGGATCTAATCATTCAAAATAGCAAATCTCAATACAACAAATTAAATGATAAGGCCTTAATCAAATAAAGAATTGCATTGATTGAATTAAAAACCCATAAGAATCCAACAAATCAAAGTAAAGAATTTAGAACTACGTTACTAGTTTGGAAAAGCAATAACAAATTGATATGAAATACAACTTCCCCTTCGAACTAGGTATGGAAGCTTAGCCGCGCATAGTCATGGTGAAAAGCCCAGAATTTTGCATCTCATTCATCTTCTTCTCCGGATTTATTTTTCTTCCACGCTCCAAGCAAGCCGCTCCCCTTTTAATAATTATTTCATGCTTTTCTTGTCATGACATTCCCTTTTTATAACCTCAATTTCGTGCCCTAGCTTTGGGCTCAAGAAATCCCAAAATTATGGAAAGAATTAAAATATGGAAATTTTTTACTAGAAAGTTATGGCCGTAACATTTCTTTTACGGGCGTAAATGAGTTTCTGCATATTTCTCAAAATTTGAAGTTACGGCCGTAAGTTTTCCTTTACGGCCGTAACATGGTTTCTGCTCATTTTTCACCCGTTGAAGGTTACGACCGTAAATTCTCCTTTACGGTCGTAAACGTGTTTCTGCTGATTTCTCTAAACACTGTTAACAACCTTACGGCCGTGACATGGTTTCCTTACGGCCGTAACTTTATTTGCCCCTAAGTCCCCAAACTTCAGTTTTGAGTGCATTTTGGTCCTTTTTTCTTCTTTTATGATCCTATACAATATAAAAAATAAAATGCATTAATAATACTTATATAGAATCACATTATTACTTATTCAAGGATATAAGTGCATAAAATAAACGTAAATATCACACTTATCAAATCCCCCCACACTTGAACCATTGTTCGTCCTCGAACAAAGATTTGCAAAGAAAAGAATAGGATTCAAACAATAGATTACAATTTAGAGACTTGAGGTTGCAACCCACTTTTCTTTAACAAAAATGTTCCATTGCATGATCAGATCGTGTTCGTGTGTGCTAGAGATGCAACACCCTTTATTTCCCATCCCAATCATGGCTCGTTATGGTTTATTTCCTTTCACCTCTCGTATTCACTCACCTCCCAACCATTATTGAGTGACTACAATGAAAATAGTTTCGCCCAACTCCAGAAGAAATCAGTTTCGTAAACCGAGTTGTTCATGATGTGAATTCAGTCAACGCAGTACCCCAGACCACATTCATAGCACCAACCCTAGACCAAGCAATTCAAACCACTCATAAGTATATGTAATGGGTTTTAACACCCTCACAAGATATTTCTCTCGTTGCACAAAGTGTATAAGGGGTTGAATTTTCGCTCAGCTCTCTGCATGGATAAGTCAGTACCACAGATTGCCTAGATGTCATAACCGGAGCCAACAATAACACAAGTGCAAAGCGAAGGTCTTTATTTGGTTGTAACGGGGCTTCAGGTCAGGTAGGGAAAAAGGATATATTTAGGCTGAGTCGAGAAGGAACTTTGTAAGCTAAGTCAATTCAAAATAACATTACTTCATTCTCCCTTAATTTGATCTTTATTGTTTCCCGCTACCCAACTCTATTCACACTTGAATCTCTTCTCTCTCTTTTTTTTTTCTTTTCACAAGTTGAGTGTTTGAATTCCTCAACCAATAATTTCCTTAACTAAACTTCCTTTTCAAATTTTTTTTTTCAATCATTTCGCAGTCACCAAGTGACACAAGATTGAATTTCAATCCCCTGAATTCATTGCATTACACAACCATCACCCAACACAAGATAACTATTTCAACTTCTTAGACTTAAACCATAGCACAATTCTCAATCAACAAAAGCTTGCGAATCCCTTCTCTATGGGTTCAAAACAGAGACAATGAGAAAGAAAGGGTATTCATGGCTTGTAGCGTTGCATAAAATTTCAAAGAAAGGCTAAGGCTCAAACGGGCTTCTAATGGTCCATGTAGCAAGGTAGGCTCTTTTAGCAAGTCAAATTTGGCTTAACCTATTGCCTTTGCTATAGTTTGCACTTAAGTTAAGAAGCTACAACGGTATGCACAAGAAAGCACATCCAAGCATAACACAACCATGCAGGACACACATCAAAGAATCACGAGCTCATAAGTATTAAAAAGCAGCTCTTAGGTTCAAAAGCTCACAAATTATGGTTTTCATGTGTTTCTCCCATCCAATTATGAGTTATAGGTCATTGCTTGATCTTCATTCCGCATCTAAATCCATTGGTCGAGGATAACGGTTAAAAGTATTCAAACCATGACTACTCACAAAAGTATAATAATTTCCATTGGAATTGGGGCGCTCAGGGTTGTATATGAAGGGATAATCTGTCTATTCTGGGTTGGGTTGGGTTGACTAGGTTGTAGACATTTGACAATTTTACTCTTCATTTTCAACCTATTTGTGCGGTTTTGGACAAGATGATCTCTATGTGCTCAATTTATATTCAATTATGCAATGATTTTTTCAAAAAAAATGAACCAAAAGTGAGGCTGCTTCTTATCAAAGTATGGTTTAAGACCTAAGTAGCATAGATAGGTAACAAAAGTAGAGAAAAAGATTAAAATGGATGCTGACTCAACATGAATTTAACGTTTCGGCTACAGAAGGAAGATAAAGACATTAAGCTTACAATCAATTCCCCCCCCCCCACACTTAGACAAAACAATGTCCACATTGAAAAGTAAAACAATAAAGGGGTAAAAGAAAAAGAAACTCCCTCGGTCTAATGTGGCGGTTGATCGGCACGGGGTCTCTGCAACTGTCGAATCTCCTTCTGAAGGGCTCTCTGCTCTTCTAGCATAAGTTGCTGATCTTCTTGCATGACATTCAGCTGAGTTTGGAAGGGTCGCATCAATTCCAGCATCTGCAGCTCAAAAGGGTTGGAGCAATATAGAATCCTGTAAGAGAAATGAGTGAATTAGTGGAGTATGATAGTAACCTAAAGAAAATGTACTCGAGCAAGCAGTGCGTAATTGTCAAGGCTTAAATCCGAGAACAATGTTGGCATGAAAAGCATAATGTACACAAAAGGGTTTGTTTTTTTTTTTTTTTTTTTATGTGTGTGTGTGAAAGAAATGACTAAATAAAATTAATCAAAAATGAAAATACGGAAATAAAGGGTTGAGGGGGTAAAGAAACTCCCTTCTCGGGTTACCTCCCGATCAACGCCTTTGTTTATTGTCGTTGGCTCGACCTAGTCCTTTCTCATTCAATCGGGATTAGGTGGATTCCCAAAGCTTAATTTCTTCTTCATGCTCTTCATCAGTGCCTGCAAAATAGGGGGTAGAGATTTTTCATCAAAGACTGGTAATGAGATGGATGAGATTTTACCTGATTTCGGTAACTTTGGACAGTCATTTCCACCAATATCGAGAACCTCCTGTACTAAAGAGTCATTCACATTAACAGAATAAGCAGGATCATCATCAAAGTTTTTCACGGAATCATAAATATTGAATTGAACAATTTTATTATCAAATTCCATGGAAAGTGTGCCACTACTAACATCTATCTTAGTCTTAGATGTTTTCAAAAATGGTCTGCCTAGCAAAATAGGAGTGGAGCTGGGTGAATGATCATCATTCATATCTAACACATAAAAGTCCGCTGGAAACACCAATCCACCTACTTGCACTAGCACATCCTCAACTACCCCATCCGGATAGGCATTGGAACGGTCGGCTAGCTGAATGATAACACCAGTTTCAGTCATTTTGGCAAGTTTTAGTGTAGTGTAAGTGGATCTAGGCATTACATTTATGGATGCTCCTAAGTCTATCATTACATGATCTATTTTCTTATTACCTATTTGACAAGGTATGGTAAACATGCCTGGGTCTTTGCACTTGGGAGGTAGTTTCCTCTGAAAGAGCGCTGACACATTCTCTCCCATTCTTACCTTTTCATTCCCCATCGGTTTTTGTTTGTTGGTGCACAACTCCTTCAAAAACTTTGCATACCGGGGTACTTGCTTGATCGCGTCCAGTAGTGGGATGTTGATCTCCACCTTCCTGAATATCTCCAGTATATCCTTTTCCTTACCCTCCTTAGTCACTTTTGCTAACCTGCTAGGAAAATGAGGTGGAGTTAGTTTAACAATTGAGTTAGAGTTGGATTTTATTTGCGGGATTCGTGAAGTGGCATTCCCCTTTTCATCTTCTTTCTCTTCTTCCCCTTCATTCGCGAAGATTTGTTTGCTTGGACCTTCAACCTCTTTTCCACTCCTCAGGGTTATGGAACTAACATTTTTGGGGTTTACCTCGGGTTGAGATGGTAGCTTCCCTCCGGATCGTGCCTCAAGTCTGTTGATGGCAGTAGCCATTTGGCTCATCTGATTCTCCAAATTCTGAATACTGGATTTGGTATCCTGTTGAAATTGAATTGTGTTAGAAGCCAAAGTTTTAACCATGTCTTCTAGAGAGATACCTGAGTTCTGGGGCCTTTGTTGATACTGTCCTTGTGAATGGAAATTTCCTTGTTGTTGGAAATGCCCCTGAGATTTGTTGGAGGGGAAACCCGGGGACTTGTTATTCCCATAGCTTAGATTGGGGTGATCCCTCCAGCCGGGGTTATAGGTATTGGAGTACGGGTTGTATTGCTGTTTTTGAAATGGAAACCCTTCTGCAGCCTTTACCTGTTCGCCATTCTCCTCTTACAACACCGAACATGTATCCGTTGGATGTCTAAAGTTTGAACAGATTCCGCATGCTTTTCCCTGATTCGAGTTCCCTACAGCAAGCTGCTTAACGAGATTGGTTAGTTCATATAATTGACCTTCGATATTGGAACTACTTACCTCGTTCACACGGCGAACTTGTGAATCCCTACTTGAGTTGAATTGCTGAGTGTTCTCTGGCATGTTGGAGATTAAAGCTCGCGCTTGTTCCGACGACTTGTCCATGAGCGCTCCTCCACTCGCGGCATCTATCATGTTTCTATCCATCGGTGCTAACCCTTTGTAGAAATATTGCACCAGGAGTTGCTCACTGATCTGATGGTGGGGGCAGCTCGAAATGAGTTTCTTGAAACGCTCGCAGTACTCATATAATGTCTCACCATTGCTTTGGCGAACCCCGCAAATCTCCTTCATGATCGTCCCCGCCCTAGATACAGGGAAGTACTTCTCTAGAAACAACCTCTTCATATCATTCCATGTGGTGACTGATCCAGATGGTAAACAGTACAACCAGTATGCTGCGGCATCCTTCAATGAGAATGGGAAAACTCTCATTTTTATTTGCTCCTCGGTAATGCCTGTGGGTCTCATACTGTCGCAAACTACATGAAACTCCTTTAGATGTCTATATGGATCTTCACCGGCATGTCCCCGAAAAGTTGGTAATAAGTGGATGAGTCCAGATTTAAGCTCGAAAGTTTTTCCTTCTTCCACCGTTGGAAAAGTAATGCATAAGGGCTGTTGAGCCACATCGGGGGTAGCCAGTTGTTTAAGAGTTCTGTTGTTAGCTGCCATTTATCTCACTATTCTCCTTTGCTGTCGAAAAGTCCTCTCAATTTCTGGGTCAAGATCAAAAATTTCGCAATTAGTTGACCGAGTTTTAAGCATATAAGCAAAAAAAACATAAATAATTAAAAAAATATTTTATTTTATTTTTTGTGAAAAATTATATCAATAAAGTGAAAATAAAATAAAATAAATAAATGCAGAAAAATAAAATTATAATTGATTAAACACTAAATTGGTTAACCGTTCCCCGGCAACAGCGCCAAAAATCTGATGCGTGTCGTGATGCACCAAAATAATAAATAAATTCCTTGTTCACTATTACTAAGAATGTAGCAATGGAAGCAAGGGTCGATCCCACAAGGAACGGGAACTAACTTAGTGTCATGTCAATTAGAATCGTAAAGGGGGGTTTTGTTTTGAGTTGTTTGTAAATGATTTAACTAATAAAATAAAGCAATTAAAATGGTTGGAATAGATATCAAATGTTGACGAGTCCTAGTTCTCAGGTTCAGTTGTATTCTATCACAATATTATCACTTTCCAAGTAACGCGAGTTCAATTTCTTCTTTGATTTATCACCCGTAAATAGTTAATAAGCTCTAACTATTCCTATTCTCCCTTAGTTGCATTTAATTAGAATAAGCTATCTAATCAAACATTAGCCATTGAATAACCTAAAACAAGCTCTTTAGATTTAAGACAACAACTATATAGTGGTTAAGAAGAATTAGGGTGAATTAGATTATCAATCACACAAGCTCGTGACAATTAGCCTAAGTTGGAATTCTCTATGAAAATTATTAAATTTTCACTTGCTACTATGATTTGAACAACAAGACAATTACGGATCTAATCATTCAAAATAGCAAATCTCAATACAACAAATTAAATGATAAGGCCTTAATCAAATAAAGAATTGCATTGATTGAATTAAAAACCCATAAGAATCCAACAAATCAAAGTAAAGAATTTAGAACTACGTTACTAGTTTGGAAAAGCAATAACAAATTGATATGAAATACAACTTCCCCTTCGAACTAGGTATGGAAGCTTAGCCGCGCATAGTCATGGTGAAAAGCCCAGAATTTTGCATCTCATTCATCTTCTTCTCCGGATTTATTTTTCTTCCACGCTCCAAGCAAGCCGCTCCCCTTTTAATAATTATTTCATGCTTTTCTTGTCATGACATTCCCTTTTTATAACCTCAATTTCGTGCCCTAGCTTTGGGCTCAAGAAATCCCAAAATTATGGAAAGAATTAAAATATGGAAATTTTTGACTAGAAAGTTATGGCCGTAACATTTCTTTTACGGGCGTAAATGAGTTTCTGCATATTTCTCAAAATTTGAAGTTACGGCCGTAAGTTTTCCTTTACGGCCGTAACATGGTTTCTGCTCATTTTTCACCCGTTGAAGGTTACGACCGTAAATTCTCCTTTACGGTCGTAAACGTGTTTCTGCTGATTTCTCTAAACACTGTTAACAACCTTACGGCCGTGACATGGTTTCCTTACGGCCGTAACTTTATTTGCCCCTAAGTCCCCAAACTTCAGTTTTGAGTGCATTTTGGTCCTTTTTTCTTCTTTTATGATCCTATACAATATAAAAAATAAAATGCATTAATAATACTTATATAGAATCACATTATTACTTATTCAAGGATATAAGTGCATAAAATAAACGTAAATATCACACTTATCAAATCCCCCCACACTTGAACCATTGTTCGTCCTCGAACAAAGATTTGCAAAGAAAAGAATAGGATTCAAACAATAGATTACAATTTAGAGACTTGAGGTTGCAACCCACTTTTCTTTAACAAAAATGTTCCATTGCATGATCAGATCGTGTTCGTGTGTGCTAGAGATGCAACACCCTTTATTTCCCATCCCAATCATGGCTCGTTATGGTTTATTTCCTTTCACCTCTCGTATTCACTCACCTCCCAACCATTATTGAGTGACTACAATGAAAATAGTTTCGCCCAACTCCAGAAGAAATCAGTTTCGTAAACCGAGTTGTTCATGATGTGAATTCAGTCAACGCAGTACCCCAGACCACATTCATAGCACCAACCCTAGACCAAGCAATTCAAACCACTCATAAGTATATGTAATGGGTTTTAACACCCTCACAAGATATTTCTCTCGTTGCACAAAGTGTATAAGGGGTTGAATTTTCGCTCAGCTCTCTGCATGGATAAGTCAGTACCACAGATTGCCTAGATGTCATAACCGGAGCCAACAATAACACAAGTGCAAAGCGAAGGTCTTTATTTGGTTGTAACGGGGCTTCAGGTCAGGTAGGGAAAAAGGATATATTTAGGCTGAGTCGAGAAGGAACTTTGTAAGCTAAGTCAATTCAAAATAACATTACTTCATTCTCCCTTAATTTGATCTTTATTGTTTCCCGCTACCCAACTCTATTCACACTTGAATCTCTTCTCTCTCTTTTTTTTTTCTTTTCACAAGTTGAGTGTTTGAATTCCTCAACCAATAATTTCCTTAACTAAACTTCCTTTTCAAATTTTTTTTTTCAATCATTTCGCAGTCACCAAGTGACACAAGATTGAATTTCAATCCCCTTAATTCATTGCATTACACAACCATCACCCAACACAAGATAACTATTTCAACTTCTTAGACTTAAACCATAGCACAATTCTCAATCAACAAAAGCTTGCGAATCCCTTCTCTATGGGTTCAAAACAGAGACAATGAGAAAGAAAGGGTATTCATGGCTTGTAGCGTTGCATAAAATTTCAAAGAAAGGCTAAGGCTCAAACGGGCTTCTAATGGTCCATGTAGCAAGGTAGGCTCTTTTAGCAAGTCAAATTTGGCTTAACCTATTGCCTTTGCTATAGTTTGCACTTAAGTTAAGAAGCTACAACGGTATGCACAAGAAAGCACATCCAAGCATAACACAACCATGCAGGACACACATCAAAGAATCACGAGCTCATAAGTATTAAAAAGCAGCTCTTAGGTTCAAAAGCTCACAAATTATGGTTTTCATGTGTTTCTCCCATCCAATTATGAGTTATAGGTCATTGCTTGATCTTCATTCCGCATCTAAATCCATTGGTCAAGGATAACGGTTAAAAGTATTCAAACCATGACTACTCACAAAAGTATAATAATTTCCATTGGAATTGGGGCGCTCAGGGTTGTATATGAAGGGATAATCTGTCTATTCTGGGTTGGGTTGGGTTGACTAGGTTGTAGACATTTGACAATTTTACTCTTCATTTTCAACCTATTTGTGCGGTTTTGGACAAGATGATCTCTATGTGCTCAATTTATATTCAATTATGCAATGATTTTTTCAAAAAAAATGAACCAAAAGTGAGGCTGCTTCTTATCAAAGTATGGTTTAAGACCTAAGTAGCATAGATAGGTAACAAAAGTAGAGAAAAAGATTAAAATGGATGCTGACTCAACATGAATTTAACGTTTCGGCTACAGAAGGAAGATAAAGACATTAAGCTTACAATCAATTCCCCCCCCCCCACACTTAGACAAAACAATGTCCACATTGAAAAGTAAAACAATAAAGGGGTAAAAGAAAAAGAAACTCCCTCGGTCTAATGTGGCGGTTGATCGGCACGGGGTCTCTGCAACTGTCGAATCTCCTTCTGAAGGGCTCTCTGCTCTTCTAGCATAAGTTGCTGATCTTCTTGCATGACATTCAGCTGAGTTTGGAAGGGTCGCATCAATTCCAGCATCTGCAGCTCAAAAGGGTTGGAGCAATATAGAATCCTGTAAGAGAAATGAGTGAATTAGTGGAGTATGATAGTAACCTAAAGAAAATGTACTCGAGCAAGCAGTGCGTAATTGTCAAGGCTTAAATCCGAGAACAATGTTGGCATGAAAAGCATAATGTACACAAAAGGGTTTGTTTTTTTTTTTTTTTTTTTATGTGTGTGTGTGAAAGAAATGACTAAATAAAATTAATCAAAAATGAAAATACGGAAATAAAGGGTTGAGGGGGTAAAGAAACTCCCTTCTCGGGTTGCCTCCCGATCAACGCCTTTGTTTATTGTCGTTGGCTCGACCTAGTCCTTTCTCATTCAATCGGGATTAGGTGGATTCCCAAAGCTTAATTTCTTCTTCATGCTCTTCATCAGTGCCTGCAAAATAGGGGGTAGAGATTTTTCATCAAAGACTGGTAATGAGATGGATGAGATTTTACCTGATTTCGGTAACTTTGGACAGTCATTTCCACCAATATCGAGAACCTCCTGTACTAAAGAGTCATTCACATTAACAGAATAAGCAGGATCATCATCAAAGTTTTTCACGGAATCATAAATATTGAATTGAACAATTTTATTATCAAATTCCATGGAAAGTGTGCCACTACTAACATCTATCTTAGTCTTAGATGTTTTCAAAAATGGTCTGCCTAGCAAAATAGGAGTGGAGCTGGGTGAATGATCATCATTCATATCTAACACATAAAAGTCCGCTGGAAACACCAATCCACCTACTTGCACTAGCACATCCTCAACTACCCCATCCGGATAGGCATTGGAACGGTCGGCTAGCTGAATGATAACACCAGTTTCAGTCATTTTGGCAAGTTTTAGTGTAGTGTAAGTGGATCTAGGCATTACATTTATGGATGCTCCTAAGTCTATCATTACATGATCTATTTTCTTATTACCTATTTGACAAGGTATGGTAAACATGCCTGGGTCTTTGCACTTGGGAGGTAGTTTCCTCTGAAAGAGCGCTGACACATTCTCTCCCATTCTTACCTTTTCATTCCCCATCGGTTTTTGTTTGTTGGTGCACAACTCCTTCAAAAACTTTGCATACCGGGGTACTTGCTTGATCGCGTCCAGTAGTGGGATGTTGATCTCCACCTTCCTGAATATCTCCAGTATATCCTTTTCCTTACCTCCTTAGTCACTTTTGCTAACCTGCTAGGAAAAGGAGGTGGAGTTAGTTTAACAATTGAGTTAGAGTTGGATTTTATTTGCGGGATTCGTGAAGTGGCATTCCCCTTTTCATCTTCTTTCTCTTCTTCCCCTTCATTCGCGAAGATTTGTTTGCTTGGACCTTCAACCTCTTTTCCACTCCTCAGGGTTATGGAACTCACGTTTTTGGGGTTTACCTCGGGTTGAGATGGTAGCTTCCCTCCGGATCGTGCCTCAAGTCTGTTGATGGCAGTAGCCATTTGGCTCATCTGATTCTCCAAATTCTGAATACTGGATTTGGTATCCTGTTGAAATTGAATTGTGTTAGAAGCCAAAGTTTTAACCATGTCTTCTAGAGAGATACCTGAGTTCTGGGGCCTTTGTTGATACTGTCCTTGTGAATGGAAATTTCCTTGTTGTTGGAAATGCCCCTGAGATTTGTTGGAGGGGAAACCCGGGGACTTGTTATTCCCATAGCTTAGATTGGGGTGATCCCTCCAGCCGGGGTTATAGGTATTGGAGTACGGGTTGTATTGCTGTTTTTGAAATGGAAACCCTTCTGCAGCCTTTACCTGTTCGCCATTCTCCTCTTACAACACCGAACATGTATCCGTTGGATGTCTAAAGTTTGAACAGATTCCGCATGCTTTTCCCTGATTCGAGTTCCCTACAGCAAGCTGCTTAACGAGATTGGTTAGTTCATATAATTGACCTTCGATATTGGAACTACTTACCTCGTTCACACGGCGAACTTGTGAATCCCTACTTGAGTTGAATTGCTGAGTGTTCTCTGGCATGTTGGAGATTAAAGCTCGCGCTTGTTCCGACGACTTGTCCATGAGCGCTCCTCCACTCGCGGCATCTATCATGTTTCTATCCATCGGTGCTAACCCTTTGTAGAAATATTGCACCAGGAGTTGCTCACTGATCTGATGGTGGGGGCAGCTCGAAATGAGTTTCTTGAAACGCTCGCAGTACTCATATAATGTCTCACCATTGCTTTGGCGAACCCCGCAAATCTCCTTCATGATCGTCCCCGCCCTAGATACAGGGAAGTACTTCTCTAGAAACAACCTCTTCATATCATTCCATGTGGTGACTGATCCAGATGGTAAACAGTACAACCAGTATGCTGCGGCATCCTTCAATGAGAATGGGAAAACTCTCATTTTTATTTGCTCCTCGGTAATGCCTGTGGGTCTCATACTGTCGCAAACTACATGAAACTCCTTTAGATGTCTATATGGATCTTCACCGGCATGTCCCCGAAAAGTTGGTAATAAGTGGATGAGTCCAGATTTAAGCTCGAAAGTTTTTCCTTCTTCCACCGTTGGAAAAGTAATGCATAAGGGCTGTTGAGCCACATCGGGGGTAGCCAGTTGTTTAAGAGTTCTGTTGTTAGCTGCCATTTATCTCACTATTCTCCTTTGCTGTCGAAAAGTCCTCTCAATTTCTGGGTCAAGATCAAAAATTTCGCAATTAGTTGACCGAGTTTTAAGCATATAAGCAAAAAAAACATAAATAATTAAAAAAATATTTTATTTTATTTTTTTGTGAAAAATTATATCAATAAAGTGAAAATAAAATAAAATAAATAAATGCAGAAAAATAAAATTATAATTGATTAAACACTAAATTGGTTAACCGTTCCCCGGCAACAGCGCCAAAAATCTGATGCGTGTCGTGATGCACCAAAATAATAAATAAATTCCTTGTTCACTATTACTAAGAATGTAGCAATGGAAGCAAGGGTCGATCCCACAAGGAACGGGAACTAACTTAGTGTCATGTCAATTAGAATCGTAAAGGGGGGTTTTGTTTTGAGTTGTTTGTAAATGATTTAACTAATAAAATAAAGCAATTAAAATGGTTGGAATAGATATCAAATGTTGACGAGTCCTAGTTCTCAGGTTCAGTTGTATTCTATCACAATATTATCACTTTCCAAGTAACGCGAGTTCAATTTCTTCTTTGATTTATCACCCGTAAATAGTTAATAAGCTCTAACTATTCCTATTCTCCCTTAGTTGCATTTAATTAGAATAAGCTATCTAATCAAACATTAGCCATTGAATAACCTAAAACAAGCTCTTTAGATTTAAGACAACAACTATATAGTGGTTAAGAAGAATTAGGGTGAATTAGATTATCAATCACACAAGCTCGTGACAATTAGCCTAAGTTGGAATTCTCTATGAAAATTATTAAATTTTCACTTGCTACTATGATTTGAACAACAAGACAATTACGGATCTAATCATTCAAAATAGCAAATCTCAATACAACAAATTAAATGATAAGGCCTTAATCAAATAAAGAATTGCATTGATTGAATTAAAAACCCATAAGAATCCAACAAATCAAAGTAAAGAATTTAGAACTACGTTACTAGTTTGGAAAAGCAATAACAAATTGATATGAAATACAACTTCCCCTTCGAACTAGGTATGGAAGCTTAGCCGCGCATAGTCATGGTGAAAAGCCCAGAATTTTGCATCTCATTCATCTTCTTCTCCGGATTTATTTTTCTTCCATGCTCCAAGCAAGCCGCTCCCCTTTTAATAATTATTTCATGCTTTTCTTGTCATGACATTCCCTTTTTATAACCTCAATTTCGTGCCCTAGCTTTGGGCTCAAGAAATCCCAAAATTATGGAAAGAATTAAAATATGGAAATTTTTGACTAGAAAGTTATGGCCGTAACATTTCTTTTACGGGCGTAAATGAGTTTCTGCATATTTCTCAAAATTTGAAGTTACGGCCGTAAGTTTTCCTTTACGGCCGTAACATGGTTTCTGCTCATTTTTCACCCGTTGAAGGTTACGACCGTAAATTCTCCTTTACGGTCGTAAACGTGTTTCTGCTGATTTCTCTAAACACTGTTAACAACCTTACGGCCGTGACATGGTTTCCTTACGGCCGTAACTTTATTTGCGCCTAAGTCCCCAAACTTCAGTTTTGAGTGCATTTTGGTCCTTTTTTCTTCTTTTATGATCCTATACAATATAAAAAATAAAATGCATTAATAATACTTATATAGAATCACATTATTACTTATTCAAGGATATAAGTGCATAAAATAAACGTAAATATCACACTTATCAAATCCCCCCACACTTGAATCATTGTTCGTCCTCGAACAAAGATTTGCAAAGAAAAGAATAGGATTCAAACAATAGATTACAATTTAGAGACTTGAGGTTGCAACCCACTTTTCTTTAACAAAAATGTTCCATTGCATGATCAGATCGTGTTCGTGTGTGCTAGAGATGCAACACCCTTTATTTCCCATCCCAATCATGGCTCGTTATGGTTTATTTCCTTTCACCTCTCGTATTCACTCACCTCCCAACCATTATTGAGTGACTACAATGAAAATAGTTTCGCCCAACTCCAGAAGAAATCAGTTTCGTAAACCGAGTTGTTCATGATGTGAATTCAGTCAACGCAGTACCCCAGACCACATTCATAGCACCAACCCTAGACCAAGCAATTCAAACCACTCATAAGTATATGTAATGGGTTTTAACACCCTCACAAGATATTTCTCTCGTTGCACAAAGTGTATAAGGGGTTGAATTTTCGCTCAGCTCTCTGCATGGATAAGTCAGTACCACAGATTGCCTAGATGTCATAACCGGAGCCAACAATAACACAAGTGCAAAGCGAAGGTCTTTATTTGGTTGTAACGGGGCTTCAGGTCAGGTAGGGAAAAAGGATATATTTAGGCTGAGTCGAGAAGGAACTTTGTAAGCTAAGTCAATTCAAAATAACATTACTTCATTCTCCCTTAATTTGATCTTTATTGTTTCCCGCTACCCAACTCTATTCACACTTGAATCTCTTCTCTCTCTTTTTTTTTTCTTTTCACAAGTTGAGTGTTTGAATTCCTCAACCAATAATTTCCTTAACTAAACTTCCTTTTCAAATTTTTTTTTTCAATCATTTCGCAGTCACCAAGTGACACAAGATTGAATTTCAATCCCCTGAATTCATTGCATTACACAACCATCACCCAACACAAGATAACTATTTCAACTTCTTAGACTTAAACCATAGCACAATTCTCAATCAACAAAAGCTTGCGAATCCCTTCTCTATGGGTTCAAAACAGAGACAATGAGAAAGAAAGGGTATTCATGGCTTGTAGCGTTGCATAAAATTTCAAAGAAAGGCTAAGGCTCAAACGGGCTTCTAATGGTCCATGTAGCAAGGTAGGCTCTTTTAGCAAGTCAAATTTGGCTTAACCTATTGCCTTTGCTATAGTTTGCACTTAAGTTAAGAAGCTACAACGGTATGCACAAGAAAGCACATCCAAGCATAACACAACCATGCAGGACACACATCAAAGAATCACGAGCTCATAAGTATTAAAAAGCAGCTCTTAGGTTCAAAAGCTCACAAATTATGGTTTTCATGTGTTTCTCCCATCCAATTATGAGTTATAGGTCATTGCTTGATCTTCATTCCGCATCTAAATCCATTGGTCGAGGATAACGGTTAAAAGTATTCAAACCATGACTACTCACAAAAGTATAATAATTTCCATTGGAATTGGGGCGCTCAGGGTTGTATATGAAGGGATAATCTGTCTATTCTGGGTTGGGTTGGGTTGACTAGGTTGTAGACATTTGACAATTTTACTCTTCATTTTCAACCTATTTGTGCGGTTTTGGACAAGATGATCTCTATGTGCTCAATTTATATTCAATTATGCAATGATTTTTTCAAAAAAAATGAACCAAAAGTGAGGCTGCTTCTTATCAAAGTATGGTTTAAGACCTAAGTAGCATAGATAGGTAACAAAAGTAGAGAAAAAGATTAAAATGGATGCTGACTCAACATGAATTTAACGTTTCGGCTACAGAAGGAAGATAAAGACATTAAGCTTACAATCAATTCCCCCCCCCCCCACACTTAGACAAAACAATGTCCACATTGAAAAGTAAAACAATAAAGGGGTAAAAGAAAAAGAAACTCCCTCGGTCTAATGTGGCGGTTGATCGGCACGGGGTCTCTGCAACTGTCGAATCTCCTTCTGAAGGGCTCTCTGCTCTTCTAGCATAAGTTGCTGATCTTCTTGCATGACATTCAGCTGAGTTTGGAAGGGTCGCATCAATTCCAGCATCTGCAGCTCAAAAGGGTTGGAGCAATATAGAATCCTGTAAGAGAAATGAGTGAATTAGTGGAGTATGATAGTAACCTAAAGAAAATGTACTCGAGCAAGCAGTGCGTAATTGTCAAGGCTTAAATCCGAGAACAATGTTGGCATGAAAAGCATAATGTACACAAAAGGGTTTGTTTTTTTTTTTTTTTTTTTATGTGTGTGTGTGAAAGAAATGACTAAATAAAATTAATCAAAAATGAAAATACGGAAATAAAGGGTTGAGGGGGTAAAGAAACTCCCTTCTCGGGTTGCCTCCCGATCAACGCCTTTGTTTATTGTCGTTGGCTCGACCTAGTCCTTTCTCATTCAATCGGGATTAGGTGGATTCCCAAAGCTTAATTTCTTCTTCATGCTCTTCATCAGTGCCTGCAAAATAGGGGGTAGAGATTTTTCATCAAAGACTGGTAATGAGATGGATGAGATTTTACCTGATTTCGGTAACTTTGGACAGTCATTTCCACCAATATCGAGAACCTCCTGTACTAAAGAGTCATTCACATTAACAGAATAAGCAGGATCATCATCAAAGTTTTTCACGGAATCATAAATATTGAATTGAACAATTTTATTATCAAATTCCATGGAAAGTGTGCCACTACTAACATCTATCTTAGTCTTAGATGTTTTCAAAAATGGTCTGCCTAGCAAAATAGGAGTGGAGCTGGGTGAATGATCATCATTCATATCTAACACATAAAAGTCCGCTGGAAACACCAATCCACCTACTTGCACTAGCACATCCTCAACTACCCCATCCGGATAGGCATTGGAACGGTCGGCTAGCTGAATGATAACACCAGTTTCAGTCATTTTGGCAAGTTTTAGTGTAGTGTAAGTGGATCTAGGCATTACATTTATGGATGCTCCTAAGTCTATCATTACATGATCTATTTTCTTATTACCTATTTGACAAGGTATGGTAAACATGCCTGGGTCTTTGCACTTGGGAGGTAGTTTCCTCTGAAAGAGCGCTGACACATTCTCTCCCATTCTTACCTTTTCATTCCCCATCGGTTTTTGTTTGTTGGTGCACAACTCCTTCAAAAACTTTGCATACCGGGGTACTTGCTTGATCGCGTCCAGTAGTGGGATGTTGATCTCCACCTTCCTGAATATCTCCAGTATATCCTTTTCCTTACCCTCCTTAGTCACTTTTGCTAACCTGCTAGGAAAATGAGGTGGAGTTAGTTTAACAATTGAGTTAGAGTTGGATTTTATTTGCGGGATTCGTGAAGTGGCATTCCCCTTTTCATCTTCTTTCTCTTCTTCCCCTTCATTCGCGAAGATTTGTTTGCTTGGACCTTCAACCTCTTTTCCACTCCTCAGGGTTATGGAACTCACGTTTTTGGGGTTTACCTCGGGTTGAGATGGTAGCTTCCCTCCGGATCGTGCCTCAAGTCTGTTGATGGCAGTAGCCATTTGGCTCATCTGATTCTCCAAATTCTGAATACTGGATTTGGTATCCTGTTGAAATTGAATTGTGTTAGAAGCCAAAGTTTTAACCATGTCTTCTAGAGAGATACCTGAGTTCTGGGGCCTTTGTTGATACTGTCCTTGTGAATGGAAATTTCCTTGTTGTTGGAAATGCCCCTGAGATTTGTTGGAGGGGAAACCCGGGGACTTGTTATTCCCATAGCTTAGATTGGGGTGATCCCTCCAGCCGGGGTTATAGGTATTGGAGTACGGGTTGTATTGCTGTTTTTGAAATGGAAACCCTTCTGCAGCCTTTACCTGTTCGCCATTCTCCTCTTACAACACCGAACATGTATCCGTTGGATGTCTAAAGTTTGAACAGATTCCGCATGCTTTTCCCTGATTCGAGTTCCCTACAGCAAGCTGCTTAACGAGATTGGTTAGTTCATATAATTGACCTTCGATATTGGAACTACTTACCTCGTTCACACGGCGAACTTGTGAATCCCTACTTGAGTTGAATTGCTGAGTGTTCTCTGGCATGTTGGAGATTAAAGCTCGCGCTTGTTCCGACGACTTGTCCATGAGCGCTCCTCCACTCGCGGCATCTATCATGTTTCTATCCATCGGTGCTAACCCTTTGTAGAAATATTGCACCAGGAGTTGCTCACTGATCTGATGGTGGGGGCAGCTCGAAATGAGTTTCTTGAAACGCTCGCAGTACTCATATAATGTCTCACCATTGCTTTGGCGAACCCCGCAAATCTCCTTCATGATCGTCCCCGCCCTAGATACAGGGAAGTACTTCTCTAGAAACAACCTCTTCATATCATTCCATGTGGTGACTGATCCAGATGGTAAACAGTACAACCAGTATGCTGCGGCATCCTTCAATGAGAATGGGAAAACTCTCATTTTTATTTGCTCCTCGGTAATGCCTGTGGGTCTCATACTGTCGCAAACTACATGAAACTCCTTTAGATGTCTATATGGATCTTCACCGGCATGTCCCCGAAAAGTTGGTAATAAGTGGATGAGTCCAGATTTAAGCTCGAAAGTTTTTCCTTCTTCCACCGTTGGAAAAGTAATGCATAAGGGCTGTTGAGCCACATCGGGGGTAGCCAGTTGTTTAAGAGTTCTGTTGTTAGCTGCCATTTATCTCACTATTCTCCTTTGCTGTCGAAAAGTCCTCTCAATTTCTGGGTCAAGATCAAAAATTTCGCAATTAGTTGACCGAGTTTTAAGCATATAAGCAAAAAAAACATAAATAATTAAAAAAATATTTTATTTTATTTTTTGTGAAAAATTATATCAATAAAGTGAAAATAAAATAAAATAAATAAATGCAGAAAAATAAAATTATAATTGATTAAACACTAAATTGGTTAACCGTTCCCCGGCAACAGCGCCAAAAATCTGATGCGTGTCGTGATGCACCAAAATAATAAATAAATTCCTTGTTCACTATTACTAAGAATGTAGCAATGGAAGCAAGGGTCGATCCCACAAGGAACGGGAACTAACTTAGTGTCATGTCAATTAGAATCGTAAAGGGGGGTTTTGTTTTGAGTTGTTTGTAAATGATTTAACTAATAAAATAAAGCAATTAAAATGGTTGGAATAGATATCAAATGTTGACGAGTCCTAGTTCTCAGGTTCAGTTGTATTCTATCACAATATTATCACTTTCCAAGTAACGCGAGTTCAATTTCTTCTTTGATTTATCACCCGTAAATAGTTAATAAGCTCTAACTATTCCTATTCTCCCTTAGTTGCATTTAATTAGAATAAGCTATCTAATCAAACATTAGCCATTGAATAACCTAAAACAAGCTCTTTAGATTTAAGACAACAACTATATAGTGGTTAAGAAGAATTAGGGTGAATTAGATTATCAATCACACAAGCTCGTGACAATTAGCCTAAGTTGGAATTCTCTATGAAAATTATTAAATTTTCACTTGCTACTATGATTTGAACAACAAGACAATTACGGATCTAATCATTCAAAATAGCAAATCTCAATACAACAAATTAAATGATAAGGCCTTAATCAAATAAAGAATTGCATTGATTGAATTAAAAACCCATAAGAATCCAACAAATCAAAGTAAAGAATTTAGAACTACGTTACTAGTTTGGAAAAGCAATAACAAATTGATATGAAATACAACTTCCCCTTCGAACTAGGTATGGAAGCTTAGCCGCGCATAGTCATGGTGAAAAGCCCAGAATTTTGCATCTCATTCATCTTCTTCTCCGGATTTATTTTTCTTCCACACTCCAAGCAAGCCGCTCCCCTTTTAATAATTATTTCATGCTTTTCTTGTCATGACATTCCCTTTTTATAACCTCAATTTCGTGCCCTAGCTTTGGGCTCAAGAAATCCCAAAATTATGGAAAGAATTAAAATATGGAAATTTTTGACTAGAAAGTTATGGCCGTAACATTTCTTTTACGGGCGTAAATGAGTTTCTGCATATTTCTCAAAATTTGAAGTTACGGCCGTAAGTTTTCCTTTACGGCCGTAACATGGTTTCTGCTCATTTTTCACCCTTTGAAGGTTACGGCCGTAAATTCTCCTTTACGGCCGTAAACGTGTTTCTGCTGATTTCTCTAAACACTGTTAAGAACCTTACGGCCGTGACATGGTTTCCTTACGGCTGTAACTTTATTTGCGCCTAAGTCCCCAAACTTCAGTTTTGAGTGCATTTTGGTCCTTTTTTCTTCTTTTCTCTTCTTTTATGATCCTATACAATATAAAAAATAAAATGCATTAATAATACTTATATAGAATCACATTATTGCTTATTCAAGGATATAAGTGCATAAAATAAACGTAAATATCATACTTATCACTATCATAATGAAATTACAAGCATACCTAAATTTTTTTTAATTCATCTTCTATAAGCTTAAGGTCATCTTAAACTATCAAATTAAAAATATGACACACACAACGAACACGGAACAAGACTCCACCAAATTAAGTTTTCATGTGGTTAGCTAATTTATCTATCACTGCTTTATTATCAGAAACATTATCTAGTGTAAAACTACGAAGTTTATTATCACAGTTAAATTCTCTAAGAATTGCAAGTAGTACATTGAAAATATTTGTTGCATTATGTAGGTAATCAATAACTTTAAATGACATAATTCTTTTATGCATTATTCAACTCTCATCTATATAATGAGAAGTAACAACTACGTAACCTTTATGATTATTGTCAGTCCATAAGTCCGAAGTATATGATAAGTTACCATTATTTTATTTAAAGCATCTATAAAATTTTGCTTTCTCTCGAAATATTCCTGGGTTGAAGATACTTCTGAATGAAATTCGTAAAATGTGGACTTTCTACAATTGAGAGCGGGAACTCACCATTCGATACGAACACGACCATCCCTGCCCGACGCGCTAGATCTTGGTTGAAGACCCAATTAGTTAGATTCGATTGACCAAACTGTAGAGTTGATTGGTTTGCTTCAACCGAGCCTGGTTTTTGACATTGTTTGTAGTGTTTGTTGAGGTGTGTTGTGCCTTCACCCTTCTTCCAAGAGAAAAGTCCACCACAAGTTTTACATTGTGCTTTATATATCGTGTTTCCATCAGTGTCTTTATCCGTTTAGATCAAATGGAAAAAATTCCAGCAGTTCGCTTTTTTTTGCCTTTTCGAATTTCTGTTCGAGGTTGCTGTCGTGCTAGGGGACCATGATCCATATGCAGCAGCAACGTCTTCATCACCAATATCATCCAAATTAATATGAGTTCCAGTATCTTTAATCTCGTTTTCCAAGCCCACCAAATTGTCAGTGATTAGAATATCGTTGAGAGTTGCAAATTCATCTACAAATTGGCTAGAAAAAAAAAGTCATGAGATTGTGAGTGTGCCATTAGAAATAATAAAATTGGAAATTTGGAGATGAAAATAAAATATGAAATTTGAGAATTTGAAATATTATAGCATTAGTCGTCGAAGTAGCATAAAAATCTTGGAAGATTCTCCTTCAATTTTTTTGCCACCAACCAAACGGATTGTCCCTGTATGATTTAAATTAGTAGCAACCACGATGGTTGATCATCAAAATTGCATAAAAATTGCGAAAACTTTCTCTCCATTTGTTTTTGCGACCAAACAAATGTTGGTTACTAGTATATAACAACAGTGACCAGAAGTGTGATCCCTGTATAATCTAAACTCCCAGTGACCATGATGTTTGGTCACCAAAATAGCATAAAAATCTAGAAATTTTTCCCTCCAATTGTTTTTGGGACCAACCAAACATTGGTCTATAATATATAACAACATCGACCAAATGTGTGGTCTTTGTATGATTTAAACTCGCAACGACCACGATGTTTGGTAGCTGAAACTGAAGAAAATTCGCGAGAATTTTTCCTCCAATTGTTTTTGTGACCAACCAAACATTTTTCGCTAATATATATAACAACAACGACCAAACATGTGGTCCCTGTATGATTTAAACTTGCAACGACCACTATGTTTGGTCGCTGAAATAGAAGAAGAATCGCGACAAATTACCCTCCAATTGATCTGCCTAATATATGACAATAGAGACCAAATGATGATCATTGTAATATATTTTTATGTAGGAAATTTCCATCCCTCTTTCACCTAACATTTCAGCGACCAAGTGTTGCCGCAATAGAGCACAAAAAATTAATCTACTATTAACACACCAAAAACTTTACAAATCATGTTTTGGTCGGTGTGTGTCTTTATAGCAACTATTTTTTAATGGTCGCTAAATATTTAGTCACTGGAGGTATCTTTTTTTTTTTTTAAAGTGATAATGGGAAATGGTACCCAAATATCCACGGAAGTTGTAAAAATTAGAGAACTAAACATCCATTTTAATGTTGTTGCTCGAGCAAGTGCGCTTTGAAGTAGATTGCAACTACCAGTAGCTTTATTTAGGAAAATTCCAATTGAGATCTGAAAAATGTGTTGATATATTTTTTTTTCCTAGAAATGTCAATGCCTATCATATCGGCACATCTTCATTATGCACGTATTTATAAATTGTGATGATTGTGTTGAAGAACCGAGGCTAATCTAATCTCCATGGTATGGGTAGGGGCGAACACCCTAGGGGGGGGGGGTCTGGGGGTCCCAATTTTTCTTTTTTCTTTTTTAATTGTGACCCCCCAAATTTGAAATTTGTTTTTTTTTTTTAATTCAAAAAAGATACTTTGAATGATTGAATAATTGATTTTTTTTTAATTGAATGGAGGTAATGTTTAAATTTTGAATAATTGAAATTTATATGTATTGAATAGATTGTTTTAAAATATTTTAGTATATAATTAGTACATATATTTGATTGTTTTACTTCAATGTGTTTATCAGTTATGGAGAAATAAGTTTATTCATACGCTTTCATATTATTTAGCCTCTATTTGGTAACACTGTTTGATTTATAAACTGGTTTATTTATGATTTTAAGGTAAAAATTAGTGGTTGAAAATTGGAGAGATAAAATGTGTATGGTTTAGAAAATTGGATTTGAATTTTATCGTTATTTTTAGTGATCTTTTCCAAAAAAAAAATTCGTGAGCACTGTCCCAAACCCCCGTAAAGTTTGTCGCGAAGCGAACAATGCCCTAACAATATTACATTCCTAGCTTTTTCAGTGTGTGCCTCTCAAACTTATAATGTCTGCATTCACCACTGGGTATGGGTATGGGTCAGGATATGTTAGGTAGGTTATGATTGGTCTCCTTCCACTTCGTTGTTTGCCCCCTCTTTATCATAGCATAACAAGGATATATGCTTAAAATTTTTGACAGATTTATGTTGGTCGATCGAGACAAAATCAACATTAAAAACGCAATAATACTTAACAAGAAAGTAAATAACACAAGTATATTTTAATTGAAGTCTCAGAAGTTGAAATCTACAAATTTAATTTACTTCATCATTTCACCCCATGTCACATGAAAATAATTCTCACTTCGAGACGCATAGCATTATTCATAAAATTATATAATGTTGTGGTTCTAATCCTATTAACGCATAGACAAGTGCAAAGCATTCATTAGTTATGGAAAAAAGGGCCCTTCTCGCTCGAACCAGATGGGTCCCCAACCCTGATATGGTGAAAGTAAATCGTCCAATAGGTGTGGGGAACACTACCCTGAATGGGGTCGCGGGGTCTTGTCCAATCCGGTGCGGGACACAGGCTTGATTATTTGGTGATAAATAAAGAAGAACTCCATAACCCAAAAAGGACTGGGCAAAAGAACTGGCAATAGCGTTTCAGTTCTTAACAATTTTAAATAGTTCTTATTCTAAAAATGAAGAACTATTTGGTTCAGATTCCAACTCCATTCTAGGTTAAGAAAATGAACCAGGACCGATAGAACCAAACACGATTTTTAATTTTTTTAAGAATTCAAAAAAAAAATCAGTTCTTAATCTTAATACATGTTATCCAACCCATTAATTATTGGGGCGTTCGTAAAAATACCCAAATTTTAGTATTATAATTGAAACTTACTTCATTTTAAACAATAATTGAAAAATACTTCAATTTTTTTTAATAATACTGTTTTATCACAAGTTTCATATTGTGATACTTTAAAAGTATCTGATGATGCTTTTAAAGTATCACAACATGATACTTGTGATACTTTCAAATATTTAGTATCATAACATGAAACTTTTTCAAATCTCTATGATACTTAGGGTGAAATTTTGGTATCACATCATGATACTTTACATAATTTTTATGATACTTTGTCTCAATCATAACATTAAGCACTTTTCATGCACTATTATCACATTTTCATGTTTAATCCACCACCACCACC
Source organism: Ligustrum vulgare (assembly GCA_963555705.1). NCBI lineage: Eukaryota > Viridiplantae > Streptophyta > Magnoliopsida > Lamiales > Oleaceae > Ligustrum > Ligustrum vulgare. Next base: position 48,538,155 of record OY743180.1, read on the forward strand.
ATAATAGCCAAACACCAATCAACTAGCATTTTCAATTGTCAACCCCTCACATGTACCCTGGTACTTACTACTGATCATTGCGGTCTAAAGTCCACTTTACTGGCTAACAGAGGAAATTAGATAAAAAGGAAAGAAGAACGGGGGGAAAGGGGGTCGTCTTCATCTGGCTGCCCAAAAGACACAAAAGGAAGCTCAGTTTTTTTCTCTTTTTCCATCCAGATTCTCATTCTAGGTGAGCACAAAATCCATTTTTTGATTTCAACATCTACCATCTTCACTTGCTAATCCTGCAAAATCGGAGAATAAGAAACAGCAGAGAAGCCCAACCACGTCGAATCTTGGACAAAATCCAATCTTGACCTTTTCTTCACTTTTTCCCTAATCACTGTCATCGAAAATATCCCAACATATATAGAGTGTGATTTTGCTGTTGTGCTATGGGTTTCGAGTCCGATTGTCGTAGTGAAGGGGTGATTCTTGAGGTGATTTATGCTAATCTTGGTTGTATCCCCAAGTTAATCAAACAGGGCGGAGTTTGCGATGGTTGGTGTAGTTGGTGGTGTTGGTGGTTGATGAGGGCGGTGGGTTGGTGGTTGATGAGGGCGGTGGTAGGCAATCGAAATATGTCGGGGAAGAAGGTGGAACCAGGAGAGAGTTGACGTGCTGTGTTTTTCAATTTTTTTGGTAACATAGTTATTTGTGCAATATGTCCTAAAAAATAGTATATTCTGCAATTATCCCTTAATTATTACCTATTATCCAACAACTATTGACACATTCAACATTACAATATTTACAAGCAAAACAACTATAATAAACAAAAAAACTCTAGTTCTAAATCATTTTTCTTTCACTAGTGCAATCATTCAGAATGAAAGGATTTGACGACTCTCAGTAGACTTCCAATTTCATAAAGTTGTTTTCGAGGAGCTGGGCAAAAGGAAAAGAGGCTCCTAGGACGATCCGGTCGAGAGGTTGTCCAGTCATCTCAGTGAGGAATTTCGAAATACAACCAATTTACATCCTGTCACTTTTGACCACTTGGCCACTCTCCCCTTCCCCGACGAAATAATTCTCACAGCTAAGGAAGCACGTCAACTTCGAAAGGAAGCTCACAAGAGGGTTTTTTCGTTCAGCTTCAAGCATTCGGTCATCAAGCTTTCAATCTTTAGTTCTTCAAGAATCAACAAACAAGAAATCTTCGCTCTTCATCTCACATTCAGTTGTTATCTTTTTTTTTTTTAAAGGATTTACTGGACTAGTACGGCTGTTCCGTGAGAATGTGGAGAATTACAAGCAGAAATTGAAGAATTTTTACACGGAGCACTTACATGCGGACAAGGAGATACGTTACTATATAGAAGAGAGTTGATATTTTGATATCAGGGACAAAGACGATTTTTAGATTCACATCTTGATCAAGACTGCTGACCTTACTATCTTACGGCTCTTAACAGCCGAAATATTTCGTCGCTTGAGTTTGAGAATATTAGTTTAGAAAACCGAACCAAACGGTTCGGTTCTGGATCAAATCTTCTCTTACAAAAAGAACCATCAACTCTTAATTCGATTCGATTCCTTGGAAATCACAACCATATGGAACCACACCTAGACCTACCCAAAAGTAGTATAATAATTCAATAGAAAAAATGACTTTATTAAAATAAAAAATCTAAAAACGACGGTAGGAGTGAACTCGAATCCAATCCATCCCGTCCCTCTCCCAAATTCTCATAGGACAAAGTGTGGCAAACTGCTCTGATGGATTAAACGAACACCCAATAATTTATTGGGCACTATAAGAAATATATGAAATAGGAGAAAGAAATACCATTTCAGTAATATTTTCAAAGGGTTTGCAAACGAATCTGCCGATTCACCAATTATTGATGGTTTTAGAACCGCTAAGTAGGGGTGGGCGTGAGTTGGGTTGGATCGATTTTTTGTTCAACCCGAACCCAACCCACTATGGTCGAGTTGATAAAAAACAACCCAACACAATCCAAACATGAGTTCAAATCCAACCCAATCAAGTTTCCGTTGGGTTGGGTTGGGTGATTTGGACTTTGGTCCAATTAACTAAAAATCTTAGAAAATTAAAAAATTATGCTCATAAATCAATTATTAACTAAAATAAATTATGTACAATACAATAAGCTCAAATATAATAAATTGAATACTTTCTAATAAAACTAAAATATATTTAAACAATATTTGAGTTTCATCCAAATTAAAAATGAGTTTAAGATTCTTGAAATTTAAATGATCCTATATTTTTAAAAGTTTCATTAGGTTAGGTTGGGTTGGGTCGGGTTTTTCACCCAACCCAATCCGAACAAAAATTCTTTTGTATAACCCAATCCAATTTTTATAAAAAATCGTCCCAAATTGATCGAATTTGATTGGTTTGGACGATTTCAACGGGTTGAATGAATTAATGCCCGCCCCTACCGCTAAGCCTACATTACATGCACATAGAATTTGCCCCATTTTGATAAAAAAAAAAAAAAAAAAAAAAATTTGCCCTTTTGCAATCCTGGCATTGATAAAGCTGAATCAAATAGCATTCTTTCATTTCTCATATTTTGGACTTTTTCCGTCTTTTTCACCTTCCACCAAACAGTGAAAAACAATTTACTTTTCAGGAAAAAAAATAATATATTTACTGTTTTTTCTTAACCCTACAACCAAACACACTCTAGAACCTCCACCACTGTACAGGTTCTACAACGTCTTATATACGTAGCGTGCCCTCTTTATTTCTGACCTATTCTCCTCCTCCACCACCACCTCTCTTCCATTCCCTCTCTCTCTCTCTTCATTTCTCTCTCTATAGTCTATACGTACAATTACATTCACCTCCAGACGCAAACACTCATCCTTCCAGGATTTCAGTTCTTATAGTAAAATTCTTAAACTGAAAAAAAGAAACTGCTGAAGGTGTTCATGTGGTGGTGCTTCTGATGGAGACGGCGCCCATGAAATCGCAGCCATTGCACAACTTCTCTTTGCCCCAACTCAAATGGGCCCACAAGAACTCCACCTCACAACATCACCGCTTCCGCCGCCGCGACTCCCCCGACAACCGCCACCCTGACCCTGATTCCTGCTCCGAGAGCCGAGCCGTTAAAACTAGAGGGGAACAGCTCCCCGCTATTCCGAAAAGTCCACCACAAAATGGTGTGGTTTGTGCCGATGAAGAGGAGAATTGGGGGGGCAAGCCGTGGTATTTGCGGCCGAGGAAGGAGGTCAAGGCGGCGGCGGTGGCGGCCAAGAAAGGAACAACAGTTGAAAATAACAGAATCAATAGCACTACTAGTGTTGTAAAGTCAAACAGGCTGAGAGGTTGGACGGAAGGAGGGCAGCAGAACGAAGGCTTGGGTATTGGCTTTGGCGTGGAAAGGAAGGAGAAGATGAGGATTTGGATTTCGTTGTCAAGGGAGGAGATCGAAGAGGATGTTTACTCTTTAACTGGGTCGAGACCCGCTCGCAGACCCAAGAAGAGATCCAAAAACATTCAGAAACAACTCGATGTATGTCGATTCAAATTTCAAACTATTTTATGGTTTTCTTTATCCTGTGTTTTGTGGGAATTTCATTTTTGTGTTCTTTTGCAGAGTGTATTTCCGGGATTGTATTTGGTGGGGCTTACAACTGACTCATACAAGGCTCATGAGGCTCTGGTAAGGAATTTTTCCGTTCATGCGCATGATTTATTTTTTGTATATCCCGATTATAACTCGGATTTCTTTAGTACATAATCGATTTCTTGTGGGTTGATTTCAGAATTTGACAATTTGCAATTTTATTTCTTGCAGAAGTAGATTGAAGAAGGTAGGTGAAGTCAGATTATTGAAGAAGGTACCCTTCTCACCCTTCCTCATGTGTGCGTGTGTTAGCGCACAATTGTGCTTCTGCACGTGCATGCACCTGAACCAATCTGCCTGCACATAAGTTTGAGTTTCTCAAGTTTCCTTTTGAGTGATATCTTCTGCTGGATAGTATGTAACCTGGACTTGTTTAATAACCTGATGTAGATGTGGATTTAATTCTGGATTGGAGGGTGGAAGAATCTGGTGCGGCGCACAAACGCCTTGGTTGAGGTATATACTGAATTATGTAAACAATGGTTTGGGTATTTTTGAAATAGCTAGATAGCCGCTAGAATATTACTTTTTGTTTGCAGGACATTTTAGAGCGTTTATTAGAATTTAGAGGGTTAACATGTTATTATCTCTCAATGGTCATGTTTAGCTGTAAACAATGAAATGTTAGCACAAATGAATAGAATTGGATTTTCTTTTCTCATGATGCAATATTCTAGTTTTTGCTTTTCTGGGCTTGGATTGGATTAATTCATTTAACGTTTTTAAGATGTAAATAGTGAATGAATAAAATTGGACAATGTGCCATTTTTGCTTCCATTTTTCAGTGATTGAGCTATCTCAGTCATGTTTAATCTTGTAAATGGTGTATGTTTGCAGGAATGGATAGAATTTGATCATCTTCTTTATGGTTTAATGTTCTAGTTTTGCTTTTTAGGGATCGGATCATCTTATTGAATGTGATTAAGATGTAAACAGTGAAGATTGCAGCTCACAAATAACGATTGGATTATTTTGTTGTAAAGCAAATGTCTAGTTTTGCTTTTAGGGGAACTCGTGGATTTGATTTGGAAAAAGATAATGATCTTTACGACATTCCCTAATGTGACTCACAGACTTGCTACCTGACTGTATGGGATGTCACACCTGATGCCTGGGCAAGGATTACCATATATTTCAGAGTCAAGCTATATTCACAAAATTTTGCGATTTGGAAAAAGATAATGATCTTTACGACATTCCCTAATGTGACTCACAGACTTGCTACCTGACTGTATGGGATGTCACACCTGATGCCTGGGCAAGGATTACCATATATTTCAGAGTCAAGCTATATTCACAAAATTTTGCACATTTTTATTGTGTAATTCAAGATGAGTTTGTAAAGGTGCTAATATTGTGGATATGAAATGTGCCTATTTAGGAAGTTAAAACACAATGATGAAAAAGGAAAATAAATAATTTTTAAACTGTTTAAAATGTAAATGTACTTTTACATCCTTTTACTAATTGATGAGATGAGATGAAAATGTTGCTCCATTGTTTATGTGCTTGAAGTAAGTTTGTTAAGGTAAAAATGATATGATAGGCATCTTATGGAAAGAGCTACTGTAGACTAATATAGTAACAGCGCGGGAAATGCTCAAGTTGTTGAAAAATTGGGGCGATGGAGGATTTGGAGGACACATTGCTGATAATTGTACATTAAAAGCAGTGGCATGCCTGGTAAGTTGGGCTTGATAGCATTAGATGGTATATTAATATTCTTTGTTGTGCCTGGTCTCTATAGGAGAGTAGATTAGCAATTGATTTGAACCATTTTATTGTACTTGATAGAGAAATTCGAACATTGTTGATTAACGTCCACGCATGCATTACTTGCACGCTTCTTCGAGGGAGTAGTGTTCAGCAGCCTTTCTTTGGCGCTTGCCATGGACCCTTCTTCAAGGGAGTAGTGTTCAGCAGCCTTTCTTTGGCGCTTGCGATGGATTTTCTATCTGATCTTTTTTCTGGGCTCTCAATTATTTGTGCAAATTCATATTTGCTTATACATTATGTAACTGTTTGTTATCAGACAGTATTGGATAATATTTCAGCTTATATTCCTTCCTTGTAAAAAACGAACCATGAATCAGTTCTCGTGTTTGAGCCCTTGCGCCAGTATGCAGAAGTCCAAATAATCAAATGCACACATTTATTTGCAGGAATCCTATTTTCTTTGGTATGGCAATGTTTGCTGCACAGTGAACTATTCAACGAATTACCAGTTAAAATTGGTGAATTTAACTACTTTCTTTGGATCGAGTATGGATGTGAGGCCCCCATATTTTTATCCAATTTTTATACATATATTTATTTTCTCGTCAATTTTCTGAAAATAATTTTTTACATTATTTTTCGATTTAATTTGATTGTACTAAAAATAAGTACTTAAATATTTTTCTTTGAAATCTCATTTGTACAAAATAAATATGTTTTTGACCATCTATCTTCTACATTTACATTTACATACATAAACTATACACTTCCATATATACATACATAAATACGCTATCTTAAATGTATGGCTAAAAAATAATTCAAATCACTATTTTGCCCTTACATTTTTTGCTCTAAACTAGCTATACCCTCATTTATTGTTCATTAACTAATTAGTTAAGTTAATCAAAACAAAGATCCATTACACAAAAGCTCCAAGCTAACATGTGCACATTACATTACATGATCAAAAGATTTCTATGTAATTTCTCAAATCTTGCTTCGTCACTGTAAAAATATTTTTTTCTTTATTGACACTAGTATCACATCCGTGCGTTGCACGGAAAAACAATGTGAAATGATTTTACTGTAAATGTCATTATAAAATATGAAAAAAATTGAAAACATCGTTTGCTTTGATTAATGAGATAGACCGTCAACAAATGCTCAAAATAGAAATAAATTACAATTTTTACTAATTTTGGAAAAAACTCTTTAAATAATATATTATTTGTACAGTTTGTAGTTATTCACAATCATGTGATACATGAAAGTTACTATAGACAAAACATATTTAAACAATTGATCAAATTTAAATAAAATAATGGAATTTTTCAAATATATGTTGTATAAAATAAATAAAAAATTTCGTTCAAATATTTTTGACTGATGTGAATAGAAATAATAACCCTCAAAATATTATAATTTACACAATAAAGTAATTGTAACAAATTAAATATATGGGACTTTATATATAAATAAATGTAACAAATTAACTAATATTGACAATACACTAAAGTGAAAATCAACATCAAGATTTGTAGTGCACGAATATGGAATTCAACTCAAAAAATCATTTGCACGATTAATAATTTTTAATTTTTAAATGGATGAAAATTAGAAAAAATGAATAGAATCAATAAATAAATAAAAATAATGTGAAAATAATGAATGAATTGAAGAAATCTTAAGTTTTTAAAATTAACCAAACTTAATTGGATTTGCCTTAAAAATTCGTATAATTATTATTTATTTTAATTTGATGAGAAAAAACCAGAACAGAAATTAATCATCTATAACTAAAATGAATTTAGTTAACTAATTATAGATATATTATAGGACTTAAATGATATAATTTGAAATGAATTAGATATTGAGGAAAAATAAAAAATAAAACTTTACTTTAAATTTTTTTTATATGATTTTACGAACAATATATTTACAATTTGCTCTCACTTGTTAGTTTGCATTAAACTTCTAACTACGATTTTTAATTTGACACTCATATTATATATTTTTCGATTTCAAAATAATACAATAATTATTAAAAGAATAATAATAAAATAGAAAAAATAACATTTTGATGTTATTAATAGCATAGCACGGATGTCAATGCAATTAATGACACATGTAAAATAATAATTGCTAAAATATTTAATATACTATTTTTTAGCACAAAATTTCCAAATTTAGAAAATTTTTTTGGCGAAAAATTATGTGTGTATTTTGGTGACGACTATTCTACTTTTATATGTACTAACATTTCTCCCGTGCAATGCACGGAATTTCTATCAATGATAATGATTTAGAATTCATGAAAATATGTTAATTATACAATCGTGTCGAATAAAAAATATAGTACAAATAATATTTTATTAAAAAATATTATCGAAATTGAAATTTTAAAAAGACAAAACTAATCAAAATAGGAAAAAAAAAACAATGCCCACACATCTTAAAATTTGACGCTTAATTAAATTTTTTGTATTAAATTTGTTTTAATTTTATTTGTATTCATCACCAATTTTCTTTTTTATGTATTTGATTTTTTTTTATTAAGTTTAATTTTTAATATATTGATTACATATTTCAAGATATATATATATATATATATATATATATATATATATATATATATATATATATATATATATAAAATCTTTTGAATTGAAAATAAATGTTGCACGCTACTCAAAACATTTAATACTTTTTTTTTTGCAAGAAAGCTTCCCGATTTAGAAAGTTAAATTGGGCAGAAAAGTGTGTGCGTAAAATGATGACGATTATCCTATTATTATATAAGTATAGATTAAGATTAAGATTGTAGAAATTCTTCAAATTATTATTATTTGGGTTATTAGTTGTACTATAATGAAAACAAAATATCGTAATAGATTAAATAAATAATTTTTTAATTTGTCCATGAAATTGTTTAAATTAAAAATTTTGTAATCATTTTCTTTATAAGGCTTGGAGATAGGTATTTGAAGTTATTGAAAGGGAACATTGGTTAAAATGAGCAGTAAAGAAATTTTTCACAAATTTTTTTAATATCCAGACTACACAAAGCGAGTTTCGTGGTAAACTTTTCTCTTACATTGTTTTTTCTCAATTCAAAGCTTGAAGTTTGACATCAAGATCAACAATATTTTGACAAATATATTGAAAATTTTGAATAATTGAATTTTCCTTACCAATCTCCAATTAATTAAATAATAAAGAAAAATATGATTGGAATTTGAATGGTTTTGTAACTTTCTACTATTCGATACTCATTGTTTTGTTCAATAATATCTAAATTCTTACATCCTTTAGCAAACTCATTAGAGAAATAACACCATTTACTACAAAATTTGCAACGTATTTTTTTTAGATTAATTGTCGAATACATTACTTACTATTTCTTTGTTCAAATTTACATAGTTTTTTATTTTCAATTTCGATTGATTACTTCTCACATTGATATCTTCTTGTAAGATGAATAAAGTGTTCAAATTACCAACATCAACTAAAAATCAGCAAGCATTAACAAAGGCAGGTCACATCATCGACATCATCATTCTCCCTGTTAAAGTTGGCTTTGCTTCTTTTCGATTTAACATTTGTCTAACCATAGTATTTTTTTGAACAATTCTCATCCACAATGAAAATTAATTGAGGTTAGTGATGATATCATTATAATTTTTTTTAAGTGTCTATACAGAAACTATTGTATCTTCTGCAAAATTGAAATAAACAAATTGAGATTATTCTCAACTCAGTATATTTCAACATATCAAATTTATTTTTATGCAGTGTCTTAAGAATGGACTCTGAAGCATTACAATATACCATTTTGAAATACTCGTGGCCTAATTTTGCGCATCATTGTTCGGTTGCAATACGATCAATCATAACAAAAGCTACAGCTCGTCATAATAGGCTATTTCAAGCTAGTATTTAGAAATTTTCGACATTCCTTATTAAAATCATTGAGGCATGTGTGCTAATCAAACATGTGTCCACAATATACTGGTTCAAAAGACATTCAAAGGTCTGCATGGTAATGTTCTCAAATAGTTAAGACAAATAACAAAAATAAGGAAATGCGCGTCCCGAAAATAGATGTGTGATTCCATCGTTAATAATTATTATATTACTTTAATAATTATTATTTTGACAAATAAGTTTACGAATTATTTTTGATTTATCATATTTTAACTTTGGGACGAATTCTTAGTTCCACTTTGAAGTACGCCCAATATATTTTAATCGATATATTCTCAAGTGTAGAATCAATAATCAATTTATTTAATCAACTAGTTTGACGTATGTGTGATGCAGTATCGTATTATCGTTTAAGTATATAAGCGCATGCAAGTGTCATATTATAGTTGGGTACATAATATCGTACAAGTTTGGTGAATGTTGGAATTCGAGTTGTGCCATTTTTCAATATTGTTTCAAGATAGTATCCAAAAATCGAGGAAATAAATATATATCTATCTATGATAGACTCTTGTAGAAGTCAGATTACTCTTAATATTCAATGAAATTATCCACCTTGAACTGACAAACTTCAATAATTATAAAAAGTCCCATTATTTTGAAATGAGTACGTACTATTCATTCTCCGAGACAAAGTTGAAAACAAAGTGACCACTACCAAAAATTAAGCCCTGTTCTCTTTGCTGTTTTGAGGTCGTTTTCTGTTTTTATTTTCGTAAACGTTAAAAACGCGTTCTCTTTACCATTTTCGAAAACGCATTTTGGAAAACAAAAAAAAAATTTGTACACAAAACGGAAAACTCCCGAAACATCGTTTTGGGCGTTTTGTGTGTATTTCGACAAAAAATGTCCAAAACGCGGAAAATGCGTTTTGAGAATTTTTTTTTTTTTTTTTAAAAATTATCTTAACTTAGAACTAAGCTTAATATAAAGTTTTTATTTTTTTATTTTTTTATTATTTTTTTTAGAATTATCCTAGTTTGGAACTAAGCCTAAATAAAGAATTTTTATTTTTTATTTTTTTATTTTTTATTTTTTATTTTTTAGAATTATCCTAACTTGGAACTTAGTTTAAATAAAGTTTTATTGAATTCAATATCAACATTACAAAAAAAATTAAATGAGAATTCTTGTTCTTATATTTCAAAAAATGCAATAATAAATGGACTCTGGTGGTTTTGAAAGAACTTGCATTTTCTGGATTTTAATAGAAGTAGAGCTTTCTCAAGTCCTGAACCTGACCAAGCTGTGTTAATATAGACTCTTAATGCTCACATTAGTGTGTTGCATATAACCATATTTTTAGTGTATTGTGAAAGGAAATTTGAGTTGGAGTTAGTAGTATTCTGCAAGCAAATTAATTAAAAATAATTTAAATAGTGTTCTGCAAAATTTCAAACAGAACGTGTTTTCCAGTTTTTCATTTTCAAAAACAATTTTCAGAAATGACAAACCAAACGCGTTTTCAGCAAATTTGAAAACAAAAATGAAAACACAAAACACAAAACATTTTCGAAAATGAAAATACAAAATAAAATACAAACAGAACGCCAGCTAACAATCTAATCAAAATTTCCTTCATTTCAAAAAGAATGTCCTGCTTCACTTTTCCTACCTGTAAAACTCAACAATACATACATGTAGTTCAGTTAGTAATAGCTCGGATATACCCACAAAATAAAAAAATAATAATAAAAATAAAAATAAAAAATAAAATCAATTAGACAACAAACCAGATAAAGCAAAAGATCGTCTTTAATATAAACTTCTTGAATAAATATTTCAGTCTCAGCATTCTTCATGGATTTATAGATTACAACTTTTATTCATTAGAGGTTTGGTACTTAAAGAGAACAAGTTTTATATTAGCGTATCAAGAGTTTCAGTTACATAGCAATTGAGTTTGACATAGAAGCATCTGGAAATCACAAGATATAAGCTCCTGTAACGAGCAATAATAATTGGAAAAAATAAAGGGAAAAGTACATAACTATACAACTAAAACTTTCATTTTTTAAACATAACAAACTTAAATTTTTTTTTGTAAAAATCAGGTCTTAATATGTTAATTAATTAATACAATATTATAATAATTATAATGAGTTGACAAAGAAAGGTATAATATTAAATAATAAAATAAAAACAATATCTAATCCACAACAACTCCATCCCAATCTAACCCTCCACCCACCCCACCCCATAAAATAACTTTTTTTCTTATACTTTTCCACACTCACTCCCACCCCCAACACCACCTTACCCACCCCACACAACACTCCTCCCCAACCCCACCCACCCACGCACCCAAACACCCCGCCACCACCCACTCACCCACCAACCACACCCCACCCCACCACACCACACCACACCACAAGAATGATGTTACTTCTATTTTTTTCTCCCCCCACCCACCCACCCACCCACTAGTCCCATCCCATCACACCCACCCACCCACCACTCCATCCCAACCCAATCCAACTCAACCCCGTACTCACCTCACCCCACCCCGTCAACCCACCCCCACCCCCACCCCTATCCCACCCCACCTCAATAAATGAATTTTTTCCTTCTACTTTTTCACACTCACCACGAACCCCGACACCAACTTATCCACCCCACCCCATCGCACCCCTCCCCAAACCCACCCCACTCACACACCCCACCTCAAATCAATAAATGAATTTTTTCCTTCTACTTTTTCACACTCACCCCCACCCCCGACACCAACTTATCCACCCCACCCCACCCCACCCAACCCCTCCCCAATCCCAACCCACCCCACCCCCACCCACCCCTACCAAACCACACCAAAAAAATAATTTTACTTATATTTTTTTCTCATCTCAGACACCCACCCACCCCTACCAAACCACACCACAAAAATAATTTTACTTCTATTTTTTTCTCATCTCAGACACCCACCCACCCGTCCAATCCCACCCCACCCCACTGCTCCCCAAACCCAACCCACCCATCCCTAGTCCCACCCCAACCTATCCCACCCGCACCTCACTCAAAATGATTTTTTTCTACTACTTTTCCACAACTCGCCTAGACCCTACCATATCCTACCCCGCCACCTACCCCAACCCCACCCACCCCACCCAAAATTAATTTTTTTGCACGAATTTTCGACTCCCCCATCAGCCTTACCCCAGACCCTACCCCAACACACCTCACCCAAAATGATTTTTTTTTTTTACTACTTTTCCACTCATCCCCAACCCCACCCCACCCAAAATTAATTTTTTCTCCTAATTTTTCACTCCCCTACCCACCCCCACCCCCACCCCCACCCCCACCCTACCTCGCCACCCACCTACCCACCCCCACCCCATCCTACCCCACCAAAATATGATTTTTCTTCTATATTTTCACACCCCACCCTAACAACCCCACCAGACCCCACCCTAGCAACCCCACCACAACCCACCCCGCCCAAAAATGATTTTTCTTCTATTTTTTCACACTTCACCTCAACCGCCCCATCCTATCCCACCATACCCCCATCCAAAAATGATTTTTCTTCTATTTTTTACACCCCTCCCAACCACCTCCACTCCATCCAAAAATAATTTTTCTTCTATTTTTTTACACTTCCCCCCAACCGCCACACCCCACCCCATCACACCGCACCGTACCCCGCCACCCACCATAACCCATCAAAAAATTATTTTTCTTCTATTTTTTCACACTTCACCCCAACCGCCTCATCTCATCCCACCCCACCCCACCCACGCACCCACCCAAAAAATAATTTTTTTCTTCTACTTTTTCTAACCCCCAACCCAACCTAGACCCCCACCCTACCCACCCACCCACCCCACTCCAAAAAAATGATTTTTTTCTTCTACTTTTCCCCACCCTGACCCACCCTACCTTACCCCCACCCACAAAAAAATGATTTTTTTCTTCTACTTTTTCAACCTCGATCCCCCCCCCCCCACCAACTCACCCACTTCGACCCTACCTCACCACAAAAAAATGATTTCTTCTACTTTTTCTAGCCTCACCCGACCTCTACCCCACCATCCCCACCCCCAAAATCACAGTCAGTCACGTAAGTTGACACGAGATCGCAGTTAAGTCACACAGAGTCACAATTACAAATTTAGTTGTAAAATCTCACCCCTCCAAAGTCACAGTTGGTTACATAAGGTCAAAGTTCGATCACACAAAGTCGCGGTTTGGTCAAACGTGGTCACAGTTAGGTCACAGGAGGTCACAATTAGGTCAAACGAGGTCACGATTAGATCACACGTGGTCACATGTCGATCACATAAAGTCACACTTCGTTCTTACAAAGTCACACTTTGGTCACACATAGTCATATTTGACACAATTGTAGGTCATATCACGTCCTCGTCCAATGGTCACACCAAGTCACAGTTGGTCACAAAAAGTCACAGCTGATCACACAAGGTCACAGTTCCATCACACAAAGTCACAGTTAGGTCACAATTGGTCACACAAGGTCACAGTTTGGTCACACAAGGTCGCAGTCCAGTCACACAAGGTCGCAGTCCAGTCACACGAGGTTACAATTCGCTTACATAAAGTCACAATTCGATCACATAAGGTCACAGTTCGATCACACGAGGTCACAGTTGGGTCACATAAAGTCACAGTTCGATTGCATAAGGCCACAGTTCGATCATACGAGATTACAATTCGATCACACAAGGTCACAGTTAGATCATATAAAGTCAAATTTTGATCGCGGGAGGTTACAATTCGCTCACAAAAAGTCACATTTCGATCACACAAAGTCATATTTAACACAACTGTAGGTCACATCACATCACATCACAATCATCAAATGGTCACACAAAGTCACAATTGATCGCAATTAATCAATATTTTAGTCACATTTACCTAATAATTGGTCACATCCCTTACTCGTCACAAGTCGCACAAAGTCACAATTAGTCAATATTTTGATGACATTTACCTAAAAAATAGTCACAATCACCTATAATCGATCACAATATATCACCCCACCCCCCCCACCCACCCCCATAAAGTCACATTTTGATCGCACAAAAGTCACATTTTGATCACACAATGTCGCAGTTTGGTTACACAGGGTCACAGTTCGGTCACATAAGGTTACAAACCAGTCCCATAAAGTCACGTTTGATCACATGAGGTCACAACTCGATCACACAAACCCGACCCCACCCCAAACCTAACAAAATGATTATTTTCTTTCTACTTTTTCACACCCACCCCATCGCCAACCCTACCCCCACCCCCCCCACCCGCTCCCAACCACTCCACCCCAAAAAGGATTTTTTCTTCTACTTTTCCACCCACTCACCCACCCCGACCTGCCCTACCCACGCCACCCCCACCAACCCCCAACAAAAAAATGATTTTTCTTCTATTTTTTCTCCACCCCACCTAGTCCCATACCACCCCACCGCTAAGTCACAATTGGTTACACAAAGTCATATTTCAGTTACAATTACAAATTTAATCTCAAATTTCAACGCAATCCCACCCACCAATACCCCCACCCCATCTGCAAAGTCGCAATTGATCACACAAAGTCACATTGTCACAATTACAAATTTAACCACAAATTTAACCCCATCTCACCACCCCCACTACCACCCCATTAGTAAAGTAACAATTGGTCACACAAAGTCACAGTTCAATCACAATTTAGTTGCAAATTTCACACCACCGCACCCCCCCTCACCCACAAAAGTCACAGTTTTATCACGCGAGGTCACAGTTTGGTCGCACAAAGTCACAGTTTGGTTGCACGAGTTCACGGTTTGGTCACACAAGGTCACAATTCGTCCATTTTTCACACAAAGTCACAGTTGGTCACAATCTCTAATATAATTGGTCACAATCATCCATAATTGATCACATATTATTTGTTTATTTGACACAACTTAGACGTTTCTTCACAATTAGTCAATATTTCTTGTCACAAGTTGCATAAAATCACAATTAATCAATATTTTGATCACAATTACCAAATAATTAGTTGCAAAAATCATAATTAATCAATATTTAGTTGCAAATTTCACACCACCACACCACACCCGCCCGCACCTCACCTATAAAATTCACAGTGATCACACAAGGTCACAGTTCGGTAACACAAAATCACAGTTTGGTCGCACCACATCCTCACCCAGACCCAAAATGATTTTTTTCTTTATGTTTTCCCACCATCATCTCATCCAATTCGCAAAGTGACAATTGATCACACAAAGTCACATTTCAGTCACAAATCACAATAGCAAATTTCACCCTAACCCCACCCCATCCCATCCAACTTTACCCCACACGTAAAGTCACAATTGGTCACACAATGTCACAATTCGGTTAAAATTACAAATTTAGTTGCCACAACTAGTCACAAGAGGTCATAGTCCGGTCAAACAAAGGCACGACTAGGTCAAACGAGGTCATAATTAGGTCACATCATCACATGAGGTCACAATAAGGTTATAATTACTAACAAAAAGTCTCAATTAGGACATAATTACAAATTTAGTCACAAAATTCACACCACCCCACTCAACATACAAAGTCATAGATGGTCGCACAAAGTCACAATTATAAATTTAGTTGCAAAATTCACCCCACATGCAAAGTCACAACTGGTCACACAATATCACAATTCGGTCACAATTACAAATTTAGTTGCAAAATCCCACCCGCCAAGGTCACAAATTTCATCACAGCACAGAGTCACAATTAGACAATATTTTGGTCACATTAACCTAATAATTAGTTACATTCTGTACTTATCGTACAATCACAGTTAATCAATATTTTGGTCATGTTTATCTAATAATTTGTCACAATCATCCATAATCGACCACAATATATCACCCCACCCCAAACAACATCCAACCCCACCCCACCCCAAAACACACACCCACCAATTCTTGCCTTATCCCTACCCTACCCTACCCTACCCTACCGCACCCCACCCCACCCACCGTTTCTTCTCCCTCTCACCTCCAAATCCCTCTATCGGTGCCACAACAGCAAGAAAATATGATACAAAAACTGCCCACTCGTCAACCCGTCACCACCACGGCCACCGCCGGCACCGGCATAACGAAGTCTCAAATCCCCAACCATTGTTGTCGACGCCATCAAAGCCTCAATCCACTACAACCATTACTGTCAACATACTACAACAACAACACACCTAAGACTCCATTTGTCTTCATCAATCCACAACCATCTACACTTCACAACCACCGTCGAAGCATCAATCCACTACCATCACAATTTTTACATTTTCGATCCAATAAATAAATAAATAAAATCAATGCCTCAATCCTAATTAAAAATCCAAACCCTTGCTCAGACAACTTAATCGCCACCAGAAAACCTTCACCACATTTAGAAATAGGAGCAGCGGCGAGCCATCGCTATCGCTGCCGCTGCAGTAGCAGCCGCAACGCAAGGTGTGCTGCAGCCAGATCGCGCTGATATTGTCACAGCACAGAAGCAGCCGAGCGCTGCAACAAGCGAGGGGAGCTTTGCATCTAACTTAGCAAAAACCTGAGGTCGGATGTGGTGCCACCGCCGTTGCTGCTAGCGTCTGGGGTTGGCCGGATGGAATGGTAGAGAGAAGAGGAATAGATGATTCTATTATTATTATTTTAAAAACTGAATTGAACACCTGATTTTTACAAAAGTTTTTATCTACACTTGATTTTTAAAATAGGAACTTAGAAGGTAGGTATCCATGTAATTTTCCCAAAAATAAAATATGAGATAGAAAAGCATACCATCCTGGTCCAGTTGATATTGGAATTAATCTTTTACGTGGACTACGTATTTAATTACAAGGGTAAATTACATACATTCATTCTTTTATATTTGATTTTTTTTAAACCATGTGTTTGAAAAATAATTATACAAATCAGGTATAATTAAAAGCCTTAAAAAACTGTTGAAGAATTCAGAAATACTAAACCAATTAAGAAACAGTAAGGAAAATTCTCAGCCTCCACATGACCACTACGGTGACTGTTGTCGTCCTCCTTTTCCCTGCTACCCACTCCACAGCACACGAAGATATCTTGAGAGACATCGCTGATGGTGTAAAGTACGGCTACTCCAAACTCTACAACCTCAGCGGCCAGTTCTTATATGGCATCAAAAAGCTAGGGCAAGAACGACTGGTATGTATTCTTCTGTGTGGATAAAGGAGAACTAAAGATTTTTCATTAAAAAATTCATTTTACAAGTTTTCCTGATTAATCATGGAATTAGAAATTCATTTGAAAAAGTGCGTGAAGTTGCCAGACAATTTTATCACCTTCCGATGACAGAAACAAAAATGTGAAACACTTGATTTGTATGATTGGCTGATGCTTTCAGTTTTTCCTAAAAATGAGAGAACTCAACTATTGGCTAGAAAATCCAAAACATTTTAGGTAATTTATTTATCCTTCTAATTAGATGTTATACCTAGTGATTTATAAATTGAGAAACATGTATTCTCTGGATCCTTGAGTCGAATCCCTTTGTTCATTTCTATAATTCAAAGGATGTATGTTTAATATATAGGATCTACCATTCTGCAGAGGATATTGTATGAGTATATAAAAAGGACTTAGTAGATAGAAGAACAAATATTAAGTCCACTGCAAAGTCCTTGAACATAGAAGATGACTGCTTTTTGAAGCAAAATGGATGAATGGCCACGCAATTCAACTATTATCCTCCCTTTTCAAATTCTGATTGTGTTCTTGGACTCAAGTCGCATCCAGATGCTATGACATTAAATATTCTCCTGGAAGATAAAGAAGTGGAAGGTCTTCAAAGGAATTCTTGGATGTACTGGAACGTTGTTGTTGTGAATGTATTTAATCTTTTGCAACACGAAGCTTCTAATTGTTTTTGAAGATCTGAACTAATTACTGATTAAATTCAGTTACAAAAAGCAATAAAGAAGTACAAAATATTGCTTCATTGTGCTTTTGTTTGGTCTTTCTTTGATTGAGGTAGTTGTGGTGGTGATGTTGATGTTGAGACGATGGTAGTGCTCTTGGGATGGTGGTGGTGAGACATTAATTTATTACAAATTATTACTTACACTAATGTTTTATGAATTTATTAGTTACAATTGTAATTAATTATAAAATTACAGTTGTAATTAATTGTAAACCGTAATTGATTACAAAATGTAGTTAAGTTGCAATTGTAGTTGTGATTAAGGTAAATGTAATGAATTCAATTATTTTTAGCAGGAAGCGCCTCACGCTGTCCGCGGGCTGCTTCCGCTGCTCGTGGGGCATCCAGACCGCACCGCCACCGATTTGCTGAGGAGACCTGGGGGGCACCGTTGAAGGTTACTAACGGCGGCAGCGGCAGCGGCAGGTAAGGTTTACAAATTCTAGTTGTTGCGATTTTGAAGCAGGGGCTGTCTTTGGAAATTAGAAGAGTTTAGGTCTCCTTGTGCAATTTTATAAATTTTGGGTTTAATGTACAATCCCGTCCCCCAATTCTATTAAGAATTGATTTTAGTCTGAAAATATGGAATTTAAAATTAAGCCCCCTAAAGTTATAAATCCTCCAGGTTGGGGCCTTTAAAGGTAAAGGTTATAAAACTCAGCCACCAAAGTTTGAAAATTTTCCGTATCAGTCCCTAAAGTTTGAAAGTTTTCTAAATTGGCACTTTAAGTTTAGAGATTTCCTAAATTGGCACCTAAATTTTGGAATTCTTCTAAACGGGCCACTAAGGTTTTGTGGAATTGCAATTAAGCACCTGAAAATAAAGATTTATTTTGAATTGGCCACTGAAGTTTTATAAAATTTCAATTTAACACCCAAATTAATGATCTCTTCATAATTGGCCTCTAAAGTTTTGATTTATTCACATTCGATCCATAAAGTTTTGGATTTTACAATTTCAAGTTCCTAAAGTTTAGAAGTTTCAAGTTTTAGGCCCTCGGGTCTCAGATCCCTAAATTCTTGAATTATTGACCCTTAGGTCCATAAAGTTTCAAGAATTAGAATCAAATCCTTAAAATCTCTGGAATTAAATATAAGGCCCTTAAATTTCCAGGAATCAAGAATCTGGTAAAGCTTAGGATCTCGATCGTCTTACTCTTAAAATCCTTCAGATCCATCAATTGTCTTGTATTTCGAGATAAATTAATCGAAACGACACGTTTCCAAAGTAACATCTATCCTGTAGATTTACTTATTTTGAAATATAAAGATGACTGTGTCTGTTATTTTATGCGAGCAGTGATCAGTTCAAAGGAAGGTTACTGTTTGGCCAAATGACAGACACACGTGCGGTAATAAATATACGATGATCATCAGAGTAATCATGTGAACAATGAGTCGGTCTAAAGAAAGGCTTATTGTTTGACAGATTGAATTGTGTCTACTATTTATGCGAACAATGATCGATCCAAAGGAAGATTACTGTTTGGCCAAATTATAGACACACAGGCGATTATAAATATATGATTATCATCAAGTTAATCACGTGGACAATGAGTTGATGACAGATTGAATATCGATATTTGATTACTGCGTTAAGAGTATCTTGGTCAGATGAAATATGAAAATTGTCTTATATTGCAAAATAAATCGATTGAAATGACATGTTGCCAAAGTAAACTCTATTGTGTAGATTTGTTTAATTTTGAAATGTGAAGATGCGTGTGTTTGTTATTTATGCAAACTTTGATTAGCTCAAAGGAAGGTCACTGTTTGGCCAAATGACAAACACACTTGTGGTAATAAATATGTGATGATTATAAAGTATATCATGTAGATAATAAGTCGGTCCAAAGAAAGGCTTATTGTCTGACAGATTTATTGTCTATATTCGATTATTGCATGGAGAGTACCACTTACAAATTGATATTTCTATCCAAAGAATAAATATCAATGTTGTGCTAGGTATCTTGTAATTGGGCCCACCATTATTTTAATTTTTCCTCATTTCGATGTTATCGATTCTGCTACTACAATATCTGTCATCTAACTCCATTCTCATGTTTAATGGCACGAAATTCAAAATTGGAAAGAGAAAGTTACGATTGTTCTCGATTACATGGATCTTGACCTTGCACTTCGGACAGAACACCTACTCTCACCGATGTAAGTTCCATTGAGACTAAATGGGACAGAGAGAAGTGGGACTGTTCCAATCGCACGAGATGTAATATTCCTTTCAGAAAATTATCATGTCTAGTCTCGCTTTAGAATTAAAGGCACGAAAGGGAGAGCTGTCTTTGGACTTGCTCGTGCATCTGGATTTGATTTCTCTCCATGCACAATATAGTCAATTTAAAGTGAGTTACAACACCCAACTGGATAAATGGACTCTTAATGAGTTCACATATCACTATGTATAAGAAGAGAAAATACTTAAGCGGGATAGGATTGAAAGTATTCACTTGTTAACAACTCATCAAGATTAGAAAAGGAGGGTCTGCAGTTGAGGTACCACAAAAATGCAAAATAACAGGATAATAAATTTAATTGTTACTTTTGCAATAAGGGTGGACGATAAATAAGGAATGCCTCAAACTGGGTGTTAAGAAAAACGTGCTTCTCTTTTTTGGATTGATTTGAAGTTAATTTAACTTCTGTACCTATACACACTTGATGACTAGATTCTAGTACTACCACTCACATAAGTGTGACTATGCATGGCTGTCTGTAAAGTTGACATCCAATTGATGCTGAAAGATTCATTTGTTAGGGAAACGGTAATACAGTTACAGTTGAGGCTATAAGGAATTTTAGGTTATTATTAAGGACTGGTCATTATTTGATTTTAGAAGAGACTCATAAAGTACCGTCTTTTATACGAAATTTGATTTATGTTTCTCATATTGAACAAATTCGGTTATTATTGTTCATTTGGAAAGAATAAAGTTAGTCTTTTAGTAATTCAAATCTTGTTGGGCTAATCATTTATCTTTGAATGATAACCTATATTTATTGGATAAACTTGCCTCGTATAATGAAACTTTGCATATCAGTCAACATGGTACAAAACATAAATTAACTAATAAAGATTCTGCTGCATGGTGGCACAAGTGCAAGGATATATCTCTAAACTGAAAATTGAGATAAGCTTGTGCCCTACGGAGTTATTGAACCTTTTGACTTGACAGACTCCTGAGTCCATCATGTCAAGTGCATAAAGGAAAATAGACAAACATCAGAAATTTGGATGCCAATGACAGTTTTGGTGTCTTGGAACTAATTCATACTAATATTTGTTGACCATTCTCTACGATTTCTTGGAATGGACAATAGTATTTTATTATGTTCATGGACGATTATTTGAACTTTGGTTACCTATATTTAATTCACGAGAAGTAACAAGCTATGGACGTATAAAGGCCTTCAAAGCTGAAGTTGAAAAATCAATGGCAAGAAGATTAAAGTATAAATCTGACCGTGGTGATGAATACTTCGGCAGGCATAATGAATTCATTAAATAACGTCCATGACCTTTTGCTAAATTCCTTGAAGATATTGAGCTTGGAGGGGGAATATAAGAGACATTGTCTTTAAAGAGGAATTTGTTCTCTCTTGCTGCTATTGATAATGATCATAACCCAATTTACGACATTGTAAAAGAAGCAAACTCGGATTATCAAGACAACGTTTAGTATTTCCCAATTCAGAATGTAGGAATTGTTTATGATGAACAAGCTCAACAACTTCAATACCAAAATGTCATTGAAAAGATCTATTAGAGAAAGGAGAAGTGTGGTTTCAGATGATTATATCATCTTTTACCAAGAACATGAGTTTGACATAAGGTAATTGAAGATGATCCAGTCAACTTCTATTTGGCCAAAGAAAGTTCTAATTCTCAAAAGTGGATTGATGCCATAAAAGATAAGATAAATCCATGAAAGACAGTGACATTTGGGATCTAGTCAAATTTCCTGAAGGCCTGAACCCAAAGGTTTCAATTTAATATTTAAGACCAAGAGGGATTCAAATGGCAATGTTGAGAGATATAAGACTTGTCTTGATGTCAGGATTTTAATTAGAAGGAAAACATCGATTAGAAAGAGACTTTCTATGGTTTTATCGAAAGACTCTTTCAAGATAATGACGGCACTTGTTATTAGATGGATGTAAAGATTGTGTTTCTCAATGAGAACATTGGTGAAGCAATATGTATGGTGCAACCAGTAATTTTTTTGTTATGTAATACAAAGAAAATTGTTTACAAACTAAATAAATTCATCTATTGTATCAAATAAGCTCCCCATCAACGGTATCACAAATTTTATTAAATCATTATCTCATTTGGACTTGAGATAAATGTAGTTGATAATTATATTCCATAAGTTCAGTGGGAGTAAATGTACCATTTTTGGTATGAAAAATTGTTTATTAGAAAATACACTCAGCGATAAAGGAGACTAGTTTAGTCTCATTCAGTGCCCCGAGATTGAGTTTAAAGTGATAAAGGATTAATATACATGAGACTACTTATACGTTGGCTATAGGAAGTTTTGTATACACTCAAGTATGTACGCATCAGGATATAACATCATAGTGGAAGTATTAGTCAAATATTTAAATAATCCTGGGATGAATCATTTGAAAGCATCCAACAGGATTGTGCACTATTTGCTCACCTAGAGGAAATCAGAACATTTGGAGATCAATCATTATTGTCAAAGAATGAATTCAGAGTACTCAAATGTCTATAGAGCGTAGGGACACAAACTCCATATCGCAAATCTGCTCACTAAGGGTTAACAACCCAGGTGGTTCTTGAGCACACTACTCATATGAGTGTTGTATAATTTGGCGTAACGCTGTTTTAGTGGGAGTTTGTACTTTGGTACTCTTTAAGTGATAGACAAATTCTATTGTTATTTTCTGTAGAATTAAAGATATGATTTATTTTCAAATCTCTGAATTTGATCTTTTCGGTTGCGGTTTAGCATCAAGTTTGGAAGGATTTAACATGATCTCACTAAGGAATAAAGTTGTACCAGTTGGAAATAGACATGTTTATGATCACATTGCATGTAATTTCCATGCTACACATCCATACTTGATCTATGTCAACGAATATGTTGGTACGGTGACCATTGATGGGTTTAGTTAGCAATATAAGTGTAACAAAAGCTGCTTTGATCCCATGTTGACACTTGTTCACCTGATATCTCGCGATGCGAGATATCCCCGCAAGTGCACGGGTCGTGAGAAGTAATAAAGTGGACCTACTCTATTTGAACGGGCGAATTTGTTTGAGATTGTTAACTACAACTAAAGAATTAAACTAAAGAAATAAAATTGCGAAATTGCTTTTGTTTTTAAATACGATTGTAAAGTAGTTGGAAACCCCGATTTCACCTAGCCAATTATATTAATTCCAATTCAAGTTTTATTTCCTAATTATGCATTCGGTCGAATTCACTAATTTAAATTGAAATTCCTCTCTCGAGTTTAAATCAATTCTACCTAAATAAGTCAACCATGTATCTCTACAGAGGGTCCGAATATTCCTTATCTAGATGCATAACACACAAGAATTCACACACGACCGCAATAATAACACGAGTATATCTCTATCTCTTGTTCAATTACTGGATTTATTACCACGTTATAAATTATTAACTCACCTCTCGGATTATGGAAATAACTCAATAAATCATGAATTGGTGATCAAGCAATTCAGGCATTAAGAACAATAATAAATCAATACATGCAACAAAACATTAAAACAACGGAATTTGGAATTAAAATAATCTGACTAGGCTACATCGTTCATCCCAACATAGAATTTAGTTACACATCATCAATAAATAACAAAAACAATAAAAATTAACGTTCATTAAAGATAATATAAAGAATGGAAATCTTGCACCAAGTTTTGATTATTCAGTTATCTTCAATTCACGCGCCTTTGCAATGCTTGATTCTCCAAGAATTTGATGTTGAATTCTCTATTGTGGCTCGTTCTATGGAGAGGCAGAGGTCTGATTTTCGTGCCTCTTATGTTGTATATATAGGTTTTGGAGAAAACCTAGGTCAAAAAGCCCAAAGTCTGTTAAAAATCGCGAGAAAAATCTGATCTGCGGCCCAGTCGGACAACCGCGCGATCGCGTGGTAGAACCTCTGGCGATCGCGTGGTAGACGTTAAAATCTCTCGGGTTAAGAATTTGCACCATCTCGCAATCGCGTGAAACGTATCCAGCGATCGCGACTTCCTCTTTTCTCGGCTGTACAATTTAGTCCCTGACTTTTAATTGCACCTTCAATCCTCAACTTTTAATTGTTGCAATTTAGTCCCCAAACTTTATCTTCTTCTTGATTTGCCCATTTAAGCTCTCATACCCTTCAATTCGTTCCTCCAACCTTTGATTTCTTCACTTTGGCACCACGCATGTTTCTCGATTGTTGTCACAAACTCCTCACTTGTCCAATTTAGCTCCAATTAACATCCAATTGTGTCCTTTTTCCATTGATTTTATCATTCTTCATCTTTTGGGATATTTTCTGAAAAGTAAACGATAAACACAAATTAAATAGCAAATATTCCAAAACGACAATAATTACACATAATTTAGACATACAAATAAGTGTATAAAATACACTTATCAACACTGGAGATGGATCAGATTGTAACTAAGGGATGTTTCAAAGGCAAGATAGCATTTTGGTGCGCACCTCAAATTATACAATATAATTGTTTCGGATTACTCATGTAGCCCAAGTGAGAGATTGTTGGAATTAATCTTTTATGTGGTCTACACATTTAATTACAATTATATTGGGCTATCGAAATTATTAGGGTCAATTAAGTGATCTAAATATTTGGGCCCTAGAAACATCTATTGGTATGGGCTTTGCAATGTATAGATACCCAATAGTCTAATTAGGGTTGATGGAAACATAATTAGCCATTATAAAAGGACAACAATTGTGGTTATGGTCCCCAAGTCAAATTATAATTGTTCGCGTCCTTCTTGTGTCCATCGCGAAAGGAAAACATGTTGAACAATAAGGAATTTGGCTGTGGAAAATCAAACATTCGTTTAATCAGATTCAATGGATTCAAGTATGTTTCCAGTTTATTATTCTTGGTAATTTAGCGTGATTAATCTTGGGCTATAGAAATTTAATTCTAACAGTTGATTCTACATCCTGAACAATTTATCAAGTAAAATGCCTGATTTGGATAACACGGTCCCGTGTTGCAAAAGTTTGGTTTCTCTTGGATTAGAGTATTAATCAATAGCATAAACAAAGAAACAAATAAATACATATTCGACTTGATCCAAGTATTGATCTATCCCATAAATGAAGTTATGAACTATGTCCCACCTTTGGGAAACACATTTTCAAATTTATAATATTTTTAAATTATATAATGCCTATGTTGATTACAAGTCGAGCCTCTGGCCATTGACCCGATTGAGATCGGGTCGATGACCAGTTTGAGTTTGAAAACATTGGTCATCATCTTCGCTGTAAAAAGTTGTCTCTTGAAAATAATTAATGACTATAAAAAAAAGGATAAATCCAAATTCTTTAAAAATCATAAAATCCTATTGAAAAATTAACGATGACAAGAATTTTACAAATGATCTTATATTCTAACCAGCTTCATCACTAGATGCTTTCATAATTGGGAAACCATGATAACACATTTCAAGCAAGCAACATATCGTGACAAACATTCATCACTGAATGATTTTATAACTACAAGAATTTTGTGACACCATTTATTCCCCACAAGGGATCTTTGCAAAGATCCTATATTCTGAAATTTTATTTTGGTTAACAAGAACAAAGTGCTTCCGAAAGGGGATAAATGCATTACCAACTGCACGAGAACACCAGCACAATGAATTTAGAGATGTGAGGAGTCTTTTTTCATCATGACAAAAGGATAATCCTATAGTAGTATACAACTGAAGAAACCAAAGCCGGGAAAACTAGGAAAAAAAATTGTTGGAAAAATTCTGTCTCCATGATTTTGAGTTAATCGACGGCGGTGACAAGTTTTATTTTTAGGATTTCAATATAGAAACCGAAATTGATTCTCTCTCCATGATTTTAAGTTTTTAAAATCAGTTATTGAAATTAAAGCTTCAGTGGTCATGGAAAATTCTTTAATTTTGAGGAAGAGAGATGGAAGGCGATGAAATATGGTGCACATAGTACTTCATCTTTTATTTTCTTAAATGAATTAGTATGTTATGTACGTAAATTTATGGTGGTGTATTTATTAAAATTTTGTTTTAGTTATTGCGTATTTATAATGTGGCGTAGTAAGTAAATAATGTACTTAAAATATTTGAGTATTTTACGTTCTGGCCTCATTTTTGAAAAAAAAAATAAATTATAAATTATTTAAATTATAAATAAATATTACTTATGAGTCATGAAAATGTGGGTTGAGAATGAAGTTTGATCAATTGAGATCATTTAAAAATAATTCATTTTCCCATTTTTTCACTCATTTTCAACCGCACTCACACAATAAATATTCTGCAAATAAACCAATTTTTTTTCTACTTTTCAACCACATAATTTCTAAAAGATAATCATTCAGGAAATCACTTACTTTTTAAAATGTCCATCAAACAAATAGGGGCTTAGAGCAACTCCAGTCGATCTCTAAAATGGAATTTTACGGTAAAATGAAGGCAAAATTTCGCTCTAACTGAACTCTATCCACATATGTAAATGGCGTTAAATTTACAATTTTTTCGTTTTTGCCCTTTATTTTGTATACCACATCGTTAGTAAACTTTTCAATATCTTTCAGGATCTGCCACACATGATCAAATTTGATGTCTTTCTTTTCAGCCTTGTCTTGTGCAAACAATATTTTTGCTCGATCCATCTACAAGATTGTGGAGAATAATTAAGTTTCTGAGCTCATTGAATAAAGAACTGTAAAATAAAATATTATATTTAATACTCACGATATCTTGTTCGGATGCACCACTCGAATTAAGAAGCTCCATCTATTGAACGTATCTCATCAACTTAGCAACCTCAGTCAAAATACCAGACATTCGAGACTGTAAAGACCTCAGGGGTCGACTTTGAGAGATATATTCTGGTTTGGCTAGACTCAACTCGAGACCAGAATTTATCCTTTGATTGGTTAATACCAATAATTGGATTTTGGGAAATATCAAGCTAAACATAACATATGTGTTTGTCTTATTCGTTTGAGTATGAAACACTTCGTTTACTTGAACTCATTGTGAAAAGGTTTCGAAAAGTAGTATTGTTGGATTTGCAAGAAGGTAAGTGTGAGATAAAATGTAATACTTCATACCCTATTTATATATAAAAAGTAAGTGTGAGATAGAATGTAATACTTCATACCCTATTTATATATAAAAAAAAATATGTAAGATTACAAGATATCAATCCAACTGTTATGATGTAATGAAATCCATCCAACGGTTAAGATGTGATATTTTAAATTGGATAAGATAAGATTTCAAGTTAACAATCCAACGATTCTAAATAAAAGAAGTCCATCCAACGGTTAAGATGTGATATCTCAGATTGGATAAGATAAGATTTCAAGATATCAATCCAACGGCTCCAACAAATGAAATATATCAAACGGTTAAGATGTGATATCTCATATTATGATTGTGATATCTTAAATAAGATTTCAAGATATCAATCCAACGGCTCCAGCAAATGAAATATATCCAACGGTTAAGATGTGATATCTCAAATAAGATTTCAAGATATCAATCCAACGGCTCCAGCAAATGAAATCTTTCCAACGGTTACGATGTGATATCTCAAATAAGATTTCAAGATATCAATCCAACGAATCCAGTAAATGAAATTTATCCAACGGTTAAGATTTGATATCTCAAAGTAGACAAGATAATATGTTAAGATATCAATCCAATGATTCCAAATAAATGAAATACATCTAACAGTTAAGATGTGATATCTCAAATTAGATAAGATAAGTGTTCAAGATATTAATCCAACGATTCTGAGCAAATGAAATCCATCGAACGGTGAAGATGTAGATGAAATCAATATTGAACGACTATATAAGAGTATTGGTTGTGTTAAAACGAATTCATCAATTTGATTTGAAAAAATGAATCTCAATATTGGTGGTCCATCTAACTATTCATCTTCTACTTCATCTTCTATGTCTAACGGAGATGATGACGAAGATCAAGAACTGACTCTTGGTCTTGAAGCAATTAATACATATGAAGTACTGATATCTCGTTTGTATAACAACGACAACCTCGTCATCTCTCACTTCCTTGATCAAGAATAAAACTACCCGACTTGTGGAGACTCAACACATGGTCATGTCTTATCAACCGCGATCGAGATATAGCTGATGCAAATCTTTTTAATGACTATTTTGCCGAAAACCTACGTTAGGCGAAGTGCTGTTTTGACGAAGATTTCGAATGTCACGAAGCTTATTCTTATGTATACTTTAGGCTGTCCAATCGCATGACAACTGCTTCTTATAGAAGAGAGATGATCTAGGTAGACTCGATTTATCCGTTTTCTAGAAGGTTACAGCCGTGATGAGGATGTTGGCAGATGGTATTGCGAGAGATGCAACTGATAAGTACGTCAAAATAGGAGAACTTGCATTTAGACATCAAGAATACTAGACAAGAGCTTTGTGTAAAAATTTGAGAAAAAAACGATGTTATTGGAGTGGTATCGCAATGCACTGTAATAATTGAGATATGTGTCCTTGAGATCTTTTGATACAAGTTGTGTAAATTTGGGATTAACTAACAAATCTTGCACTAGTTAGCAAAATTGAAAATTACAAAATCCGTGTATGTTGTTGTGTTGCATTCTAAAACTTTTTTCAGTCATTAATTGCTTATTCTTGTAAACACATAGACAAACAAATTAGAGATTTTTTTATTGTATATATAGAATTTTTAAAAAAAGTTTAAAAAGTCAAAACTGTGAATTTGACTAAGAATGGATGATTGAGATTGAGTTTGAAAAGGTAAAGTGAAATTTTTTTCGTTACCAAACGGGCTCTAAGTAAATTGAGTGAAAAACATAAATATTGTTGTAAAACTACCAAAATCTCGAACAAGAAATATATGGGGAGATGGAGAGAATGAGAGACGAATTCTCATTAAGGTGTAATTCATATTACAAACTTAAGCCCCTATTTATAGGGGTGATCAATGGCACAATCATTATATGTAAAGTTTATAGGGGTACAATGGTAATTGGTCATTCACATAATATATTATTTATAATATTTTTCCTTGAATGATCTATTCCGCAATTGCTAGTCTCGTTAAAAACCTTGGTAAGAAAATCCAGTGGAATAAAACTTGAGCGAAGGAAAAAGAGTACAGTTGCTCCCCTGATGTTGGTCATCGTCAATCATTGAGTCTAACATTCAAGTAGAACAAATCATGTACTGAATCTTGAAGTTCTGAAGTACTGCCTTGTTAAAACCTTGTCAGTAAAACCCAGTGGGATAAAAGTTGAACTAAGGAAAAAGAGTACAGCCGCTACCTCGTTAAAACCTTGTCAGGAACACCTAGTGGGACAAAACCTGGAAGAAGAAAAAAGAGTACAGTAGGATTCTCCCCCTGAAGTGTGCAATCAAGCATTCATGAGCTTCTTGAACATTGATATCATCTTTCGTCTGGAATATGTATATATATAGAAATCTCTTTGTGTGTAGTCGATATCATAACATTCTTCATAAGATGTCTATGATTTTCTTCATTTGTTGATATCATTTCAGTACAAAAATGTGTTGCTGAATTATAGTTCATAGATAACTGTGATAATGTCTCAAAAACCTTGCTAAGAAAACCCTGTGGGACAAAACCTTAGCGAAGGAAAAAAAGTACATTATTCCCATTAATTCTCATTAATACGTCACAACTGCTGCCTCATTAAAAACATTGCTAGGAAAATCCCGTGGGACAAAACCTCAGCTAACGAAAAAAGAGTGCAACGCGTATTTATTCCTTTCAGGGAAATCACAAGTATATTGATGAAATCTCGAATCTTTTCATCAAGCATATAATTTATGATGAGCTTTATATAAATTGTTCATAACTCATTCATGAGTCATAACATGCTATATCAAGCAATGTTTTACTAATTTACCGATTGCATCTTTTACTTCTGGTGAATAATCAAATCCAGAATTCACTTCTGGTGAATAATTAAATCCAGAATTCACTTCTAGTGAATAATTAAAACATATTCATTTTCATATTCACTTCTAGTGAATACTCTAATATTCATTTTCAAATTCACTTGTAGTGAATAATCAACTTTCCAGATATCAATAATAGTACACTCCAATTTCAATTTCAACATATTATATCATGGAGTCATATATATCATTCTTTAGCGATACTACTCTGGTATATTGAATCTTTCAATGATTATACATGTATGTTCTTACATCTCATAAACCACAATTTCTAATTAGTATAAGTATAATCAATCATTGAAATAGATATCAATTTTTACATATGAGGTTCAATCATTTTACTTGAAATCCCAATGTACTGCGATCAACTAGTACATCAAAGAATACTAATTTAGATTTTCAATTTAAATCCCTAAGCTTTTGATTTCCAAAAATACTAATTTAGATTCATTTTCTTATTGGCTAGATGAAACGTTTGGAGATTTAGAAGAATAAAGTAATTATTCCTGCTCAACTTCCAAACTTGTGCTTTAAGATAGACTCGTCCCCACTAATTAATTTAGATTATAATTGCATGTCTTTATGTGATTTTACGTGATTTATGTGCATGCATGAGACGAGACGAGAATATCTCTTATGAGATAAAATGAGAAATGATGTTATGCATAACTTACGTGTTTTAATGCATGAGACGAGACTACCCACATCCTATGTTTTTAAAGAGCCTTTGATTTTTAAAAATAAAAGAGCCTATGATCATGATGATGATGTCACTGTGTAAGTTGCATAATTATGTGTCCAATTATTCTGTAGATTAATTATTGACGATGAGTCTACTGAGTATTTCTATGAAATGCTCATTCCTTTTTTTAACAACATTTGCAGATTTTGGAGATGGAGGCGCGTGATGGACGTGATGGTAATAATAATTAAATAATGGAATTTTTATTCTTAGCACAGTTATTTATGTTTTTAGTAGTAATGGATTTTTGAGAATTTATATTGCTAGAAAATTTTATATCCTTTGTTAAACGATTTCTTTTGAATTGTTATTTAAAGAATTTCAAAGTTATTAAAATTTTATCTACCATTTGGTTTTTATTAAATGTTGTAAATTATGAGAAAAATTTATTATTCTTCCGCTAAATCGTTATTTTTAAAACTTAGAGGAGACGATGACGTGGCGTTCCAGGTGCTTTAGAATAACTCCCAAAGTACCAAGATGAGAATCATACATTTTGATCTCACTCATTGGTATATTAAAGAGATCAAGCTAGTGATTTAGATTATAGTCTATCAACCATATGTCTTGCCAATTCTATGAAAAATTTCGCATGCAACGATTCGTCTTTTACGATTGTGTAATATTTTTCATTTGTACAAATAAATACTGGCTTTACATATTTAAGTGTTTGGATTTCAAGTCATTGAACAATAATCCCTACATTGGGGTTTTATATTTGGCCAAAGTATCATAATTTCATCAACCTCATTTTCACAACAGAGTTGTATATTTATTTGATTTATTTATCGATTCTATTTCATCTCAATATAACATATAGAGATCTCTTTATATTTTCTATCATCAAGTACATAAATCTCTTATCATTTGACTACGTCCCTTTTACTTACCATGAGTATTTAGCCTCAAAGGAATCATCTAAATTTTTCAAGAGATATTTGTTTTTGGAATTGATTGTCATTATACTTCAGGCATAATTACGCTTTAGGCGTGTTTTCCCCATAATGTTCACAAATCTTATATTATATCAATCGGTTAAAAATGCCGCAACATATGTCATTCATATTTAGGGATATAATCTCAATCATATATCTGAGTGCATTTTGGTGGAGTGTATACATATTACACTTCTTAGAAATCATAAAGCTTCTTGAGGTAATCCCTGTTTGACATAGAATATTGTTGTATGATAAACAATTTCTAAACAAGTTATTCTCATAGCAAATAATTTGAAGCTTTTAATCGGGATTATCTAACCGTTCATTATAGAACTTCTTGTTCAATATGATTTTATTTCACTCCTATGTATGAATATTTGGTTCAATACAATATATATGAACTTCCGGTTCAATACAATGTATATTTCACTTATGAACTTCTGGTTCGATACTATATACATATTTCACTTGTACGTATGAACTTCTGGTTCAATACAATATTTACTTGTTCGAATTTATAAATCAGTAAACCTTGATTTATCATATCTAAAAAGGTGATTAGACCGAAATCACAAGAAAATTATCCTTGTACCCATCTTTTGATTACAAATCTTTTCCTTTTTCTTGGTGGAATAAATGAGACGCGGAGACACCGCTCTTTTACGCATTAAATAATGTATTTAAATAAATCACTTGGAAAGAAGATCATATCCATCAAAGTGGATGTTATATTATCAAATATTCGCAAATACTACTCCAATCTTCCGATAAATAATTTGAAAAAGATTTACCGAGTTCAACTCGAAAGATTGAGGCTGCTAATGGATCAAGGTATCCCAGAAGATGTTCGTTGGTTGATCGAAGCAAAAGTTCAATTAGCTGGTGAATTACCAGATTCATTTTCTAAGCACATGCCTGGTTTAGGTAAGAGTACTTTTGCAAAGAAGCGAAGAGCAAAAAGATTGAAAGGTTGTTACAAATGTTCTTGATGAACACGTGATACCAGTTGTAAATCAATAGGATATTCATCTATAAATCGAGATGATAAAATAGATTTCATTAAGGGTAGGCTAAGTAAGGAGTCATTAGATGATATTCTACTGACTCTTGAGACGACCCTTCTGTATATGTGTAGCGTGAGCTACTATCTTTATGGGCTCAATTAAACAATGATAAAGACCGTTATAGTCTCAAAAATATAATAGCAAAAGATCATGTTTGCCGGCTGTTATAAACAATGATGTTTTGACTACTCATCATTGATACAAGCTAAATCAGTATGGTGTATATATGTATACATATATATTTTAACAAAGTATTTTGTATTTTCATTTCGCGTATTAACAGATTGTTACTGAGAGATCACCCAAAGATTGTCCATTATGGAAAATTAAATATGCTATCAGAGATATGATCAAAAGTGGTGTCATTTAGTCAAAAGTAATTAGTAACTTTTTCAAAAGATGAACAGTAAGTAGTGAATATTTTTGAGTTTAAAAAGTCAAGTAATTTCACAGTTTAATACATCCCAAAATAACAATTTCTTGTAAGTTTTCCTTCCTTATACTCTTAAAAGATGGAAGGATCAAAATTTCGACAGATCAAAACTATCTATGTATTTTGTGGATCAAAAATCGGGAAAGACTTTGAATATCTAGAAGCATCAGTGCTTCTAGGGAAGAAGTTGGGAGAGAGAGGTATCAATTTATTATATGGAGGGGGCAGCAGTGGATTGATGAATTGTGTTTCACAATCCGCTCAAACAGAGAAAGCGAGAGTGATATGTGTTATACCTGTTCCTTTAGCTGACATCACATGCAAAACACGAGGGCATGAAGTACAGACGTTATCTATCCATGAACGCATAACTTACATGTTATATGGTTCTAATGCCTTCATTGCCATACCTGGAGATTTTGGTACTTTAGAGGAAATCTTTAATATTACCTCCTGAGCTCAGCTAGGTCTCCATACTAAGTCTATTGGACTTTTAAATATTAACAACTTCTTCGATGGTTTACTAACATTTCTTGATTATACTATGAAATAGGGATTCATCTCTCCATTTTCTAGGAGGATCCTTATTTCTGCTCCCACTATCGATGAATTGTTGGAAAAGTTACAATCATATGTTCCCATACAAGATTCAACAGGAGTTAAGATAGATTGGTCGCAAGGAAGGGGTACCAAGCGAAAATGGAGTCCGGTTAATGTAAATTTATCTTTTTGAATCTCCAAAATATTGTGGGTGATAGAGTACGGAGTATTCTTACTCTTGAGACACACCTCTAATATTTGAACTTAATCTTGTGAACCTCAAAAAGATTCGAAGTGGTAGAGTATGGAGTATTCTTACTCTTGAGACACACAAAAAGATTAGGGGTAGTAGAGTACGGAGTATTAGTACTCTTGATACACACCTCTACTTTTGAGGATCATTAATGTTTCCCCCATTTTTTGTGTTTTGCATGTATCTTTTTTCTTAATATGTTTTAGTATGACCCCTTTATACTTCTTCAGGAGTAATAATAATAATATCATTTCAGTATGTTTAGATAATAATCTTTATTTCTTCTGGAGTAAATATGTACTACTTCTGGAGTACATAAGTGCTTGTGTAAGAAATTTGACCCAATCATATAATATTTATCTCATAATATTGATGATATTATTTTCACATTAGCCATGTCTGTAATATCATGCGATATTATCTTATCATTTATCAACATTTTTCTTGTTGGATAATTTATTTTCTTCTATCCTTTCAATACAGATATTGGTAACTTCGGGTACCGTTTGATAAAATATTTTCATTAAAATCCAACAACATTTTGGTAATGGTAACTTCTGGTACCATAAAATATTATCTAACTATTGGTAATGGTAACTACTAGTATCATTTGTTGAAATATCAAATAACAACAATATATCAAATTTATATGAGTAGAAATATTTATAACTTGTAGAACCAACCATATAGGTGGTAATGTAATATGCTTAAAACTAGTAGAACCAACCATATAGGTGGTAACGTAATATACTTGAAGCTTGTAGAACCAACAATATAGGTTGTAATGTAATATGTATATTTAAAGATGATAAAACCAACCATATAGGTGGTGTCAACATAATGAAATAATTACCTTTCATAAGTGAGCCAGTCACATCTCCAGATCCAGTCAAGCCATTCATAATAGTTCACTACATTATAGTGAAGGCATAAATCCAATCCATAATAACTCAATACATCGTTTTGGTTCGACGTTCACAATTTTCGCTAGAATTGCTTCAAAAATAGTTTTTAAGAAACCATCAACTTTCGATCACCTAAAAATGTCCAAAACTGGACAACTGGTAATTCTGATATTTGCATCAAAGATGCTTGTCCTGCTGTCATTTATGGAAATAGTGGGCACCACTTCATCTTTAGTAAAGCCTTGGATACTTTTCAAATGTTGGCAGGGAAAGGCTATTGTTAGTGGTGACAGTAAAGTGATTCTTTAAATGTTGATAGCATGTTTATGTGTAACATGGGTTATAAATAAACATAAGATAAAATTTAGAAAAAGGAAGATCGGAGAGTGATGGAGAGAGTAAAATTTGGGTTTGTTTTCTTCTTCCTTGGTCTGAGTGGTTGAACAAAAGTGGTGGATTTAACTTGGGCTACTACAGATTTTAAAGAAAAAATCTATCGATTTTCAACCCCAAGATTGGAATTTTCAGAATCCCCATTAGTCAACTCCAAAGCTTTCCTTTTTGATTTTGTGATTCTCCAAAACATATCTTTTGCCTAATGATGGAATTGCAAAGGAACAAAGATTTGTATGAAAAGCTTCCCAAATCACCTCGTCTAGTGTGCCTTGAATGAACATGGAGAATGTATAGAAGAGAGAAAGACATTTTCGTTGACGAGGTTATGGTCTTATGGATTGTTTTTGTTTGATGTAGACTGTTTTTCTTATAAAATATTTTGACGAAGGTCTCAATGAAGATAATGAAGTGGGTTGTACAGTTTCTCAATTTCTTTTTACAGATCTAAATTGATATTTTCAGATCTACACTTTTATGAAGTTTCTCGTGTGAAATGGATATAGGATTCTAGGAATATAAATTATCTAACTCAATTTGGCTAGAGTCTCGTGCTGATAACGTGTTGTAAAACTACCAAAATCTAGAACAAGAAATAGATGGGAAGATGAAGAGAATGATAGAAGAATTCTCATTAAGGTGTAATTCATATTACAAACTTAAGCTCCTATTTATTGAAGTGATCAATGACACAATCATAATTTATAAAGTTTACAAGAATACAATGTTAATTGGTCATTCACGTAATATATTATTTATAACAAATATAACTTATATCGAATCGATTAATAAAATATTACTTCCAATAATCCCGTAGTTTTGCGATTACATACCCAGAAAACATCTTCTGAAAATGGCTAAGACCCTCCAACTTCCAATTATCGACCTCGCTTCCTCCGACTACATCTCCACCTCTTCCTCAATTCGTCAGGTCCATTCTTTTTCCGCTGTTAATTGATGCATAATTCTGCAAGAAAAAAATTGATGTGCTATATGAAGTTTCCACTTGATTTGTTCTTATTTTTTGTTTCTATTGGGCAATGTTTGTTGTGTGAAACAATAAGATAATTGGCTTCTTCACATTAATACACCTTTTTAAGCTTAGTCAAACATGCTGATTGTATTTCGTGTTCTGTATTACCCCCTGTTTAACCGGAATATAGTTAATAGTTTGTAAAGAAGTAAATCTTCAGAGAACATGTGGTTACCGGAATGGATTTTGTAAAAAATGACTTTTCAGAGAACGTGTGGTTAAAAATCAAGGAGAATTTGCGGTTAGAAATGAGTTGCAAAAAGTTTTCACTGGATACTATGTTGTGATAAAAATGTTTTCTTGATATCACACACAATAGTTAGTGTGTGTGAGAAATTACTGTTATGTTGATAAAAGATAAAAACTCAAGAATATTAAAATTTAAAACACATGCAATGGTAAAAACTAAACAAGTACATGCTAAGGAGATGCTTATACCTAAAATAATTATTTATGTATGTGTACTTTAAGTATAATTTCTTGCAATTACTTAGCTCATTCAAACTACTTTTTATCCACACATTTCGTGGGACCACAAGTATTATCCACTTATTCATCACTCATTTCCATCTATTTAATTATTAAACCATTTATGAACACTTCCCAAACACGTATGCATATATGTGTGCGTACATATAGGTTAAAGGAATAATGGATGCATGTTTCAGTAATTGGATATTTGCTTGCAATGGATTGTATGATGCTGATGAAATACTATTCCTTTGAGAATGCTCATGCATTCTGTTGTCTGTTTATGATAAGTGAATTTTGTCCTCGGGTTTGGCGATGCCAAGATTTTTTTTTTTTTTTAGTGCGAGGTCATTTGATAATTTATCATCGTATCAGAATTTATCACTAAGTGTTCTAATATAATCCTTTTGCTTATAGAATGGATTTGTTTCGATTCACAATTGTTCAATATAATAAAGATATAAAATTTCTAGACTACAACAATATTCTACTCGTATACAGCAACACCTGGTATACTATTTTCCATGGTACATATCTTCAAGTGCATGCACTCATGCTCACAAAAACTCTCTCTTTAAAAGAAACTGCTCTTTCCAATTCAAATAAAATTTTAAAATATCCATGAAAAGAGACGTGAACTAGAAAAATCAGAAGTAAAAAGATCTAATTCTTTGTACTTGTTAAAGACTTGGATCCATATCCTATTTCACATGTATATATATACAACTTAACATGCTCAAGGTCTTATCTTATCCATTATATGGCTCATATTTCGTTGCCTGAAAGGTTATGTTTTCTTGAAAATGTGCTCACAGTATGAGTAGTTTTGTAGGCATGCACGAATTGTGGTTTCTTTTACCTTATAAATCATGGAGTGGAGGGAGACTTGTTACATGAAGTGCTTGAAGGGAACAAATTTTTTTTTGAACTCCCCCTTGAAGAGAAGATGAAACTGTTTCGCAAAGAACATAGAGGTTACACACCACTATATGCCGAAAACCTCGACCCATCTTCTAGTTCCAAAGGTTTCTCTACTGCTTTGGGGCATCTGATACAATTTACTTGTCTTTTTTTGTATTCCTTTTGTAGATAGTGATTAGATGCTCTTAAGCTAAGGATGGTAGCTCCCATAAATGTTCTGACTGATTATCTAGACGAGCATTATTGTGCATTCAACCTATTTTCTGTTTGAGAATTTTGATCCATGCAAACCTCTTTAAAGTCCGGTTGTACAGTAACTAGCTCGTTCAAGTGGTGCCAGTTCTGATGTAACCTCAATAGTTAAGTTGATCACGATATGATCAAATACTTTCTGGTCGTTTGAGACCTTGCAATTGGTATTGGTCTCCGAAATATTTGGAGATGCTCTGGGAAAAGGTTTACTTGTTACTAGTTCTTGCCTATCCCATCCAAATGCAGAGTTTAGGATTCTAGTTTATGTTCATTTGTATCAAGCATTGTTTTGAGATGATTATATATTTGTCTTGTAAGTAACAATACCAAAATAGAGTTTTTCTTTCTGTTTCCCGGTACATCTGATAGCAAGGAGGAAATGGACATGAGTTATTTACTAATCAATTGTGAATGTGAGACATGTAGAATTAAGCTCTGCACTAACTGTTCTCCAAAAATAAAATTCAGGTGACTCGAAAGAAAGCTTCTACATTGGACCTCTTGAAGACACGACATGTGGATACTTGAATCAATGGCCTCCAGAAGGTGCTTGCATTTGCCGAATTATCTATCTTGTTTTCTAAATATTTCAATTACTAATAAGTTTTTGTTAATTTATTAATGCTAAATGAAAACTGCAATTTTTTTCTTGTTCAACGCTGCTTGTGTCGCTTTAATTCTTAGCCAATCTGTTGCCATGCTTGGAATGTCTAATTTTAATATCGATATTTGGGCGTGCATTTGGGAGAGGGGGGGGGGGGGGGGGATGGGATTTCTTCTGAATATTTACAAATGTGTTTATTCTTCAATGTCTCCAGAGATTCTGCCATGTTGGAGATCTATCATGGAAGACTACTACAAAAAAGTCCTGTAAGTGTTATAAAATGTTTATAATCTTCCATAACATTACCTCCTTAAATGGATGAGATATCATTCTTGCTAACGTATATCTTATGCAAAATAGCATACCAGTCCATCTACCTAATAGATCCATGCATCCCAGTGCCTAATGATGATTTTTGAACGGCGACCCTAATCGAAATGCATACGTTTGTACCATCAGGAGTAGCAAATACAATGGGTGCACTAATCGATAAGATTGATGAAGTAGCAATTAATGTAAAAACAGCCAAATGGAAAACAAGATTCAAAAAATGTGAATAAATAAATAAATCAAGTCATACTGTTAGTCATTTGGAACTCTGTTAGTACCTTACCTAGTATTTGTATTTTCCAAATAAGCATGTTTGTGAAATTGCTTTGCGATTTGCATTATTTCATATCTAGAAATCTTTGATTCTTTGTTTTTTATTTTTGTATTTTCAGTCAGTTTCTGTTTCTACATGCTTTAGATGCATGAAAATTGCCACTCCATGCATATTGAGAAGCTATTTTGGTTGAGTTACTGACCTATTGCAATCCTGCTTTTAGAACGCGAACCTTCTTGTCACTTATGATTTAAAAAATTAGTCTCAGGGAGAACTAATGTAGTTATTTCTGGTTTTACTACCTTAGGGAAGCTGGAAAAAGACTCATCTCATTAGTTGCATTGGCACTGAACTTAGAGGAAAACTTCTTCTATGACATTGGGGCATTAAATCAACATAATAGTTTTCTTCGCTTGCTACACTATCCAGGTTTAGTATCTGAAATTTACATCATTATATATTAGCTTGATCTTTTGCATGCAGTAACTTGAGAAACAGTGCCTCCTTTGCACTTTTCTGTGCAGAGGATGGAATTCAATGTC
Organism: Ligustrum vulgare; assembly: GCA_963555705.1. Lineage (NCBI taxonomy): Eukaryota > Viridiplantae > Streptophyta > Magnoliopsida > Lamiales > Oleaceae > Ligustrum > Ligustrum vulgare. The sequence continues at coordinate 48,578,375 of OY743180.1, forward strand.
TTTCATTGTTCAAAATTATAATCTGTTTCAGTAACTTGACGAAAAATGCTCTCAAGGATTTTTTTTTCTATAACCAAATGTATTGTTCTCCTCCTTCCTTTAGATACTATATTTCATTGACTTGACTATAGCTAGTAGTCATATTCTCTAAAGTCATCTTATGGATTGATCCCCCATTCAGTGAACTTCGGTCCCTCCTACTGGCCGCCCGTTACAACCCTATGCCACCTATACCACTCCTCTAGCTAAGAATTATGTCAGAGTCAGTCACATTGAGCAAACACATCTGATAATCGAGGATGGGGCAAAAAGGCCTCGCTGAAATTGGGATTCGAATAGGACAACTTCCATTAGCAACGAAAAAACATGACTTCTAGATAGAGCATTGATTACCAGAGAGGAATTTTAGATGTAAATTAGTACATATTTTCGATATCGAGTATGTTTTTTTCTCAGTGGATCGTGATAGAAAGCCCAGTCTTTTTATCGTGACATGTAGCTACAAATAGAAATACAACTGCTTATTCTAATTACAGCTGGTAATACAACAATATCTCAGAACATCTATACATCTACATAGCTAAACAATCTATCTTAAGAGAGTGAGTTAAGTAATAACATTGTCATATATTCCAACAGTTATATAGCGGCTTACTAATACCCATCTTGTCACAACTGATAGAAGAGCTTTTAAGGATCTCCTTTGATAATTAATAATGAAGTATTTGAAGTGGTTCAAATATTATATAAGCACCATTCACCTTCTCCAAATGGCACGCGTATGAGCTCTCTCTTTCTTCATTTTTTTTTTTTTTTTATGAAATACACAATTGCATATAAACATTTGGTTACATGTAAATCCACATGAAGGATTCAGTGACTACCTGTATTTGTATGGGTCCAGATATGGATCTCTCGGTTGCAGATTCAGGAGGTAGTTGGATTAGATCAATGTGCGTTATGTTATTTGGATCTGAGTTTTGATTCCGCTGTTCTCGTCCTTATTCAATCCATTATCTGGCCTAAAATTCTCGTCGCTACACTATATTTTTGGTGGCGCAGGTTCTGGTCAAATCTAATGTACAACTAAAGCATAACAGATCATATTGAACAAAAGTTAATTTAGGCCAAAAAACAAGAAACTCACAATTTTAACGGGACTTTGGTGGACAGACGGATAAAGATGGGTCGTTTCTTTGATTTTGTTTGCTTGTTGTTTTACAGGTGATCTAGGACTTGCTGATGAAGAAACCTACGGTGCTTCTGCTCATTCAGATTATGGAATGATAACTCTTCTGGCAACAGATGGTGTCGGTGGGCTTCAGGCATGTTACACTTGTACACTGAGTCTAATTCACAGCTTTGACTTCATTCACAAAATGTTTCACTTATCAATTGACTTTCACACTGTTGACAGGTTTGCAGGGAAAAAACTAATGAGCCACGGGTCTGGGAAGATGTCCATTATGTCCCTGGGTTTGTTCATGATTCTAGTTTAGATTTATTGTCATATCTTGATGCCTTGATAAAACAGGATTTCCATGCTAATCAACATTTAATAAATAGCCAGGTTAAATGAATCAATCACATAAAATGGGATAATCACTTATACTTTGTTAATTTGGATTATCTTACCAATGATACAATGCATACTGCATAGTAATCCATTATAATTTTGAGTTCTTATAATTGCAATTGAACATCGTGCTAATTTTGTAAGCTAAGTTATTAATGTTGGTGAAGGTCGTAGCTATTATGATTATCATGAAGAATTATAGTCCTTGAGGAATTATTTAAAGCTTGTAAATCTGATTAATAGCATTATGCCGTCCTACTTGCATTGTAACATAAATATAAATGAGGCTTGGATTTGAGAAGAGCAATGAAACATGATGTCACCCCAGTCTAAATCATCCATCAGCGTTAAGGGCAATATAGAAAAATATCTGGGGAAAAATTGGCATTTGAATGAAAAATGCACGTGCCTATTCCTTTGTCATCAGATGATACAACAAACAGTAGTTATCCAACAGTAGTAAGGAGAGAGAGAGAGAGAGAGAGAGAGAGAGAGAGAGAGAGAGAGAATAAAACACTCCAAGAATTTGTGTTGTTACAAACTCCAAGTTTGGTATTTGAAGCATTAATCTTTTTCCATCAGTGTTAAGGGCAATGTACAAAATATTTTCGGGAAAGTTGGCATTTAAATGAAAAATGCACGTGCCTGTTCCTTTATCATTAGATAATAACACAAACAGTAGTCTAAAAAAAAACACACTTTAAGAATTTGTGTTGTTACAAACTCCTAGTTTGGTATTTGACGTATTAATATTTCACCACGTAATGAAGGATTAAATATGAGTTTAAATTGTCCTTACAAGCATTGTACAACGATAAAGTAGAAGTTGAAATTAGAGGATCTGAGGTTTGAATCTTGGCTCTTGAAAAGTAGCATTTAAATGCTGGAAGACAAGTGCTTACATGGAGGTACGGTCATGATCCACTCTGTCGCCCCATGTCATAAAAGGGTTTCATGGGAGGAGAATCGTTGCCCAAATATTTACTTCAAGTGTGCATAAGTTGTAACCACCTTCGGATTTACCTGGAGAGTGAACCAAGGGGGAAGCCGCTCTCTTCAATATTAGTCGGAAAAAGTTTTGGCACCGGAGTCATTAAAACAAATAAAAATATATGAGTTTAAATTTCAAAGGTAGAAAACTGAGCTTCAAATGTCATTTCTTCATTTAGCTACATTTAGTTGTGTATATATATATATATATATGTAGGAAGTGCAGTTTCCCAAATTTTTATGTTTTCTCTCCCAAGTTACTGCAGGGCCTTCATTGTTAACATTGGTGACATGATGGAGAGGTGGACAAATGGTTTGTTTCGGTAATTTATCACTTTGACACTGAAAAAGCATTTTCCGTATATAATCCTTCTTACATACTATTTATTGGTACGTTTGATATGAGTTGTTCAGTCAACATTGTTTAGATAGATCAAAGAAATCCACTTCATTTTCTTCATGCTGCTATTTTCTACGTAGGTCAACATTGCACCGAGTAATGCCTACAGGACAAACCCGTTACTCTGTAATCATTTCTACTCTTTGATCTCCATCTTTTGTTCATATTAGCGCTCATTTCTCATATATGACTGGTTTTGTGTATTTTACTGAGGGTCGGTGAATTAATTTTTAGAAAGATTTGGCACCCAAGTCCATATGGCAATGACTATTGTCTAATAGATCTCTAATCTTCAATGTCCTTTTGAATCTATTACACACACACACACGCACCCCAGATGTTCAATGGTTCGAGCTTTTACTTGTTTTAGATACTCAATGAAATCATAACTTATGCCAAAGTTATGTATCCCACACTGTTAATCGAGTGTAAATTATATCCGCTCTTTTGACCAATCTTGGAATGTTGAGAAATTCACTTGCCAATGGCTGCCTATTTTTTTTTTTTTGAAATAAATGCAGATGGCTTTCTTTTTGGATCCAAATCCAGATTGTGTGGTGGAATGCCTCAAGACTTGCTGCAGTGAATCATATCCTCCAAGGTATATGAACATGTAAACTTTGATAGAAAAAAAATATTGTCCTTTGGAATGATGAAATGAAATTCCTTAAATGAATCGAAGTAAAAGGTTCTTTCTTTATATTTGCATGTGCTTGATTGTTCCTTCCTGGCTTTGCTAGAGAATGGCAATGATGCTTAATTGCTTATGGTTTTGACTGTTCACAGATTTCAGCCAATCCGAAGCGGAGACTACCTGGAAGAGCGCATCAAACTTGCATATGGCGCATGGAGCATGTCTATCTAAGCTTACAAGTAAGTCCAACTTACTTTTAATTGAACTTTCATTCCAAACATATTTTTCCAACTTTGACTAACAAGAAAAAATATATACTAAAAAACTTATTTAATTTTTTTAAGTTTTGACCAAAAAGCGCTTACTTTTGCACTTGCAAAACTCAATTTTTGAAAGCGCGAGTTTCTAGGAAAGTAAATTCTAAACACAACTAGACATGCTAGGCAAGTTCCATTGTTAATTGATAATAATACATGAAAGACTGGGTTTAGCTGTTTCTTTAATTTTATTTTTTCTTTTAGTTTTGCTAGTGAAGCATTAATTTTGCATGGGTTGAACCTCCATTTCTTTAAAATGCAGGAGAAGATGCTGCTTACACGAGAATATGGGCAAAGAACTTCTATGTTACTTTTGTTGATAATTGGGATATATTGATATAATAACGCTGATAGTCTTGTACTACAATGAAAAAATACTGCATATAGTTGAAAAATAACGAAATAACCGAAAAATTCTAAAGAATAAAAATACAAAGAGGAAATTGCATTTCATAACACAATTTGCCTTTGTATCAACAGAAATGACACTTTTTGATAATTATTATGACAAATATAATAATTTATTATTTGTTTGCCATTTAAAGAATTTTTTATGCCATATGAATTCTACTTACATAGATTTGACATGTATTAAAAATGGTTCAAAACAGCATAGTTCGTAAAATCAAAACACTATTATCATGTTTTGGATCTTTTTGAATCTCTTGTGGTGGATGTTTGATTTTTATCTTTTGATCGATTTCTAACCTTTCATTAATTGCCCGGGTATGTCTGGAGGTATTTGTAATTAAATTAACTACAGGGTCGGTGTTTTTATTGTTTTGACGGGTATGTCCGTGTTTGTATGTATGTTCTCTCGCTTGACTATGTCTAAGTTTTGTATAGCTCCATAGGCTAATTTTGGCTACAGTGCTATGTCTTTTTTCGGGTATGTTCGGAGATTTTGTAACACATTTGATCTATAAATTTTTTACATTTACGATTAAAAAAAAAAAAAAAGTTCAAAAAGTAGATAAAATCTTCAAAAACATACTCATATCTGTCAGTCTCTACAACACCCATCATGGGACTCGTGAAATCACAAAAAGAGAAAAATGACTCTCCTTTCATCTATCCAAAATCTCCGCTCCTGATCTCCTACCCGTTGGAGTGTAGGTTATCCTACCCTCCAGCGTGAAAATCAAGAGGCTGCAGCCTTTTGTAATATTATAATAAAAATATTGTTATAATATTATTATAATATTGTTCATTTGGCTGCAGCAAGTGCTGCAGCTTTTTGTAATATTTTTTTTTTTAATTTTTCCCTTATTTATTCGTCGTTATCGTTTTTTTTTTTTTTTAAATAACGTTACTTGCCGGGAATTTTTTTTTTTTTGTTTCTGATTTTTTTGACGTTACTTGTTAGTAATTTTTTGTCTTTCCGATTTTGTTACGTCGTCTTTACAATTTTTTTCTTGAAAAAAATAAGAACCTAATTTCAAAAATCAAATCTAATATAAAGATAGAAAACTTGTATTATAATATCAGTTCAACTTATTTAAAAAAAAAAAAAACATCATCATGTTATAACGTAAAATACATCATCAATTTGACAATAATTAAAACTCTACCATTGAATAACATTAAATTAATTATCACTTAAATCGTAATTGTCTTCACCGTCCTCGTCGTTACCCGCGAACTCATAATTTTGAAATTCTGTCATTTTTGTGTGTCTGTTGTGAAATTGCGGGTAGTATGTGTTTTGTTCGACGTTCATCGTATTGCTGTTGTGCAATAAACATGTGTCAATATCGTTATATGAATATTAACGAGTGAAGAAAAAATACGTATTTAATTGGAAAGAAAGGATACCTTGAAATAAATTGTGGACATGTTCTTCTATCATGGCCTGTTCTGGAGCAGTGACCACATTGTCGTTGTGATTGGGTCATACCCTTCTCCTTGGCAGATTTCAAGCGTTTTCCACATCCTTTAGCCCTTATGGGTTGTGGATCCATTATTGTACCAGTGATGTCTTGAGACCTCCCCTTAGCCTCAAAGCGTGGTGGGATGCTCCCCTCACCCTCGTTATTCTCCCTGACCGTCATTTTCATTTCTCTCATTCCTTTAAGTACGTAATTGCTTGAAATTTGCGTTAATGACGCCTCCTCGATTAGGTCATTAGACTCACGTCTCAAAGTGCGAAGTCGTGAAGCAACTGAGACTTCCTCAGTGAATGTCTCTACGGGGTCAAACACTGGATTCGCTTTTACATTCTTGGTCCACCTGGGCATAACGTACATTTGAGGCAGAAGCATTATATCTTTTTTGCTCAAAATGCGTAGTTGTTTCTCGAAATAGAATCTGCCCAAAAACAACGTGTGAAAACACCATTTTCAAGCTCATGCGAAAAATAAAAATTATCATCCCTTCGTTTTTCATGCTCCATATGTTGTACGAAAGACTCCGCATCACGTCCAATAAGTTCCATGCGCTTATCTCTTTGATGATTTCTTAAATCTCTGTCGGTGTGACCCACAGATGATGGACCACCTGACTCGATCTCAAATAAACGCATCTGCTGCCAAGTCGGAATATTTGCTTGAGTAAACTGTTCGGACAATGATTTTTTTGAAGCAGAGACACTACGATGGGAGCGTAGCAAGTGAACTTTGCTCGGTGTAGTGAGAGGATGATTGTGATGTTGAACAAAATGACTAACTTGCCAAGTATCACCCAAACGATTTACGACTGACATCTTAGCCTCACACTCACACCGTGTGTGGTCTCGACTGCGTTCTCCGGACCTCTGTTTGGAGTACTTTATTTCGTTCTGGTACTTTTCATCTGTTTTTCCCTCGTTCGAACATGTGAAAACCTTCCAGTAAAGTTCATTACTGTCTTTTCTTCGTTTCGAATTATGAATACGAATGCTGAAACCCGCCTCCTTCGCATAAGCGTTGTAAAATTTTTTAGCATCTTCTGCTGATTCGAATTCTTGGCCAACAATGGGAATAAAAATCTCGGATACTTGAGGCACAAATATATTATCATTCATTTCCATCACTGTATTTATATATGAAAATAAATTAGAAAAAATCATATTTGAAATTAAAATATTTGACAAAATTAAATATAAAAAAAATTAAACACCTTACCCAACTCAAATATGTAGTAATCTTCAAAAAATTATATAATTGGCACTTGTCGAAAGTGCTTGCTAGTATGCACACTTTACTCTATTTTATTTCTAAGAATTTTTATGTGAAATTTTGAATGATATTGAAAAAATAGTGTTGATTTTATTGGTGTATATATAATAATTTTTTTTGAACGTTTTATGACCGTTGTTTTTTTACCGTTTATTAATGCTACTAACGATAAAAAAATTATAACGTTACAATTTATAAAAAAAAAAAAAATTAAAAATTAAAAAGTAGTCAAAGGCTGCAGCTTTTTGCTGCAGCCAAATGAACAATATTAAAATAATAATAAAAAAAAAAAAATTTAGTACAAGAGGCTGCAGCATGATGCAGCCTCTTGATTTTCACGCTGGAGGGTAGGATAACCTACCCTCCAGCGGGTAGGAGATCAGATGCGATAGGTTATCCTACCCTCTAGCGGGTAGGTTATCCTACCCTCCAGCGTGAAAATCAAGAGGCTGCATCATGCTGCAGCCTCTTGTACTAAATTTTATTTTTTTTATTATTATTTTAATATTGTTCATTTGGCTGCAGCAAAAAGCTGCAGCCTTTGATTACTTTTTAATTTTTAATTTTTTTTTTTATAAATTGTAACGTTATAATTTTTTTATCGTTAGTAGCGTTAATAAACGGTAAAAAAACAACGGTCATAAAACGTTCAAAAAAAATTATTATATATACACCAATAAAATCAACACTATTTTTTCAATATCATTCAAAATTCCACATAAAAATTCTTAGAAATAAAATAGAGTAAAGTGTGCATACTAGCAAGCACTTTCGACAAGTGCCAATTATATAATTTTTTGAAGATTACTACATATTTGAGTTGGGTAAGTTGTTTAATTTTTTTTATATTTAATTTTGTCAAATAATTTAATTTCAAATATGATTTTTTCTAATTTATTTTCATATATAAATACAGTGATGGAAATGAATGATAATATATTTGTGCCTCAAGTATCCGAGATTTTTATTCCCATTGTTGGCCAAGAATTCGAATCAGCAGAAGATGCTAAAAAATTTTACAACGCTTATGCGAAGGAGGCGGGTTTCAGCATTCGTATTCATAATTCGAAGCGAAGAAAAGACACTAATGAACTTTACTGGAAGGTTTTCACATGTTCGAACGAGGGAAAAACAGATGAAAAGTACCAGAACGAAATAAAGTACTCCAAACAGAGGTCCGGAGAACGCAGTCGAGACCACACACGGTGTGAGTGTGAGGCTAAGATGTCAGTCGTAAATCGTTTGGGTGATACTTGGCAAGTTAGTCATTTTGTTCAACATCACAATCATCCTCTCACTACACCGAGCAAAGTTCACTTGCTACGCTCCCATCGTAGTGTCTCTGCTTCAAAAAAATCATTGTCCGAACAGTTTACTCAAGCAAATATTCCGACTTGGCAGCAGATGCGTTTATTTGAGATCGAGTCAGGTGGTCCATCATCTGTGGGTCACACCGACAGAGATTTAAGAAATCATCAAAGAGATAAGCGCATGGAACTTATTGGACGTGATGCGGAGTCTTTCGTACAACATATGGAGCATGAAAAACGAAGGGATGATAATTTTTATTTTTCGCATGAGCTTGAAAATGGTGTTTTCACACGTTGTTTTTGGGCAGATTCTATTTCGAGAAACAACTACGCATTTTGAGCAAAAAAGATATAATGCTTCTGCCTCAAATGTACGTTATGCCCAGGTGGACCAAGAATGTAAAAGCGAATCCAGTGTTTGACCCCGTAGAGACATTCACTGAGGAAGTCTCAGTTGCTTCACGACTTCGCACTTTGAGACGTGAGTCTAATGACCTAATCGAGGAGGCGTCATTAACGCAAATTTCAAGCAATTACGTACTTAAAGGAATGAGAGAAATGAAAATGACGGTCAGGGAGAATAACGAGGGTGAGGGGAGCATCCCACCACGCTTTGAGGCTAAGGGGAGGTCTCAAGACATCACTGGTACAATAATGGATCCACAACCCATAAGGGCTAAAGGATGTGGAAAACGCTTGAAATCTGCCAAGGAGAAGGGTATGACCCAATCACAACGACAATGTGGTCACTGCTCCAGAACAGGCCATGATAGAAGAACATGTCCACAATTTATTTCAAGGTATCCTTTCTTTCCAATTAAATACGTATTTTTTCTTCACTCGTTAATATTCATATAACGATATTGACACATGTTTATTGCACAACAGCAATACGATGAACGTCGAACAAAACACATACTACCCGCAATTTCACAACAGACACACAAAAATGACAGAATTTCAAAATTATGAGTTCGCGGGTAACGACGAGGACGGTGAAGACAATTACGATTTAAGTGATAATTAATTTAATGTTATTCAATGGTAGAGTTTTAATTATTGTCAAATTGATGATGTATTTTACGTTATAACATGATGATGTTTTTTTTTTTTTTTAAATAAGTTGAACTGATATTATAATACAAGTTTTCTATCTTTATATTAGATTTGATTTTTGAAATTAGGTTCTTATTTTTTTCAAGAAAAAAATTGTAAAGACGACGTAACAAAATCGGAAAGACAAAAAATTACTAACAAGTAACGTCAAAAAAATCAGAAAAAAAAAAAAAAAAATTCCCGACAAGTAACGTTATTTAAAAAAAAAAAAAAAAAAAAAAAAAAAAAAAAAAAAAAAAAAAAAAAAAACCGATAACGACGAATAAATAAGTGAAAAATTAAAAAAAAAAAATATTACAATGCAGCCAAATGAACAATATTATAATAATATTATAACAATATTTTTATTATAATATTACAAAAGGCTGCAGCACTTGCTGCAGCCTCTTGATTTTCACGCTGGAGAGTAGGATAACCTACACTCCAGCGGGTAGGACTCCAGCGGGTAGGAGATCAGGAGCGCCAAAATCTCTTTCATCTTTCAAAATACCTAAACGTTTTCTCTCATAAACCTCCCACTCTGAAGCAAAAGTTTCGGCGCTGGGCGAAGTGAAGAATACAATCAAGGCCAGAACGTCAAAGACTCGAATCTTATTTTTTCCACTGTTCGTTTTATAGCAGAATTTCGCATCCACGTTGTCTTTGGTCTGCAGCTAAGGTAAATTTACCACACTTAACTTTCTTCATAGCTGTTTTAGTTGATTTCTAACCTACTGTTCACCCTCAATATGTTTTTGTTTATATATTTTTTTAGTGTATTTCTGTTCTTGAGTGCCATTTGAGTTCTTGCTTAAAAGTGGATATTTGAATGTGGATGGTTGAGTTATATTTTGAATCAATGAAACGAAGATATTAAGTCACGAAATAGCTTTTTAATTACTCAAATTTTGTATTTTGGAAACTGAGTCAGTTTTTTGGTATACAATTTTTTTCTTTTTCAAAAAAATTTAAAATAAAATGTAATCATACGTAAAGTTGGTATACGAAAAAATCCCTTGAGATTTTGGTGAAAATCTCTAGCTATTGCACTATCTTGTCGTGTATTCGTTAATTTACATCTTATTTTTTTCACATTTATTTTGGTAAGTTTTGAAAAATTTTACTTCGTTTTAACAAGCACATTTATTTGCAAATGTTCACACATTTACGTAATGTTTTGCTGTGAGTGAATTTGATGTAATATATAGTTCATATTTTGAGTATGGAAGTGGGTTTTCTGATTTCGATTTTTCCCTTAATGTTGTTACAATTTACTATTTTTGTTGTTGTGAAATGCAGCTGGGTTTTATATTTCATTTTTTAAATAATGAAGTAAATAGTGGATGTTTGGGGGAATTTGAAGTTGATGTTTTTTTTTTTTTTTTTGTGTGGTTAGGTTTCATCTTGTTCCATTAAGATTCCTGCGTGTTTTGTTATTGTTATGTCTATACTTGAGCACGAATAGGTCTGCTGAGATTATTTCCGTGATAGTTTTCTGCATCTATCGTGAAAAAACTCATTCTCAACAGATGAGTTCTGCAATTCTCGATAGTTTTTCATGTTTCCTTCTTTCATTAAGCATTTGTCAATTCTTGACAGTTGTTCATGTTTCCTTCTTTCTCAACAAATGAATTATGTATTCTCATCATTATGATATGTAAATAATTTGTTAGTTTTTGAAACTGACATCTTCATTGTTTTGTTCCGCAGATGATTTTCGCTTTAAGATAGTTGTCACCTAGGGCTGTAAATCTAAATCGCCAAATCGTTAAACCTAATTGAAATCGTAATTTTGAAATCGTTGGTTTGGGTCCACGCGGATCAGTCAACGTTTTTGGTTTTGACCCAAATCGAATCGCTTTCAAATGGTTTGGTTTAAGTTTCACTTTTTAAAATTCGTTTCAAACTGCCTACCCGCAAAAAAAATTACAACGAATATTTAATGACAAAATTATAGATTTATTTCACAGTTAATTTTTTTTTTTATAGAATTTGGCTTAAAAAAATTCCCAAGACTTATTCCATCAGTACACCTCAATTATTCAAGCCTACAAAATTACAGATTAATGTAGAATTACTTTTGTTCTCCTATAATAAGAAAAGAGTGATTACTTTTATTATATTTCTACACAGACACACATTTGGAATCCTGTTGTTTAGTGGTTTATATTCAAACTTTCTGTACCCTTCTATGAGCATTTGTCTAGGAAAGAAATGGTTATAATACTCAAAGATAAATACCTAACCAGCTGAACTTAATGGATCTAGTAATCAACCTTTTATTCTTAGAGATGGAGTTCATAATTTTTTCTATTTAGAAGAGGTATATATAATCTTTGATAAATGTTTATCTTCTTGGGAAATGTAAATAATGCTTTGAGTGGCTTTCACATAATTAGTTTAGTATTAGGCATGTTGAGTTTTCAGCTCTCCATCTCTGCATGTACCTTTTCTGTTCATTTGGCTCTCATTTCTTCATTTACTAAAGACTTATGTATAGACAGATCACAGATTTTACACTTTAGAAAATGGATCCCATTTTAGAATTAATTTTGATGTCTTAACTCAAAAATTCTATTCCAATATTTTTTTCAATTTGATCTAAATATATTAGTTTAATTTCGTTTGCAAACCGTGGTTTGAACTAGCACCAAACAACAAAAAATGATTTGGTTTGATTTAGTTTGGGAAATTAAATGATTTGGTTTGGGTTCGAAAAATTTCAAACCGTTATAAATTGTTTTATTTGAAAATTTATCAAAAACTTCCCAAACCAAACTGTTACACCCATATTAATGAGGAGATTAATGACCTATTCCAGGTTCTTCTCCCCTTTCCCCCATAGTTATAGACTTTGACGATGAGGATGTACCGCCCGTGTTATCTCGATCAACTTTTGAACTTATTAATTTTCTCGATTTGAATGATGTGATGAGCTCGATATCACTCGCAAATAACAAGAATTATAAAGAAATGTTTAACTATATGGTCCCTATGTTGATAGTTCGTATATTGCACCTGCATACCCACCATAAGGGGTAATTGTTATTAGTTTGGTCGATGAAGTTGATCAAGAAAATGCTAGTGACGTGCCTGTTCGCTAAAATCGTATATCGCAAGTGCACGATTCGCGTTCAAGTAGTAAAGTGGACTAGAAAAGTTCGGGTTATCGTACCCACGAGGATTGATTGATTTGTAATTAAAGTTATTGATTTCATTTTAAAAGAAAAATCAAGTAACATAAAAATATGGTTTGGTGGTGAATTACTAACTAAGTGACACAAATAAGAAACATGGCAATATATAAACTAGTTAATTAAAGCAAATAGATAACAATATGAAACTTAGAAAAAAATTAATTAATCTAAATACTTTGATGAAAATATAAACTTGATAATTAAAACAAGTTACATAACATAAAACAAAGTGAATATAGTTTTTATAACTACACTAATTTCTTAATTTCAAAAATCAATTAGTGGTAGTTAATTAATAAATCAAATTACATGAATTTTTTTTTAAAATTACCTAACATCCATGAACAACCTAAAATACTTGATAAGAAATAAACTAGTCAAAAAATTCCAACACAATAACATTAACTCATAATAAACTAACAACAACATTTAACAAACAACATAAACATATGAATAATACTCAAAATAACGATTAAAAACAAGAGAATAAAGAAAACTTCCCCTTTTTGAATAGTTCTTGAAGTAAAAATTCAAGACATCTTCACTTTGAACCAAGTTCCTTCATCAACCATAAATGTCTTCAACCACTCAAATATAAAACATTAATTGCACAAAAAGTAAATGACATTATCGATGGGAATATGAGAAAATAACAATAATCAAAAGCCCAACAATAATAAGCAACTTAAATGCACAATAACTTCATTAAACATAAAAACATTAACTTAACATTGCATTAAAAGTATGAAAAACAAGAGGAAAATTACAAAAGAAATTAAAAGAGGCAAGAACTTACTTGGTAAAACTAAAAAATCTGATTTTATCTATTTATAATATCCTAAAAATCATCCAAAAACCCTAAAAAACGCAAAGATCCGCATAAAATAGCTATACGGGCCGAATTGGGTCGGGCGGGTTGACCCGGTCTGGCCCGGAATTTTTTTTTTTTAAAGGCGCGCGATAGCGCGCTTGATTTTTTAGCGACAGGTTAGTCTCGCGTCCGTTTTGAGGTCCAAGTCGCGTTCGCGACTTGGTTCGAGCCACGCGCTCAGCTGGAGGGTGGTTTTGCAGCTAAGTCCCCAACTTTTCATATTTCTTTCAAATATGTCCTTCTAAAATTGCTCTTTAGGCCCTTCAACTTTTGAAATCTTGCAATTTGGTTCGTTGGTTAATTGCACGGGTTGTCCAAAACTTCCCGGAAGTGACAAAATGGTCCACAAACTTCCAATTTCAGCATAATTTGCACTCCTTTTGTGGTTTTTGACCTCAAACTTGGATATACACCTATTTAAACACAACATATGTATAAATTAGTAGATATTTGCTCAAGATATTCCAAAATACGCTAATTTAAAGGTATAAAAAGTGTATAAAAATGCACTTAACAAATACCCCCAAACTTAAACTCTTACTCATCTCGAGCAAGAATATCTACTAATACAAAAAGCAAATGAATGAATGATCAACAATGCTAGATAACTTGTAAATTCCTACTTGAGTGTAAAATTGCATGATTAATTCACAATTGTGTTTTCAAAGTAATACTACAAAAAGAAGTTGAGCTTATCTCATGTTTGATCGGTGTGTATGTGCACAGTCACTTCCAATTATCACTAAGGTTCAAAGAAACATTGTAGGAAATATAAATTTCAAAATAATACTATCCACCCTTAGTGGTCAATTTCATTCTTTACCCTCTCGTGACATTCATCCCCCCCCCCCCCATATTATTTCTTTTCTCTCCCAAAATGCAATCCTATGGGTGACTCTCAATTCACACATTTCTTTTTCCACTAAAGCTTGGTTATGACTTCCCAGCAATCTCAACAATCTAGATATGCAGTGACTCTCCACTAGATGAGTGTTTCAACATTAAAGTTTATACCAAACAATTCAAATCCACTGTTAATCTAAGCCCTTATGCTTATGCAAATACAAATGCATGATTTCTACAAACTAATGTGATGATTGCTCGTGACTTCCTCACTCCCTTAAGTTTTTTAATTGACCCATGTAACGAGCTTTAGGTCGGCAACTCCCCGATTGTTTTAAGATCAAAGGGTACCAGGTTTCAAAATACCCCTAAGGACTTACTAACTCGAGTAAAAAATGTTACGAAGTAAGGTAGACTTATTAAGCAAATGCAATGATGATGAAGTGTTTTTTTTTTTACAAGAGTGTGTGTGTGTGTGTGTGCGCGCGCGCGCCCTACTCATTAAGTTTTTTAATTGACCCATGTAGCGAGCTTTAGGCCGGTGACTCCCAAGTTTCAAACTTAAGGTACCAAGTTTCAAGATACTCCTACGGGCTTAATTACTCGAGTCAACAAGACTACGAGATAGGGCAATGCAATAATTAAAATGGGCTTAGATCTCTAGCATTTGGTCATCACTTAGCTTATACTAACGTCAACAACACTCCACACAAATTTATATCAAGCATGCATGAAATCACTACACATCTAGACCGTCTCCTTTACCTGCTCGACCACCCCCAAACTTGTCTCACAAAGGATCAAGAGATTAATAGCATTGACAAGGAGTTGGATAGATTGATAAAAATTGAAAATACAAGCTCAAAACCTAATTTTTCTACTTCACAAATTTTTCCACCCATAGATAAGCAATTTAAAAAAAATAGACACAAGTAACATATTCGATCATGATTTGTGAATTAATCAACAATTTCAAACATCAAATCATTTGATTCGACAAGGCTATCTCGCATGTGAATATCCACAACAAAATGAACAAAATCAAACATTACAATATCTTAAGCTGGCAAGGCTATCTAACATGATAAAGTGCAAGATGAAGTCAACACCTCCAAACTTGAATTACACATTGTCCTCAATGTGAAAATAGAAACAATATGTAAAGAAGAAATGAGTTAGTAAACTTCCCTCATTTGATGCTTTTTTGTGATGTTTGAAATTGACCTAAGTTTTCGCCGAATGCAGTTCACCCCAAAACTTGTTGAGGACAATGTCACTTAGGATTTTTAAAAAAATTGTTACCTACAAAAGTTTGACAATTAAAAAGGAAGTAAAGAAGTAAAGTAAATAAATACAAGTAAATCAAAAGAGAAGAAATTTGGGTTGCCTCCCAAAAAGCGCTTGGTTAAAGTCATAAGCTCGACTTTTTGATTGTTCATTCGGGAGCATTGAGGAGAAATGATGAATTTTCCTCTGGGGGTTCTCCTTCCAAGAATGGTTTCAACTTTTGCCCGTTGACTTTGAAATGTCCCTTGTTGGGATGATATAGCTCAATAGCTCCATGGGGAAAAATTTGAGAAATTGTGAATGGCCCTCACCAACGGGATCGAAGCTTTCTGGGGAATAATCGAAGTCGGGAGTTTAATAGAAGAACTTGTTGCCCAACTTTGAAGTCTCTCTTCACAATGTGGTTATCATGCCATTTCTTGGTCCTCTCCTTATAGATGCAAGCATTTTCATATAAGTTGAGGCGAAATTCATCAAGTTCATTAAGTTGAAGCAACCTCTTATCACCAATTAATTTTCCATCAAAGTTTAATGCCCGTATAGCCCAAAATGCTCGATGCTCAAGTTCAACGGGGAGATGACATGATTTTCTAAAAACAAGACAAAATGGAGACATACCAATAGGAGTTTTGAATGCGGTGCGGTAAGCCCATAATGCATCATCTAGCTTCCTCGACCAATCTTTCCTTGATGTATTCACTGTCATCTCAAGAATTCTTTTCAACTCTCGATTTGAGATCTTCACTTGGCTACTTGTTTGGGGATGGTAAGGTGTGGCTACTCGGTGCTTCACACCATACTTTGACAAAAGTGAGTCAATGAGGCTATTGCAAAAGTGTTTTTCTCCATCACTAATGATGAGTCGGGGGGTTCCAAAGCGTGTAAAAATGTTCTTTTTGAGAAAATTGACAATCACCAGAACATCATTAGTGGGCAATGCCACCGCCTCTACCCATTTAGAAACATAGTCCACCGCCACCAAAATATATTGATTTGAGAACAAGGATGGAAATGGCCCCATGAAATCAATTCTCCAAACATAAAAAATCTTCACTTCCAAGATTGAAGTCAATGACATTTCATTACGCCGAGAGATATTCCCACTCCTTTGGCATCTATCACATTTGGATACTAAGGTATAAGCATCCTTGAACAAAGTTGGTCAATGGAACCCCGATTGAAGAACCTTTGAGGCAGTTTTAGAAGATCTAAAATGCCCCCCATAAGGTGATGAATGACAACTATCAAGAATTGCTTCCATTTCTTCCTTTGGAACACATCTCCTAATAATTTGGTCCGACCCCCTCTTGAATAAATATGACTCATCCTAAAAATAATGTTTCACATCGGTAAAGAATTTCTTCTTTTGTTGATAAGAGAAGTCCAGGGGAAGAATACCATTTACAAGGAAATTCACGAAGTCCACATACCATGGTGCTTCGAACACTTGGAGAAGATGTTTGGCATGCAATAGTTGTTCATCCGGAAAGACTTCATTGATTTCCTCTACTCCTAACTCTTTAGGTTGATCAAGCCTAGATAGATGATCGGCTACAAGATTATCCGCTCCCTTCTTATCACGGATTTCCAAATCAAATTCTTGCAAGAGAATGACCCATCTAATCAATCTTGGATTCGCATCCTTCTTAGCAAGCAAGTATTTTAGAGCGGAGTGATCAATATAGACAATTACCTTTGAGCCGATGAGATAAGATCGAAATTTGTCAAAGGCAAAGACCACGGCAAACATCTCTTTCTCGGTTGTGGCATAATTCAATTGAGCATCACTCAATGTTCGGCTTGCATAGTAGATCACATGCAACACTTTGCCTCTCCTTTGCCCTAAAATCGCTCCCCATGGCATAATTACTAGCATCGCACATGAGCTCAAATGGTAAGCTCCAATCCGGAGCCACAATAATAGGAGCCGAGATAAGCCTCTCCTTAAGAGTATTGAAAGCCAATAGACACTCTTGAGAGAAATGGAAAGTGTTGTTCTTCTCAAGTAGAGAACAAAGAGGCTTAATGATTTTAGAGAAATCCTTGATGAATCTCCTATAGAAGTCCGCATGCCCCAAGAAACTCCTTATACCTTTCACCGAAGTAGGAGAAGGCAATTTCTCAATAACTTGGATTTTGGCTTTATCAACCTCAATCCCCCATTGTGAAATCCAGTGGCCAAGTACAAAGCCCTCTCTTACCATAAAATGGCATCTCTCTCAATTAAGCACTAGATTGGTTTCTTCACATCTTTTCAACACTAAATCAAGATTATCCAAGCATTCATTGAAAGAAGAACCAAAAACTAAAAAATCATCCATGAATACCTCGATGAATTTTTTCACCATGTCGGAGAATATAGCCATCATACAACGTTGAAAAGTAGTCGGTGCATTGCAAAGACCAAACGGCATCCTCCTATAAGTAAAAGTCCCGTATGGACATGTGAATGTGGTCTTCTCTTGATCTTCGGGGGCTATTAAAATTTGATTATAGCTCGAGTATCCATCCAAGAAACAATAATGGGAATGCCCTGCCAACCTCTCAAGCATTTGGTCAATAAAGGGGAGAGGAAAGTGATCTTTTCGAGTGGCATTGTTCAACTTCCGATAGTCAATGCACACTCTCCATCCCGTCACGGGCCTTGTAGGAATAAGCTCGTTCTCATTTTCAACCACGGTGACACCTCCTTTCTTTGGAACACATTGGACGGGACTCACCCATGCACTATCCGAGATTGGATAGATAATTCCCGTATCCAACCACTTCAATACCTCGACTTTTACCACTTCTTTCATGTTTGGATTTAAACGGCGTTGGTGCTCCACTGTTGGTCTGAAGTCATCCTCCATGAGGATTTTTTGCATGCATAAGGTAGGGCTAATACCTTTAATATCCGTCATAGTCCACCCAATAGCCATTTTATGCATTTTTAACACCTCAAGTAGTTTTTCTTCCTCCACTTCATTCAACAAATTAGAGATAATAACCGAAAGGGTAGAAGAATCGACCAAGTATGCATACCTCAAATGTGATGGAAGAGGTTTGAGCTCAAGAGTTGGGGCTTGTTGAATGGAGGGTAGTGAAGGAGAAGAGCTCTCTCCCAATTCTTCAAAATATGGTCTCTTCTTGAAGGGATAAAATTTGGAAGCATCCAAGTGTTGTGACATCCTTCCAATGTCTAAATCATCCTCTCTCTTGGTGGTTATAGAGTGAGCAATTTAAGTCTCAAGGGGATCCTTAGATGACCCATAGATGAATAATGTAGCCACTTCTTGATCAATGATGTCTACTCGGGAGCATAAATTTACTTCGGAGGGATACTTAATGGATTTCATGATGTCGAATGTGATTTGCTCATCTTGAACCCTCAATATCAATTTGCCTCCTTGCACATCTATTAAAGCTTGACCGATTGCTAGGAAAGGTCTTCCCAAGATGATTGAGATATCAAGGTCTTCCTTCATATCAAGAATGATGAAATCGGGGGGGAAGATGAATTTGTCCACCTTGATTAGTACATCCTCAACAATACCACGCGGATGCTTAATAGAACGATCTGCCAATTGCAATGAAACTGTGGTTGGCTTCACCTCTCTCATGCCCAATCTCCTGAAAATAGACAAATGCATTAAATTAATACTAGTACCAAGATCACATAATGCTTTACCAAAAGTTAAATCACCAATAGTACAAGGAATAGTAAAACTCCCTGGATTTTTTATTTTTGGAGGCAATTTGTTTTGTAATATGGCACTACACCCTTCCATGAGCATCACAGTTTCATGATCTTCTAGCCTCCTTTTGTTTGAAAGTATGTCTTTCATAAACTTTGCATAGCTAGACATTTGTGCTAATGCATCGGCAAATGATATGTTGATGTGAAGTTTCTTGAAGACTTCAAGAAATTTACCAAACTGTGCATCCACCTTGTGCGTTTGGAATCTTTGAGGAAAAGGAATGGGGGGCACATAAGCTTTCACTGGAGTAGGCACCTTTGTTGAAGTCTCACCACTTTCCTTCAATGTTGCATCATTTTCATTCGCCTCCTCAACATGCTCATTACCTTTTTCTTTCACCTCGGGTTGTGCCATATGTTGCTTTACCGTGATTTTCGGTAATTGAATTCCACTTCTTGTAGTGATGACCTGCACATTTTCCCTTGGATTAATCTCTGTATTGCTTGGAAATGCTCCTTGTTGTCTCTCCGTCATCATTTTTGCCAATTGCCCAACTTGAGTCTCAAGATTTTTGATAGAAGCCGCTTGATTTTGGAGAATAGTATTGGTCTTGTTCATGAATTGCATGAGTATCTCCTCAATGGAAGGCTTCTTCTCTTGGGGTGGTGGAGGTTGAACGAAACCGGGAGGCTTTATTTGATTTTGATTGTTGGACCAAGAAAAATTCGGATGATTCCCCCAACCCGGATTGTATGTGTTGGAGTAAGGATTGCCTTGTGATCGGTTGAAATTTTGAGCATAATTCACTTGCTCATTTGAAGTAGAAGCCATTTTTAGCATGGGACATTCCTCAATCTTGTGTGTTGCTCCACATACATCACAAATAGAAATAGGAGGGAAGATTGCTTTTACCGTATGTTGAGAAGACAAATTATCACACTTCTCGAATAAAAGGTCCATCTTTGCGGATAAAGCCGCATGTGCATCAACTTCATGAATTCTCGCGGCTTTATTTGGTACCATGCGGTCGGTTGGTCAAGTAGAATTGTGACTAGCCATCCTCTCAAAGAGCTCAATTGCCTTATTAGGTGATTTTGTAGTGATAGCTCCATTGGAGGCCGAATCAACCGTCACTCGACTAGATGGATTCATCCCAAGATAGAAATATTGAACTTGCATTTGCTTGGTGAACCCATGATTTGGACATTTCCTCAACATTTCCTTGAATCTTTCCCATACCTCATAGAAACATTCGGTCTCAAGTTTTCGAAATGTAGAGATATCATTCTTCAATTTAGCCACTTTTGATGAAGAAAAGTATTTTGTAGTGAACTTTTGATGGAATAAAGTATTTTGTAGTGAACTTTTGAGCAAGATCATTCCATGTTGTAATACTTCCAACCGGGTTGGCATCTAACCATTCACGAGCTCCATCTCTAAGGGTATGTGGAAATAACTGCATGTTGATAGCCTCCTTGCTAATTCCCGAATAATCAAAGTTACTACACATCTCCAAAAATCGCGAGATGTGAGTAAATGGATTCTCCTCGGTCATTCCATAGAATTGTAGATGTCCCTTGAAGAGATTTATCACATCCGACTTTAGATGAAAGTCCGGACGTCCAAATGGGGGATATGTAATGCTTCCTCGATTTTGAGTGATGAGATGGACCATGAATTGCCCCATTGGTCTATCGTCTATCATCTTCATCAATAGCGGGGTTGGCACCACCTTGGTTGTTGTCCTCCCATAGTACCTTGTATTCTTTGTTGTTTAACTTATTCTCTTCTTTCCCTAATCCTCCTCCTAAAAGTTCGTTCAGGTTCGGGATCAAATGGAAGAATGTCCCAAGTTGGACGTTGTTGCATAAACAAGGCAAGAGTACATAGAAAATGAAAATAAAAAGAAGAAAGAGATGAGAATGAGAAGATAATTCAATTAACAAAAATCAATGCATTTAGTACAAATAAAATCAATCCCCGGCAACGACGCCAAAAACTTGTTCGCTAAAATCATATACCGCAAGTGCACGGTTCGTGTTCAAGTAGTAAAGTGGACTAGAAAAGTCCGGGTTATCGTACCCACGAAGATTGATTGATTTGTAACTAAAGTTATTGATTTCATTTTAAAAGAAAAGTCAAGTAACATAAAAATATGGTTTGGTGGTGAATTACTAACTAAGTGACACAAATAAGAAACATGACAATATGTAAACTAGTTAACTAAAGCAAATAGATAACAACATGAAACTTAGAATAAAACTAATTAATCTAAATACTTTGATGAAAATATAAACTTGATAATTAAAACGAGTTACATAACATAAAACAAAGTGAATTTAATTTTAATAACTATACTAATTTCTTCTTTTCAAAATCAATTAGTGGTAGTTAATTAATCAACCAAATTACATAGTAAACTTTTTAAAACTACCTAGTATAGTAAATTCCAATTACAACTTAAAATAATAACACATATTTAAAAGTTACAAAAACCTAAAACAACATTCATAATCACAAAAACATAACATAAATGCCCAACATCCATGAACAACCTAAAATACTTAATAAGAAATAAATTAGTCAAAAATTCCAACACAATACCATTAACCCATAATAAACTAACAACAACATTTAACAAACAATATAAACATATGAATAATACTCAAAATAAAGATTAAAAACAAGATAATAAAGAAAATTTCGCCTTTTTGAATAGTTTTTGAAGTAAAACTTCAAGATATCTTCACTTTAAGGCAAGTTCCTTCATCAACCATAAATGTCTTCAACCACTCAAACATAAAACATTAATTGCACAAAAAGTAAATGACATTCTTGATGGGAATATGAGAAAATAACAATAATCAAAAGCCCAACAATAATAAGCAACTTAAATACACAATAACTTCACTAAACATAAAAACATTAACTTAACATTGCATTAAAAGTATGAAAAACAAGAGGAAAATTACAAAAGAAATTAAAAGAGGCAAGAACTTACTTGGTAAAACTAAAAAATCTGATTTTATCTATTTATAATATCCTAAAAATCATCCAAAAATCCTAAAAACGCAAAGATCCGCGTAAAACGGTCATACAGGCCGAACCGGGTCGGGCAGGTTGACCCGGTCCAGCCCGGAAATATTTTTATTTTATTTTATTTTAAAGGCGCGCGATCTCGCTCTTGATTTTTCAGCGACAGGTTAGTCTCGAGTTCGTTTTGAGGTCCAAGTCGCGTTCGCGACTTGGTTCGAGCCACGCGATCGCGTGGCTCAGCTGGAGGGTGGTTTTGCAGCTAAGTCCCTTCCGTAATTGCCATTTAGTCCTCCATCTTTTAATCTTGAGCAATTTAGTCCCCAACTTTTCAGATTTCTTTCAAATATATCCTTCTAAAATTTCACTTTAAGCCTTTCAACTTTTGAAATCTTGCAATTTGGTCCGTTGGTTAATTGGACGGCTTGTCCAAAACTTCCCGAAAGTGACAAAATGGTCCCCAAACTTCCAATTTCAGCATAATTTGTACTCCTTTTGTGGTTTTTGGCCTCAAACTTGGATATACACCTATTTAAACACAACATATGTATAAATTAGTAGATATTTGCTCAAGATATTCCAAAATATGCTAATTTAAAGGTATAAAAAGTGTATAAAAATGCACTTAACAGTGCCCGTAGTTGATGACAATTGAATGGGGTGTTCACTTAATTTTACTTCTTGGAATCCTTTAACTTATCATGTTTATGTAATGTAGAAGTATCGTTTTCTATCTGTGTGGATGTTGCTGATCTGTTTGTTCAAGGTAAGCGATGTTTCATACGCGGCTATTAAGAACTGTCGAGAATTGTAGATGTTAATTGCCAATATAAACAATTAATCACCAAAATTTATAAAATATACTATTTCCCAGCATGATAAATGCATTAGTGGACAGTATACACATAATAGGGCTTGGTGTACTGGGTTACCCGATAGTTCAACTGTCAGGTTCGGTGTTTCATTTCTATCAAGTTTGACGGCGTGATTGGGTTGAAATGCAAGGGTTGTTATCAAATTAACCATCAATAATTAATATCGTTTATTAATATTCAACTACCAAATGATAAAATATCATAAAGAATAATTTATGACATGAAAAAAATTACAATAATGGAGGATTTTCATGCATTTATGAGAAAGTGTAGGTTGTCTTCCTATTCCAAATCAATATTCCTCAAAAACTCAATAAATTCTTAGGATGAATCATTTAACAACAAAATAGTTAATGCCACATAAATAGATATAAGAATTTGAAAATGCTTACCTTTCAAATTTGATATTTGAGCCTCTAATTATATTTTCTTCAAGTGTTAATTGAGATTGAAGAAAAATTATAAAAGTATTGGCTAGAAATGGCTAAGTATTAAAACAATTTTTTTTATTCTTATAATTTTAATTTATTTTTTAGAATGAATTTTTGTCTAATGTTTTTATCCATTGGTTTAAACCTTTATCTATTGGTTTCTTGTGAGACGTGATATATATCAAATCAAGAAATTAATGTTTCATCATTACAATTTAAAATTTAGTCTAAAAAATGGAATTAAGGGCAATATAGTCATTTCAAGCTCAAAATTAGTCATTTTTAGCCCCTTTTTGAAAAATTGTCAAATTTTATGCGTATTATGCATTTTAGTATCTTCTATGCAAAATCCCCAAAAGGAATGACAAAGCCCTGATTCTATTGCAGGTGGAAATAAAACAAAGTTTTATGTAAGATGCAAATTAATGATTAGATGACTATTCAAGCTCTGTTCCGCTTACTTTTGTTTTTTCTAAATGATTTTTTTTTTTTTTTTTTTATGAAAAATGTGATTAAAAATGATTTTATTTATAAATTAATTTATAAATAAATAAAAGTTACGCGATTGCCAAGATTATCGAGAAATGGTATTCAAAGGGCAAGAGAGCTAATCTCTTCAATCTTTATTGAGACATGTTGATCTCAAGCTTGACTTCATAAGAGCATCTCTAATAGACTCTTT